>CM077016.1:331696-863899 GCA_039090855.1 Macrothele yani
CTGTTAGAGAATAATTCAATAATTATTTGATTTCATCGTACCTCGTCGCATTACGTTTTTCTTTGTTTTAGGGTGGCATGCTTTCCGAATGCACATACATTTTTTCACTTCAATAGCCTTTTCTTGCAATAGGGTGATAAAAAGGTATTTTTTCCAGCAGTGATTCACTTTTTTTCTACCATATGGTAGAAACCTACATTGACAGTCCTTTTGCTGGGGCTCCAACTTCTCTTTTGTGTTAATCTCATTTTAAATTACGCAAATTAATCCTGGATATTTATAAGGAATCAAACCTGTTTCAAAAGGTAAAATTAACCGCTATTCTACAATCGATAAAGCACATGCATAGTACTGACTTTCACTAGCAGCTGAAAAGTTTTTTACTAATATTAACAAACTGTGATAAAACATTATCATAACAGATGATATCAGAGGCAAAATGGATTTCAAAATTAAACAATTAGAAGAGATACAGAATAAAACGTAAACGTGATCTTACGTCCTCTAATGCCACACTTGTACGTTAAGAAAAATTTAAAGTTGTTTAAGAAACTGCATTTCCAACCGGAGGTACTTGCCACCAAAGAAAGAATTTTCCAAATTGGACTCTTAGAAAAAGAGATATCTTGACAAAAACCAGATTCAACTCTACCCCAACTGGCGAAAAACACAATGCGTTATTTTAAGCAGGAGGAACTTTCAAACGGTTTTCCGTGGTGAGGGTATCGTTCCTCTAGAAATTTTTTGAATCGAATTTCAGAAACTCAGATTTTCCTGAAAATACATCCGGAGAAAAAAATTAACCCTTACGTCCCCTAATGGCCAAACTATTCTTTATCGAAAATTGAAAATTATATGTAAAAATGTTCCGCATGAGCAGCTGTGTCTGATGCAGGCAGAATTTTTCCAAAACCGACAATCGGGAGCACAGATATCCAGGAAAACGCAATTTGCCTTTACGCCCTCTAGTGGAAAATCTATGCATTACTTGAAAAACAGAGTGTACCTATAATGGTCTATACAAATGGTATCGGAAGGAAACGGAGGCTATCTTCACTGGATATTTAGAAGCAGAACATATGATTAATAATTAATATTATTATTAATATTATAAAAAATAATAAATTAATTATTAATCATATGTTCTGCTTCTAAATATCCAGTGAAAAAACTACGGAGCTGATGTATGTGAATCTGGAGGAATTTGAGGCAACTGTGGTGCAGTGGAAGCATATCCGGCGGGTAACTGTAAGACCCTGGGTTTCGATTCCCGGTGGCAGCCAATGATAATTTTTCCGTGACTCACTTATAAACGTGGAAAGAGCAACGACCTCTGTTTGATGTTCCTAGTCCACGTCAAATGTCTGTATTCAATTATTCATTAGCCTTCTAATTGTTTGTTCAGTTGCTGCTTACCATCTTTGATGAATTCCCAGCATTGAGCGAGGCTCCAAGAAAGAAACCTGCCAATTGGCTTGGCAGACAGTTTATGTGAGTCTGGAGGAATTCGATGCCGCTGTGGTGCAGTGGAAGCATATCAAGCGCGTAACTGGAAGACCCTGGGTTCGATTCCCGGTGACGGCCGATAAGAATTTTTCCGTGACTCACTTATAAACGTGGAAAGAGCGATGACCTCTGGTTGGTGCAGAACATATGGAATAAAATTTATTTGAAATCGTTATCGTTTGCATGTACTCGCTCTAGCAGCGAAATTGCGAATCAGAAAAGAAACGGAATGCAAGTATCATTATTCTCCCACTCCAAGATTCATGATGCAAACAGAATTTCTGAAATGAAACTAATAGTTGCGAATATATGGTGTCCACAGAAAGATGGAGGAACAAAGTGTTATAGGAACGATTTTCATTTTACAAAAGATATGCTAAAAATCCCCACAAAGTATTAGGAACTTCTTGATGCAGCGATAATCCGAAGGTTAGACAAATTATATAATCCGTGGTCTGAATCGTAAACGAACCCGCCAGCAACTGCCGTGGAGGAATTAATACGATAATATTTATTTCGCATAATGAATGGCGCCCACATAGGCATGATCTCAAAATCTCAAACAAACGCATTGGGTCCGCGGAGGGGCACACGTAGACCTTGCAGAGATTTTCCACGTGTAATCAGGGTTGTTATGCATAGTAAGTATCAGGATTACAACTAACATTAATAAATTTGTCACAAACGTTAATTACATTGAAGTTCATAGGTAGTCTGCTTCGCCATACCCAGGCAAGGAACAAATTAAGAAAAGTAGAAGTACTTTCGGCTGGAGAGTAGAGACTCCATTTCGTTCCTACAAGTCGCCTTGAATGCTGTTTGTGTAAGTGGGTTTTGCCGAAGCAATCCCTGGTTTAGTCAATATTCGGAAAGGATAAAATTTCTTTCCAATTTCCTGACCTCTGAGGAAAATCATCGGAGCACACACTTTCACGGTGCTAATTCATGGTTTGTACCTTTAAAAAAACGCAGTCTCTATCTTTTCTCTGTCTTGCGTGAGTTGTTGGATTATTTCAGTACAATGCATGACGCACAGAGCACCAACTCGTATCTTTTGTGAGTCTCAAGTACGTGGGTCTCAATAGATGCCGCATTGTAAGCTTTCTAGTATTGCCATTAAGCGTGACCTGTACCCGCATAGACCTGAACAGACGTCCAAATCTCATTGCTTTCGGAAACAACAAATATTCGCGCGTTTCGTTTCTACTACTATGCTACAACTTACATTCCGGAAGAGAACGTAAGCGATTCCCAAAATTATTCACATTTAATCTTGTGTCGGACAGGAAAGAATTTTTAAAGTTATTATACAAGCTCGAGTTTTCGAGCTTATATAATAACTTATAATAACTTCTCTCTTTTTATAAGCCGCACAAAAATACCATGGCACATACTGTAGGTAGATGCGTCAAAGTCCCACCACCTACGCGCAAACGCCTTAGAATCGGGTCATTCTTGCTTTCTTGCTTTTGCGAATGTCAGAGGGAGTAAAAATTGAAATAACAATGAAAATCAAAACAAGGTGATTCACAAAGGACTTTACAACTTTGAAAGCCTATGGATACTCATTCAGAATATTTACAGAACAAGAGGTATTAATCTGTAGTAAGAACACATCAAGTTTTATTCCACACAGTCATTTTGGTTCGATGTAACTTTCATTCGTTATACGGCACACTTACCACCTGAAGCCAATTTTTTTCCAAAATTCAAAGCAGGATATCTATGTCACTTGTACAATTGCAACGGTGATTCGAGTTTTGAGTTCGGTGAGATTTGCAAGTAATCTTGGAACAAACACTCGAAATTAAATGAAACCCCATAGGAAAAAAATCGAAAGTTGTCAAGTCGGGAGAACAAAGAGGCCATGCTATCGGTCCTGCTCGAACAATCCACCGACCTGGAAAACGTTTATTGAGGAAATCTTGGGCATCTTTACAGTAATGAAGGTGGTAAATCGTCTTTCTGAAAGTGAATGTGCTATTCTTGGTCATCATCGGCCAACTGTGGAATGTGATAATTTTCGAGCATTTGCAGATAGACGATACCATTGGTGGTTTAAAAAAGATATGAAAAAATAAGGGGACGTGCGCGCCTTACGTTTGCTGAGTGCACAAAAACATATTCACCCATGGGCTGGCACGAACATGTTCCAGAGATCCCCCTGGATTTTTGGCACCCTAAACCCTTCAGTTGTAGGTGCTAATCTTACCAATGCCATCAAATGTCGATTCATCATTGAAGATTACGTAGTCTAGGAATGTCCTACGTTCCTTTATCCGATGCAACATATCCACACAGAATTCCTGACGAGCCGTGCAGTCTGCGCTATTAATTTCTTGAACCACCGTTAATCTGCGTGGTTTTAAGTACAATCGTTTTCTTGCTAATCCACGAAACCGGCTGTTGCGGAAATACACATTTCACGAGACGCACGTCACGTTGATTTCGTGGGAATACTAACGGAGCTCTCCTTCACTTGTTCTACGAACGACAGCAGCAGAAACATGCGGGTGACCAGGAGACTTCTTATGGCGGAGAGACACCCAGTCTCAACAAAATTCTTACGCCAAGAGTAAAGTGTAGGTATAGTGGGATGATCCTTACAATTCTGGGTGCGATATTTCCGTCTAGTATTTGTCGCGGATTTCGTTTCTTCAAACCAAAATATAAAGCAAGCACGATACGCACTTGTGAAAGCTTCAGCCATTCTGAAATGCAAGCTGCTGGCGGTCGTGATTTACGTAATTCGGTGCTTGGCACCGTGTGAGGTAAAAACTCAATGTATTTTTGTTAAAGATTAACGTCCTCAGAATTTTTTTTAGGAAATATACTGAATGAATGTCTATACGCTTTTAAGGTTGTAAAGTCGTTTTTGAATTACCCTACATGCATGATCCAACAGCCACTGATGATTCAGGTAATTAATCATAAAAAATAAATTTCACAATATTATCAATGGTAATGGTTATAAAGTAAAACGTTTTATGAATGGAATTTACAGAAACTATTTAAATAAACTAATGTAACATATAATAAGCTTTGGAGTATAATAAACATTTTCCTTAGTTGCAAAAGCTACACTTTTACACCCGTAGGCGCATTTTCACTACACTCATTACACCCACCAGTACATTTTCACTTTTTTACACCCGTTACTTGTGTAAGAAGTGTAGTGCCTAGAAGAAATAGCGTGTCATGCTCCGTAAGATGTCTCTGACGGATTTGTTACCAATCTTCATAAACTGGCCGAGGGCGCTGCCAACGGTTTGTCACGATGTGAAATGCCTCATCACAGTAAATATGGGTGAAGAGAATTGGTTTATAGAATTTTCTCAGTGCAAGAAAGCTGTATAGCTTTCTCGAAGAAAAAATGAAGGAAAACATTTTTGCATAGGTTTTGCTAATTTGTTGTAACTAGATCATAAGGAATTTCCCCACTAGGTTAATTCAACAGTTGATTTCTGAAACGCAATATGTAACTTCTCAATTGTTGAGTGTGCGAGTTTTTATTTAACTGCGGATCAGCTTAAGAGTATATCGTAAATGCACAGTGTTAAAAGTGCGATATTACCTATTGAAAGGAAGACTGTGTAGGATGAATAGAAAATAACCTATGCTGAGTGTAATTTCTCTGTTTGTATGGAAAATAGCTATATCTGCGAAGACAATACAGGAAGAAGCAAAGCAGTAAAACAAATTCATTATTATTAGGTTTTTTATCACACACGTTTTCAACCAACGCATTTGTGTTTCAGAGGCTGTTAGCATGAAGAGAAGGCCAAGTATTCGAATGAAACATCACTGCCTTGAATTTTTTTTTGAGTCACCTTAAGCTTTCTGTTTTGAATTTTTTTTTCCATTTTTTCCTTTAAAAGTTTTGAGGATTTCTTTCTCCTACGATTCTCCATCTCGTTTATAATAATAATTTCCATTTCACGAGGATGAAAATAGCGGCAACGAACTGCATTAATTTTTTTAATTAAGACACACCTCTTAAGAATTCCACTGGATTTTAACTTTATGAAACGCACTTTTTCTTTGTTATTTCAGTGCTATCACAAGAACTTTACACTTTTACCTCCAATTTACATCTATTTGCTGCATGTTTAGCAAATGCATGAGTCATATTCTCCTTTTCCTATCATATATGTCATTTCCTTGTAGCTGCTAGACAAAATTTTATCTCATTAATATTACGCCATGAAGAGAAATCAAGAAAAAATTGCCATAGCTATTGTTTCTTTAAAAACATCGCATTTATCATATATATGAGGTTTTTGTATATTTACTCCTGTGCTACTTTGTGGTTAATTTTTTTATAATATATCACAGGCAAAGCTTTTTTCGAGTTATAAATATTATAAAATATATTGCAAATGGTATATTATAAGAAAAATGAATTTAAATAGGAAATTAGAATGAGTTTTATGATTTCATAAAAATTCCCACAAAAGCTCCGGGAGTGACGACTTTAGCCTGTTAGGTGACTGCATATCACGATGTCATTGGAATGTAAAAAGTATAAAACCAATTTTTCCAATGGGAAAACATTCCCGTTTTCTTTCTTTTTTTTTTTTTTTTTTTTGCTGTAGGGTTCTGATGGGCGAAAACAATATTTTTTTCTAATTTGTACTTTATACAGAAAACACTTTTTTTTTTAATTTTACTTTTTAGTGATTGTAACATTGCATATTGGTCTCCTGTGGGTTTTCATAATAATACTCTTGTACGATTTTAAACTTTCGAGATACTATTGCTATACATTAGCAAAAGTGTTGTAGTATAGAAAATTTAATCGTTATCATCTATTCTATTTTTGTCGAAAATGTTTATATGCTCGAAATATTTCGCGATATAACGAATAAGACATGTACAACACGATGTTCTTCAAAATTAAAAAAAGAGTCATGGATGTTGTGTTTGTCTTACGGCACTGGCTATCTCCCGTCCCTGGAAACAGTGACCATAAATTATGGACGGGCGAATGCTTATAGCCCATTGAGTTGATCACGGTGGTCGTTAAACCTTCAATAAAAAAAACTTAAAAAAAGAAAAGCTGAAACTGGTATTAAAAGGTCTTACATGTTTTCTGACTGCTTACCTTACTAATAAACTATATTCACTTATTTTTTGAAAAACCTGCGTGTTTTGTACTTCTCAGAAAATGGAAATTTATGAAATTAATGAAAACTATACTCTGTCCACCGTTTTGGAATTTTTTGTTATGATCATAGTTGCATTTTAGTTTTTAGTGACACGTCGTCATATTTTCTAAATACCGGTAATAATTTGCATTTTTCTGTTGCAGAATTTCAATATGTATTAACTTCGTGTATTCATTTTAATGCAACATTACTATACATAATTTATAACAGCTTTCTGTTTACTGACTTTTTTCACATTTTTATTCAGAGTAATTTTTTTGGGTATGTGTCATTGCAATTCTATCAACCAATCATTTACTAAAAGCGTTGTACTAAGTGGATAGAATTGGGCATCTAGAAAATCAAAAGTACATAATTACGTTATAGATTTTTTAACAAGAAGGTAAAAGTATGTTTAACACATCAGTCCGATATATATCCTGAATGTTTTGTTACCTTTCTTTTCGACCACGTAGCACGAAACACCGCACCTAACATGTATGGGATGACACTATCTTACTACTGTCATGCAACATTTTGTTGAAAAGATTAGCTTGAGGATGGACGATCGGTTCTTACACATTACATTCCCGATTTGTTCCGATCTGCAGAGGATCAGAGTAGACATAATAATTTCAAAGTTGTGCAATTATTGGTTCTTCTTCCAATCGATCGGGTTATTTGTTCTGCTTAATCAATGTTTGTCTTTCTTTTTAAGACGTGCAACCCAACAGAAGTTTTCTTACACAACTAGTGCTGACGTTTCGCGCGTTACTGATTAACAATCAACTTGGTTTGGAAATGAAATTTAAATTCTCATCACATGGTTTTAGGAGAAGATATTTTTCATAACGTCTTTTTCTTCGAGTTGGTAAAACAGACTTTTAGAACATAACCGGCATCCCGCTTAGGTAAGAGCGCTCTCATTCTTCGAATAAATCCTTTCCCATGATATAATCTGCGTAGCTTTCTGTTTTACCCATATAACCAAATGGTACTACGTAGGTCTGTAAACCTGAAATTTTTGATAAAAGTGTAGTTGCAAGCGAGTAGAAAATAACATATTATTTCGTTTATGCATGGCGGGAAATTATTTTCAATTTGACTAAGCAAAACCAGAGCGCCAGCCAAAGTCGCATACAAGCTATGCTCTCAAAGAAACGCGATATGAGTGTTTAGTACTAAAAAAGGAAGCACATGATATTCTATCGTTTGTTCACAGGCGGATTATGGTCTAGGTAGGATAGAAATTTTGAATTCAACAGAAAGAAAAACTCTGTAAAACGAGGATTACACCAGTGGTTTCCCACAACATTTTACAATATACTGATAACATTTTTAAATCCAATGTTTTAGTTTTTATATGCAAATTACTTGCAAACATTAGCTTTTTAAAAAAAATGCTGTATGTGTAAGATTCATGCTAGATAAAAGTGGCGAGGACGACTTTAAAAGATATACAACATTAATCTTTGAACTGTATCCGGGAATGAAATTCAAACAATTGTACAGGCTTTACAGAATGTAGGAAACATTTGGCAGATGAAATATTTAAAAATTACCTTATCCTACAATAAATGTACAACTTTCATGACTCTCACCAGAAACCCACAAGGACATGTTGCACTTGTATGCAAGTACATGTAAAACAGTGGAACGTTTTAGAACCGTGACCCGATTTGTTGAATGATTAATTTTCGAGATCGACCATCTTTAATGGGCATGGCAGGGGAAGGATTAAAACATTTTAAAGTTAATTTAATTGTCTTTTTACTGTTTTAAAAATTTATTAATGTATATAATTTTACAATATACTGATAAAATGTTTAAATTCAATGTTTTAGTACTTTTGTTATTTATTATTGATGTAATTAAAAAACAGTCCATACCTCATAATAGTAGTAGTAATAAGAAATAATTCATCTCATTGCACGATGACATTTATTCAGTTAAAAAACGAAATCTATATGCAGGTTAAAAAACATGAGTACTTTCGGTGTCACAGTGACACCTTCATGAGATATGATTTCTGTCATGTGGTTATATGCTGATCCTAAATACGTGGAACAGATGCATCATGGGAAAGGTAATGTGAGTGTCACATAATGAAAAATGTGCTAATTGTACGCTTTGTTTTAGTTCCTGCTGATGTGGGCACTGAGTCAATGCAAGCTACTTTCCCGCGCAAGAAGTTCATCAATTGCAGATTATTTCAAAATTGGTTTCGGATTTCTACCGTGGCGAAAATTCCAACTTGACTGATTTTTCGAAGATGTGAACTGGAACAACACCTTCAACGCTTCGGAGAAAGATTCGAATACGTTTGTTGAACTGACAAGCAGAAAGGTCTAAATTTTTGGCGGTCCAAGTTGATTATAACGAGTGGTCTTCGGGCTGTTCGATAAGTTCTTCGCCGGTATTCGTAGATATCCTTGTCGTCATGACAGTTAGGAGCTTAATCGCAGCTATACAGAAAAACCGCAAAATATCTGCCATGTTTCGAAGAGCACGCAGGGGATTTAGAACCCCCTCTCTCCTTCCAATTGCAAATAAGTTCACTTGTTATTAGCTTTCTCCAACTCAATACCAGTTGAGCAAGACGTACGCACGCCTAAACCAAATCTCCTAGTAAGTTAGTTATAAGGGCTATTTTTGTATTGTACGTCAGATATTCTTTTCTGAAAATCACCTCGTTCATTCACGCATTGATTGATTTAATCATTGTGCTTTCAGAATCGTCAGTATTTGCAATTTCCTTGCTCCTGGTAATTTGAGCTGAAAACGCTTTTGGGGGAGCACTAAATGTAATCTGTATTATAATACTTCCAAATGCTCAGCAAAACTGGAATTGATATTGCAGATATCAGACTTAATGGCAGCTAAACGAAATTATTGCAAATGTTCAGGGTTCAACCTTACCCCACCAGATGGTGCTGGCTGCGCGGTTGGAAACGGTCTACAATCGGAAGAAGCGTCGTGTGTGTATTGCCAGATGAAATATTGGTGCTTTATTTTAAGTTTTCGTTTTCTGTGCTTCGTTGCATAGATGCATCACAACCTCCATTTTAGTGAAATGGTACTGCTTTAAATCACAATTCTGTCGTTCCAATTTTTATACGACGTAGCATGCAGATGGACGGCGAAACATCAAGCATGCGGAGATTAGTCCGTCCTAGTCAATGATGAAGTTGACTGTTTGCAGGAAATTGTGACGTCACGAGTTCCTGCAGCGCACATATGTCATTTGCTAATAGAATTATTTGTGATTCTGTACAATGTATTCGGAAGAGGAGAGCCATACCGCTGAAGTGGTGAAGCTCTGCAGTATAACACTATCGAATTCCACAAAATCAGAACAATTTCCGCGCAAGAAACACTTTCACAGCACTACCCTTAGGTGGCAGTGGGTTTTAATATCTGAGCCTCAACCCAAAGATATAACTAACAGGAATTCAAAAAGCTATTGAGAGTTAGGTATAGCGTATGCATCGAGCTTATACAGAGGTTCAGTTGAAGGTTTAGCAATTTTGGGGTCACTTTATGTTTTCATACGTATCTTTTACGACAAAAGCTGACCAGCATTAAAAAGTATAGACCATCGTGTTACACCGTACGTAGCCATCTGTCTCACAGTACTTCGATTCAGCGGCGGTCCCAGTTCTTGTCCTTCGACTCAAAGAAATCCTTTCAACTCCCGGAACTTGAGGACATCGAATTGATGCCTCACTTAGCATATAGTCTAGACGTTGCTCCGTCGGATTGTTACTTGTTCCGGTTCATGGCCTACTTCCTTCGCGGGCGGCACTTCAACCTCATCCTTATTGTTGAAGTGCCGCCCTTGCAGAGGAAGTAGGCCATGAACCGGAACAAGTAACAATCCGACGGAACAACGTCTAGACTATATGCTAAGTGAGGCATCAATTCGATGTCCTCAAGTTCCGTTGGTTTGGCCAGGGTCGTTCGCGTGGTATGAGGCCGAGCGTTGTCCTGCAGTATGAGAGCGCGCTTTCTGTTCACCAGTACTGGGTACTTCTCCTCCAAAGCGGCATACATCCGCTGCAGCTTTTAAGAGTAGAGTTTGGCGTTCATGGTCCGACCGTCTGAAACAAATTGGTAATGGATGATCCCCTCGAAATTCCACCTGACGCAGAGAAGCACCTTGTACTCGAAGCGCCCACGCTTAAAAACAGGTTCAGGAAGCTGTCCAGGAGTCAATCAGTGTCGCTGTGTACTAGGAGTAATGAAATAGACCCACTTTTCATCGCACATAACAATTCTCCTGATGAAACGTACATTGCGCTGGTTTTCTAGGAGTTTCGTCCACACTTCCACTCGGTGGTTTGTTCATTGCGCGACATGAAGTAGTTTAAACTACGTGCACATGCGTTTATGCAAATATTTCAAAACTTTCGACTCACACTCTGTATTAGGTGTGGACACCACTGGCTCTGGCGCTTTAGGTCATAGCTAAACTTTGGAATGACGTCACATGCAGACGAAAACAAAATAAATTATACAGCTGATAAAACAGTAAGACTGTATAATTGATAAAGATTGTTAAATCCCTCATTTTATCTGTCTATACGCCTCGAAGTTTTTGTTCCATTTTGTTTCAATAGTTTCAAAGCAGCTTCTTGCCTGGATGTGGCGTCACCCGCTAGAAGGACGCGGGTCTTATGGCGGCCAGTGCTGCGTGAATAGGAGTGGTGATTCCATCTAATATAAACTCTGTGAGCGTACGTGTTGTCTCCATATCACTTGTAAGATATCGTGTACCGATAGGTGGGGCACAATCTAATGATTAACCGAAATAATTTTGTTTTCCTTTTTACTTACTCTTCTGTATGATGATTCTCTTGACATATAACGATCGAAAGTGATTATGCATTTCCCCGCTCTCTTCCCGTGTTCCTTTTCTTTTATATTTTTAAATACACTTTATGTGATTAAGTTGCTCTTTTCCTGCGAGTATGCAGAACTGAATCTCCATTGCTCATCTTTGAACTGAATGCTGTAATGATCTGTAATTATACATGTGTAAAAGAAGAAACGCTCACAGACAAAGTGAGCATTATAAAAAAGGAAATTGAAAGCAGCATTTTTGCAGTATCGCTTGAAATAAATTAAATATGGTACTGCCCTGGGAAACCACTGGTTAAGTCCAAAGATCTGTTAACACGTAACCTAACGCTAAAAATACTTGAGAATCACGGGTCTATATAACTGTATTCTAAGCGTAGAAGAAACCACTACATAGATAGAAAAAGAAATATAATTTATAGCATCGATATTATGGGTTATCTTATGTTAGCTTCATGAAAATATATTATAAAATGTACTTGCCGGAATCGACGAGTGCTACGAATAAGATTCCCTGATACAGAGCAAACTTAGTCATTTATGTATTCTTTTTCCAGCTGTGCGAGACTGGTTGTTCTGGTGAAGCACAAGTTTAAGCTCCTATAAAATTCACGGAGGGATGGAGTCAAGATTGAACCATTCCTGTGCAATTCGATTGCGTCGCGTTAAGATGCTTTTGTGTCAGTGTGTTTTAATTGTAAACCACCCTCAAGGTTGCTCCCCCTAAAATCTCTGCCTCATGTTACCAATGGTAAAACTTCTTTACATATTTTTCGCAATTAATGTATTCCTAAGTATGAAAATTTGCACATCGGTAAAAGTAACTTTACGTTATAGCATGGAATACTTAATACTTGCTAAAAGATAACCATAATTAAGCAATCCTACATTTGTTTGTCTACTGACGTCATCAATGTACAGGTCGCGCTATCTATTAACAGGTCTGGACATTACTCGAAGAAAAATTATTGGTTTTTAATATGATTATGCTTATGTTTTAGCAAGTGTTAAGTATACCATGCAATAAATTAAAGTTAGTTTTATTGATTTGCAAATGTTCATCCTTGGGAATACATTAATTGCGAAGAAATTATGTAAAGAAGTTTTACCATTGGGAACATAAGGCAGAGATTTTAAGTCGAACCACATTAACAAGTACCGTCTGTGTTTCCATAGTTACAATTGCAATTTGCAAACATGTAGTGTAACATCAGTTTGTACAATTCATCTGCAGTCAATCTCTCCATATTGGTAGGACTGAAATTGCTAACTTTAAAACCTCTTTCAAATGTTCCACAATAGAAAACGGATAATATGGCTTGTTCCCCGTCTCCGGACGTTATCGAAGAAGTTTCGCAGCTTGTTCTGTTTGGTAAGGAGTATTGTTGCATCTCTTGGCTGGTTTTTCCAGTTAAGTTTCAGGCTTAAGATTATGCAGTTAAAAATGACACTAACAAAAGCGTTTACCGTCGAGTTTCCACTTACGTAAAGCGCCGACAGATGTCGCAATACTTCTTTAGCTCAGGAAGAGGAGTTTCAACTTTGCAGTAATGGCGTTTTCAACTTTAAAATTAGGTGGATCAACACCACTTAACACACGTAGATGATAAGGTATCTACGTGAAAACCCTATACACTTCGACATATATAAATCTTTGTAATTCAAAAAATGATCCAAATAAATACGCTGCATTTAAGAATAATTACAGCCTTTGATGTCTTTCTGGGTTATGGCTTGTTTAAGAACACTAATAGCAATTCGGGTTGATCCGTGTATAAGAAAATTCCCTTATATTTTTATTATTCAGTATTAATATTTTTAGTCACAAGTCCTTTTTGTTTTCCAGAGCACTCTTCTTATCTATCAAAACGCATAATCGGCAGTATTTGGCAGGGAACAAGGAATTTTTTTGTTCTGGCTAGGTCAGGTGCTAAATAATGTTCGTTCTCCACAAATATTTTGAGGGCTATCACAAACAAAATCTGACGCTTGAAGGCTTCCAAGAAAGTGTGATTTGCTTTAAGTTGCTTAACTCCGAGTTGCGCAACTTCTTTAGCCCACCGTTGCAACTGGCGATAATAAATTGACGTACCCTCATTTATCGCCTTCACGAACTTGTTAAAAATTTATGCTCGAAATCCGGTATATTGGAATTTTTTACTTTAACGTTCCATATATAGTACGACTTGACACAGCTTCCTCTGAGTAATCTTAAACTTTCTGTCAGTTGCAGCATTTGGCTTGTTTTGTCTCCTTACGCGTTTATAGATGATGAATTTTTCTTCGCTGAATTGGTCATGAATGTTTTTTCTTCAGATGACTTTCTGGGGCGTGGGAATGTGTGAGCAACATGGACTTTTTTTCTCACTTTCTTGCGAACTTCTTACAGGTGATTCGCTCACATCGTTGACACTGACAGAAGGACTGCTATCACATCCCAGCGTATCATCTTCCACAAGAAATTATTGTCGAGACATGTAGTGTAACATCAATTTGTACAATTCATCTGCAGTCAATCTGTCTATATTGGTAGGACTGAAATTGCTAACTTTAAAACCTCTTTCAAATGTTCCACAATAGATAACGGATAATACATTTACGAAGTCGTGGACGTCAATGTACAATTGGGTTATACTTCGGTTTACGGCCCCCGTCGTCTGATACGAGAGACGCGGTGCTAGTAACGTACTGCCTTCTATCGGGCGATATGAAATACGCGGCGTGAGTTATTTCTGTAACGAATGTGTTTCTGCCGTGCTTTGGCTGGCTCTTAAAAGGGCCTGTATTGAATGTTCATTGGGTCCCTACTCTGAAACATTTCTGGGACAGAAAAAGATGTGTTTCCACCAGAATGAAAACTAGTCTTTCTGGTACAATAATTTAATTAGATTTATTAGGTACCAGGAAAAAAACTGAATATTCCACAATGTGTTTCGGCAGTATTGTGGCTGGCCTTTAAAAGGGCTTTTATTGAATCTTTATTGTGTACCTATTCTGAAACATTTACTGGGATGGAAAAGATGTTTCCACCAAAATGAAAATCTTCCTTTCTGGTACAATAATTAAATTAGATTTAGTACGTACCAGGAAAGAACTGTTTCATGATGCGTATCATCACCTCAAAGCACTGTTCTGAGGAAAGACGACAATTCCGTCGGAATTAATATTCCGGAATGTGGTCTGCCAAATGATTTTTTGAGACCCATCTGAAAGTCTGCGTTTCAGGAGTCGTCAGTTACTCTTTCGGCACGAGTATGACCACCAGTACAAGGATCCGTGAAATTGAGGGACTGGTTTTTGTACCATCATCATTCGCAACTTCCTCGAAAAAACGCTTCCAATTACAGAAACATGGAGAACCAAGTCAGACGTATGGAGTGAACATCCATAACGTAACGGAGGCAGCAGCGATGGGAGGAAGGAGCGGAAGCGCCACTTATCAGGAGAAATGTGATTTCCCGTGATTCCACGTTACTTCCTCTAACAGACGACGGGGGCCACAAAGCCAAGTGCATCCTGTAATTGTTCAGACACTCCACAAACTTGTCTCATCATTGTAGTGTTCTTTCGCTTCGTGGTAACGTTCTTTAAATATTTCTGTAACGTACCAGAATGCTCTAGACAGGCTCACTGTGGTTGAATATGCTAATTTCGGTAACATTTCACTGAGATGCGTCGGGATTTATTGTTTGTTTCTTCTGCGTAGTTAACTGTTGTATTGTGCATTTTTTTGCGCGGTATCTCTGAGTAATTAAATGTTGTATTGTGCATTTTGTGCGGTATCAAGTACATATTTTCGTCTTTTTTCAAGTGGAATAATATAACAAAATCTCAGTTATATCCGAGTTAGCCAAATCGCGGCCCTCTTTTGTAGGAGAAATTGTACTTGGCGAAAGAAAAGTACTCAATCAGATCAGTGCAAACGTATAAGATTGCAAAACGGCATTGATCCTCAGCTAACTTTGTAAATTTTATCATGTTGATACCTTTCATTCCAGGAAATTAATTTATCCCAGCCGGAATTCTGGTTTTTACGGTAATTTCATAAAAGGAAAAAAAAAATTAGGTTGTAGAATTTCATAACATTAAAACAATCTTTCACAGATTCTTACTTTAACTCATATCGCGAACTCCTATGCACAGTGGTGCGTTCACATTTCTTGTAATTCGGAGTGCATTATACACCGTAATTTAAAATCCAAGTGTGAAAAGTTTCGTTGAAAAAGTATAAGGTTGGGTCCGCTAGCAAGTCGGGCTGCCATTGGCTGATCAAATGACGTCACCTGGGGATCTGATCAATCATGGCTAGCGTTTGTTTACATGCTGTACAGTGACTTTAATCTTGGTATATCGGTAAAAAGCACAAAATTTTTTATTATTAGCAGACATTTCTGTCCCCAAGACACATTTACAAATAAAACAACAACAACAAAAAAAACTGAAGCATTCGTCCAACTTTCAATGAAGTTTCTTTGCTTTTCCTAGCGTTAATAGTCCATCATTTGATTCAAGAAGAATGTCGTTCACTTCGATTTGAGCTCGTGGCAAATACGTATGCTTAAACTAGCTCTGAAAAAGCACATAAATAAATACACTATCTACCAACAAGTAATTGGACACCCCTGCAATCGACGATATCTGCGGTCCAGATACACGTAACGGCCGCCGCCGTTAAATATCGTGTGGGAAACAACAACGCAACCAGTCGCATGCAAGATGCCACGCAGTTCGGAGCTCTCTGATTTCGAGAAAGGTGTAATCGTCGGGTATCACATAAATGGCCGATCCATACGTTACATATCCAGCGAGTTAAAGTACCCAAATTCGACAGTGGATTACTTGATTGGAAAGTGGAAGATGAAAGGTGACTGTCGGAATGTGCCCCGACCCGGCAGACCCACAAAATTGGGAGTTAGAGACCGACGGGTGCTGGCCAGAGAAATTCGGAAGAACCGCACCAAATCGATGGTCCACATCCGCGAGGAGTTTCAACAGGCATCCGGTAGTGTTCTTTCGATGAATACCACCCGTAGGGAAGCCCATCTGCTTGGTTATCATGGACGTGCTGCGGCCCACAAGCCTATGATCACCAAGTCCAATAGAGCTGCTAGGCTAACGTGGTGCAAAGAACGTCGACAGTGGACCGTTGATCAGTGGAGACATGTTCTCTGGAGCGACGAATCGAAGTTCACCCTCTACCATTCCGATGGCAGGGTCTGGGTTTGGCGTCTGCCTGGAGAACGCCTGCTGCCAGAATGTATTGTGCCAACTGTGAAGTTCGGCGGCGGTGGAATTATGTTATGGGGGTGTTTCTCCTGGTATGGCACGGGATCCTTGGTAGCAATTCCTGGTAGATTCAACGCCGAGACCTACTGCACCATTTTGGATGACCATGCGCTTCCTACGTTGTGACAGTTTTACGGGGTGGACCAATGTTACTTTCAGGATGACAATGCCACCTGTCATGTTGCGAGGTCCACCATGGCTTGGTATGGTGACAATGGAGTTAATCGAATGGACTGGCCTGCGCAGAGCCTGGACCTTAACCCTATCGAGAACCTCTGGGACGAGTTGGAGCGTCGATTTAAGTGGTGACCCCACCGTCCGAAATCGGTGAAGGAACTGACCTGTCTTCTTCAAGCCGAGTGGAAGAAAATATCACCAGCCGTCGTACAACGCCTGGTTGAGAGTATGCCCGGAAGCTGTAATCGCCGTTTGTGGAGGCTCCACCAACTATTGAAGGTGAATAAACTGCGTTTTCCTTTGCTATCACAGGTGACCAATTACTTGTTGGTAGATAGTGTAGTTCTACACGAGAATATATTCAACTTAAACTGTAAACCCTGTTGAACTTAACAATCTTGCTTAATCCGTGATGAAGGACTAAATAGTAAGAAACGTGGAAATACATATTTCCAGCGAGTTGCAAAAGAAAAATACATTAATAAATTCAATAATACGTATTAGTGCAATAATCACTATTGAATGTATTATTATTTTTTTATTTTTTTAATTAGATTTTTAACGACCACCGTGAGCAACTCAGTGGGCTATAAGCAGTCGCCCGTCCCTAATTTAGGGTCACTGGTTCCAGGGAAGGGAGAGAGCCAGTACAGTAAGACAAACACAACATCCATGCCTCACCGGGATTCGAACCCGGACCCCGTTTTGACGAATGATCAGAAGCCATTGTAACGTACCAGGAGATGTGACGTACCTGCCAGAAGGACGCACACGACATAAAGGCAGATAGGAATCAGAGTAAAACGTCCGCGTAGCTCAATTGGTAGAGTGACTTATTCCGGAATGAGGGGATCCGGGTTCGAATCCTGGCGTGGACAGAAATGACGGAGAAATTTACTTCGTTATAATGGCGCCCGAACTATCCGGATGACCCGACCGTTCAAAATCTCGCAATGGTGTGATGTTATTTCCACACCGCGAGATAGCAAAAATAAGAGAATCCCTTCTCCAGCACTTCGAAAAAAAAAATAAATAAAAAATAAGGGGAAGATGATGTAACGTACCAGGAGATGTGACGTACCTGCCAGAAGGATGCACACGACATAAAGGCAGATAGAAATCAGAATAAAACGTCCGCGTAGCTCAATTGGTAGAGTGACTTGTTCCGGAGTGAGGGGATCCGGGTTCGAATCCTGGTGCGGATAGAAATGACGGAGAAATTTACTTCGTTATACCATCGCTCAGACCACTGCGCCACCGGGGCGGCCATTGAATGTATTAGTCCAAATCACTATTGAATATACTTCAAGTACTTATTTTCCTTCTTTCTTGAAGATAAGAAGGAAAACAAGAAAACCAAACCTTCTTTCTTGCACGGTTGAGTGTTTCAACCAACATATTTTACCCGAACTGTCCTTTTTCTGTTATTATCGACTGTCACCTATGTCAATCACCTGGAAGCTAGATAAATACTTTTGAAGTTTCAGTAATTTAAATATATCGTAAAAGTAATTAATATGCTCTTTGAAATGTTCGCAACGGGCATTCTATTTCGTGCAATTTAGTTTTCTAATGTTAAGGTTAGTTATTTCAAAAGCGAATATTCGAGCACAGAATTTTTCCTTTCTTTAATTTTGTTTATCGGATTATTTCAGTTTAATGTTGGGAAACAGCTTCTTTTTATGTTTGTTCTAGTCTACAGCAGAGCTATTGTATTTGCTTCTGACTCACAAACGCGCGTTGCTTAGCACAGGTACCTTCCTGCGGAAAATGTTTTTATTGCATTTCTTCCTATTACTCTTTTTTGACACTGTAGGTCTTCGGTGAGAAAGGCTTCCTCCACGCAGAATGGTAAAGTTCCAGCTTACTTTACTTTCCATCTAGAATTTTTTCTGCTGTTCCCCTAAACAAGGCAAGTAATCTTAGCGGATTGATGTTGAACGATGGTATGAAGATTTAGACTAAGATCGCAATGAATGCCGGAGTTTGAGGAAATTACGAGTATTTGCAGCAATTACAAAGTTACTGACCATTTATACCTCTGTCAAGAGTACTACTTTTTAGCATGAAAGCGTGTTTACCGTTCGAATTAATCAACACACAATGAACATTTTACCAACATTCTTAACCAGTCGTAAATTTTACAAAGGGCGCTAAAACTCTTCTTCTCAGCCTAACTTTTTTCTTTAGTATGAACGAAGAATGAGACGTTTTGGTATGCGCATCCTAAGCTCCGTTATTACTAATCGCTGACAAATATTTCATTACATATGGAAGCTTTAAACTTGATATCTTTCTTTGTGACGTGTAAGGAAGTGGATTCACCTGAGTAACGGAAATGTTATTTTTCGTTGATGGTTGTTTTGCTACGATTTCATATAACACATAAAGTTCGACAGGAATTGGTTTATCAAAAATATCTTGGTTGTATTTCGCCCAAGGACAATAGTTGGAATATTCAGGTAACCTCTGAAAACGCAAAGAAAGAGACAGCGACCTTCTTTATTCTTTATTAGTGGAATGATCATCCAATACAAAACATTACATTGGTCAGTACGTTTGTTAATGGGTAGATGAAGACTGCTTAGAGCATTTTAATACCTGATGATAAAGTAGAATTCAAATAATATCCTTTATTTGCTGCGATGCCTGATTTTGCATCTGTTTTTATAAATAGCTTTTCACTGTTTTGTTCGTTCTGACCGAATGACTTTTTCTTCTAGTGTGTGTGTATGTCTGTGCGGGCAGGGGGGGGAGGCTGTTTTACGTGATGTCAACCTAAAAACATCGTTAATTTTTCACGTTGTTATATCGTACACTCGAAACACTGGAATCATTCACATTTACTTCCGTTACGTTCCTTTCAGGTTTTAATGCGAAAAGAAAATATATTTATTTAAAATTAATACGTTTCAATGAATTCAATATATCCCTTTTAAAGGTACAGAAACGCTGGTAGAGAGTATTGTAAGAGCAGAATTTTGCTGTATTAAGTCACTTGAAAGCTACCTGAGTTGAACCAAAATCTTCTGGAACGATATGACCTGTATTCACTGAGCGCTAGGCGTATTTTCTAGTCTTCCGCGGTAATAAACTGCAGTGTTCAACTAGTTTCTCTGTTGATAGGTTGTTAGGCCTTACATGGCAAGAATACACAAGGTGATCCGATTGTGTGCGAATAATTTTAAAATACTGTCGTATGGCCAGTAACAGATAAAATAAGTCAATATTTAGCAAAAATTACCTTTATGAATGGGAGTTTGTCTAAGCTTCTACGTGACCCTTTTTGCGGACTCGGCAGAGTTTATACCGAATGCTCAATTCTCGACACGCGTTTTCTAACATCTGCAGAGTTATTTGTTCGAACGCTGCAGAAATTTTCACCCTTCAGGTCATTCAAGCTTTGAGGTCGTGCATAGACGATGTGCTTCACAAACTCTCACATGAAGAACCAGAGCGGGGTGCGATATGAAGAGTTTGAAGGCTTAGGAAGAGAGCCATCACTGCCACACCAGTTGCCATTGAATGTGTTGTTCAGGAAGTTTTTTACTTCCAGTGACCAGTGTAGTGAGGGCCCCAACTTGCTGCAAAAGGAGACTGTTCATATATGTATATATATGGTTTCTTCGTATGTGTATAATAAATTAAGAATGTATATTAGGCTAGTGTATTTCCTGGAGGGATGGATAATTCATTTATTCAAGTGATGGACACTTGTTATATAGGAGATTCTGCGTAAAACGGTACAGTATATGGCACAAAATGGATATTCCGAAAATTCTGTTTACACATTGAATAATAGGCTAAAAAATTCGAAACTGAGCGATGGTATTCCAGGACGGAGTGAAAGATTTTTTCAGATATTACACCATTACAGAATATATAACAATTCATAGCTAAACGATTCACAGACAGCCTCTGATTCAAAGTTTAATACAATGTTTCAAATGCAATAGGGTCTTTATTTTACAAAAGACTTATAAGTAGATTCAATTGAACTGTTTTTCATCGAAAAAAGGAGCCTTTTTGACCAGAGCAACGCTGTGGAACTTTCAATGAAGTACCCATCCATGAGTTGAACATGACGTATCATTTAAAATAAAAAATAAAATATTAAATGCAATGGTTTCTTCTACAGTTGGGTTTAATAATTTTTAACTTGTGAATCGTTGTTCATTCACGACACGTTTTCCAATATATCGCTACATTGTTACTAATACAATGCCGTTTGTGTATTTTACTCGCATTATGTCGTAGTGATAAAGGAAGTATAGACATATTGACGAACAATTCAGCGAATGCCAGATACGTCTCATTTCTGGATACAGCAAATTATGCTTTTCACATTCAGTAGGCAAACTGTTTGACATTCGTAATTTCCAAGAAGAATGGATATATCTCTAAACAATGATAAAACCACGATTCATAAATCGTTTATAAGCGTTTCTTCCCGCCAACCTGATGACTCATCACCAACATCGCACGAAAAATACAGAAAAAGTACATTTTGAAAATTTTCAAGATTCAATCAAAGAATATGTTCGACCGCTAAACGAAGATATAAACTGTTTTAAAATTCATTCGCAGCCTCAAAACGGATTTGGTACTAGCACTCAGAGAAGTTGCACAGCTTATCGGCACAACGGCTGACAGAGAACTGACATACACTTTGAAACCAGAACTGTCTTTTAATTTTGGACCCAGGTTGGAAATCAATACACAGAAATTGTAAAGCACGCTGTAAACCAACTACTGCCCTTTGCTCAAATTGCCGTTTGAAGGTAGCGTTTTCAATATACACCCTCCTTACGAACAAGCAAAGAAATTGTCTCGATCTCGAAACAAGATATCCCGCTCCAGTTATCGAACACCAAATCTAACCTCCAAAAGCATATCCCTGAAAGACGAGCTCATCCATGTAATTATTCATGCCCAGTTCAATGGAGAAAAAAATGGAAGGAATGGTGTGTGTCGTTTTGCTTTTCGAAATTTAATAATTACCTTGAATTTTTTATTTCCCAAAATGTAGACAAAATGCAAAAAACACAAATACATTTTAAAATCATGTGATACGATTTTTACCGAATAATGAAGAAAAATGGAAATTAAACGCCTGTAGGTAATTTCATTTTAACACACAATTTTTACCTGATGCCCAAAACATATTTCTTAGTTAAAGTACCATAAGCTTATAGTCCAAATCTGGAGGCGGAGGGAGGAGGGGCTCTAAGATATGGACAGATAGCAATTCTTCAGTAAATTCCTTAGGTTATTTACGGTTCCGCGTAATAAAATAGATTGAGAACTACTATACAAATTTTAAAGATGACAATACGATTTTTGGCGTAAATGTGACAAAGATGATAAGTCAGATGGTGTAGTGTGGTGGTTAGCATACCCGGGCGTTTTCTGGGAGACGCGGATTAGAGTCCCGCTCCAGGACGATGAAAATTTTGAAGTTTTCGGATATTATCTGACTTACCATCTTTGTCACATTTACGCCAAAAATCGGATTGTCATCTTCAAAATTTGTATTATATGGCGTAACCCCATATTTCTTCCATGAGAACCACTATCTTTGAGGTCATCTCTGCCATGCAATTCATGCCATTTCCTCCCTACTGTCTGCACTGCTCATTCTCTCCTTCGTCCCAATTGTCTGTGTGTTTAGATCTCCCTACGACACATCCCGCTCTGACATTGACGCGAAGCCCTCTTCATCCTGAGGAGGAAATTTCCAAACCTGTCCTTCGCGGTTATCCTCTGATGGAATCGCAGGGCTTTCCATTTTGGAAATATCCATAAAATATTTTTTTGAAAATCAGAAAGAAAAGCAATTTGAATTTGATGAATTACATTAAGAATCATATACAATGTTAACAGGCAAATGAATCAGGAAAGCAACAGGAATCACTTCTCCAGATAATGGACATACTACGAATCTCCCAGTTCAGACAAATCATTTTAATTCACTTTCCAGAGCTTTTCACTTTCGTCGAAGTAATTTGTGGGAACTTTTAAACCATATTTAATCTCTAGTCTTTTCTCCAAGCAGAAACTAAGAAGGTAACAGCATATTTAATACGTATTTGAAATTATTTTTCCATACAAGAATGTGATGTGAAAATTCGTGAATGAATATTTCTTGACAATTCTTTCTGCAATTAAAAATTCTTTTTTGATTTAGAAAGTCGGAACCTAAACCTTACTTTAGGAATAATTCTGAGATTAAATAAACCTACCGCACAGCGTAATAGTATTTTCCCAAGAGTGATCGAAAGGAGTGAAGTCAAATGGAACGTTGTTTCTGACATTTAGGGGAAATGATCCCATTCGTTTTGAAAGAGGCAAACACTCTGACGTGGGATAAAGGCTTAACAAAGTTTGATTGTATTAATATGCATTTTCCTGAAACTTTAACACGCCCTGTTTCAAGGACGCATTGTTACATAAGCAGCATAAGAGATTTGATACAAATACCTTTGTGCCAAATTCTATGTACTTTAGTTTTCTAAAAAGATAACGATGATGTCCTTTGAAGCAGGTATTTCCCATAAATGTACACTGGGGTTTACACTATTATGGTTACATAAATTGCACCGCTCAATTGTGACCTATTCCACGGGAAAAATGTTGGTTACTTTCGACTTAAATGCTCCGAAACTCCAATGCCCAGAAGTAATAGCAAAAATTAATTACCGATTCATTCTTTTGTTATCAAGTCAAAGAGGTAATCCAAACGGTGGGCGTTTCTCTCTCCGATGTCAAAAAATTACACAATTGTGCTTCTCATTATCCTCTTTGTTAATGCAGGTTTGTTATTTTTTTCTTTGTGTGATGTAGGTTTATTGGAGGAAATGTAGGCCGTCCCGGTGGCGTAATGGCAAGAAAGTTGGCATGTAGTCATTCGTCTGAGATCTGTCCTGGTTCGAGTCACAGTGAGACATGGATGTTGTGTTTGTATTACGGTACTTACCCTTTCCCTTCCCTGGAACCGTATTCTCTAAATTAGGGACGGGCGACTCCCTATAGCACGCCAAGTTGCTGACGGTGGTCCTTAAACGGACAAACAAAAAACGTTCAGATCGTAAGAGTACAAAAAAAGTTAAAAAAGTTAGAAAAAGTCAGCGATCTGCGTGTGATCTAGAATATACACTCTAGATATGTCAAATTAATGAAAGAGATTGAGAAGTTTGAATGAATGGAGCAAAAGAATGGTAAGGAATACCATAGTTGATGGAATATGTGATTTCCATCAAAACATTTTCACGCACTATAAGCAGTGTGCAAAAATCAACATATGGCAGAAACTCTTAAGGTCTGCCGATCATGGCCCAGCTATACGTAGCACTGAATAAGTCGACAGACGGCAGCACATCAGAACTTAAAACTATCATCTCATCTCACGCTTTGCCGCGCCGTATTTGTTAGCTCCCGTATGTATTCTTTCGGTTTTTCACAGGGTGGTTTTTTTGTGTGTTTTTGTTTCTTTTTTATTTGAGGTTTAACGACCACCATGAGAAACTCAATGGGCTATAAGCAGTCGCCAGTCTCTAATTTAGGGTTACTGGTTCCAGGGAAGGGTGATATCCAGTGCCGTAAGACAAACACAACATCGATGCCTCACCGGTATTCGAACTCTGACCCCTTTCGGACGAATGATCAGAGGTCATCGCTTAAACCAGTGCGCCACCGGGGTGGCAGGGCGTATGTTCCATATTGGGAACCCATAAATTGTTTCGACGTGTTTTCACTAGGTTTCCTCGTGTTGTTTAGCTACAAGATATGCAATTGAAATATTTTTTTTAATTGGTAATTACGAGGATATGTAAACTTCGTGGTGCGAACATCCTTCCAAGAAACGTGCTTTTTCTTCCGATGTCAAGATGTTCCAAGGACCAACACATGACACGCTGAATCTATTTGTCTCATTGTTCTGGACCATGCAGGTGTAAGAATAAACGCGTTTCATGGAAGGATTCATGGAAGGATGGGCAGTGTGCTGGTCTATTTTGGACTTAGCTTCATAATCCTCATATTGCTGTTGGGAGCGTGATGAAACTGAAGCATTGTTTCGCTAAAGGGTTGTCCTACGAATCGAATAATCGTCACAGGGCGATGTTACTACTGCGCCTGAGACAGCGACTAGTATCAGTATTACACAAAACTATCTTCAAAGTTCTTGCGATGGCGGGTCAAACTCGTGCAGTCCCTTCTAAGACACTTCCGCAACAGAACGAAATGCGATCGGTAAGGAGCTTACGTGCTTCTACCTGTATGCCTATTTAGAAATATTTCTGGTCCGAGGTAAGAAGAAGAACCCAGCTGTTTTCCACAGGCACTTTCAATAGGCGAGGATAGTAAGTCACAATTATTCACTGAAATGAGTCACCGAAGCTTCTCCCTCATCCATAAATACCGCTTTTGGGCCACCCTGACTGAGTGCGCTTCTGAATAAAATGTATAAGGTCAGCGCATCTCTTATTGTTTCGATATTTTAAACTGTTCTGTTCTGAGGTTATTTCAGAAAACAAAAAATGGCAGCACCCGAATACCAGGAAATATGAAGTTATTAACATTCCACCGATTCGTCACACGGAATAAGATCCTGTTTACAGCATATACTATGTATTGAAGATGCAATAAGCTGTTCCAGTGGTAAAAGGCGCTCGTCCGGGTTTGAATCCCGGTTGAGACACATATGGTTTCTTTGTCTTCCGGAAGTGGCCTTAAATTAGTGTTCGGTTACTGCCTGCAGCACATTAAGTTGCTCATGGAGGTAGCTAAACCCAGAAATAAACAAGAAAGATGACACCGAATTTTCGGGAGTAATAAGCACGTCTTTTGAATCCGTTCTGACGCAAATTAAATTTATCAAAGCTATTCAAAGTCAATGGAACCGGTATGGAAGACAATAGTATCTGACGGAAGAAAGAAGATTTTAAATCTGGTTTTTAATCCCTCAGATATTGCTGTAAACGGAATCGTGAGCTTACTCCCTCTGGTTGCAGAAATGTACGTTAAGAAAAACATGAATTTATGTGAGAAACATTTCGCACCGGAAATGCTCTCCAACACCGAAAGAATTTTTCAAATCGGACTCTTAGAAACAGAGATATTGACAAAAATAAGATGTGACTTTACGTCCCCTGGTGGGAAAACCATGCATTCTTTTAGGAAGAAAGTATTCTCAAAAGGTTTATCCATATGAGCCGTATCGGTCCAAGAAAAAAAATTAGTCGAGTTTTCAGGATCCCAGATTTTGCTACAAATACATCAGAAGCAGATATTAACACTATGCCCCCTGGTTGCCAAACCATTCTTTACCAATCATTAGAAATTATGTGAAAAAATTTTCCATCAGGTCTTGATGCGATACAGGAATAATTTTTCAAATCGGAGTTTTAGGAGCAGAAATAACGCAGAAAACGCAATTTACCTTTCTGCCCCCTAGCGGAAGGTCTATGTTTACTTGAAAATTTTGAATTTATAGCAAAAACATTTCTCATCGGAAACACTATCCAACAAAGAAAGAATTTTCTAAATTGGACTCTTAGAATTAGAGATATTGACAAAAATAAAATATACATCTATGCCCCCTGGCGTAGAAACCATGCATTTTTTCAAGAAGAAAATTTTCCTAAAAGGTTTGTCGACATGAGTAGTATCGGCCAGCAAACGACTTTTTTTCAATCTAGATTTTAGAAGCTCATATTTTGCTGCAAATACATCAGAAGCGGAAATTAAGACTTACAACACCTGGTGGCCGAGCCATTTCTTACAAAAATTAGAAATTATGTGCAAAGGATTTCCCATCAGGAGCTGTATTCGGTGCAGAAAGATTTTTTTCAAATCGGAGATTTAGAAACAGAGATATAGGGGGAAGCAATTTACTTTCACGCCCCTTAGCGAAAAGTCTATGATGTACTTGAAAATTTTGAATTTATAGGAAAAACATTTCGCATCGGAAACACTATCCAACAAAGAAGGAATTTTTCAAATCGGACTCTTCGAAGTAGATATATTGACAAAAATAAAATATATATATACGCCCCTGGCGTAGAAACCATGCATTATTTCAAGAAGAAAATGTTCCAAAAAGGTTTGTTGACAAGAGTAGTATCGGTCAACAAACCACTTTTTATTCAATCGAGATTTTAGAAGCTTATATTTTGCTTCAAATACATCAAAAGCGGAAATTAAGACTTACGCCACCTGATGGCCAAACCATTTTTTACAAAAATTAGAAATTATGTGCAAAGGATTTCCCATCAGGAGCTATATCCGGTGCAGAATTTTTTTTTCAAATCGGAGATTTAGAAACAGAGATATAGGGGGAAAGCAATTTACCTTTACGCCCCCTAACGGAAAGTTTATGAATTACTTGAATATTTTGAAATTATATGAAAAACATGTCACACTGGTAACACTATCCAACAAAGTAGGAATTTTTCGAATCTGACTCCTAGAAGTAGAGATATTGACAAAAATAAGATATACATCTACGCCCCCTGGCGGAGAAACTGTGGAATATTTTAAGAAGAAATTTCCGAAATGGTTTATCGATGTGAGTGGCACCAGTCCATGAAATAATTTTTTCAATCGATATTTTAGAAGCTCAGAGTTTATGGCAAATACATCAGAAGCAAAAAATAACTCTTACGCCCCCTGGTGGCTAAAGTATTCTTTACCAAATATTAGAAATTAAATGCAAAATATTTTCCATTAGGAGGTGTATCCGCTGAAGAAAAAAATTTTCAAATCTGAGCTTTAGAAGAAAAGTTATCGGGGAAAATGTAACTTACTTTTACGCGCCCTAGAGCAAAATATATGCGTAATTTGAAAAAGTAACTATATCTAAAATACTCTTCGACATAAATAGAATCGAAAGATAAAACAATTTTTTCAATCGGATGTTTAGAAGCAAATATGTGGAATAAAACGCATTTTTGAATTCGACATCATCTGCATTTACGCCCTCTAGCGGTGAAATTGTACACCGTAAAAAAAACGAAATAAACGACCATTATTCTGATATTTCAAGCTTCCCAATTCAAAAAGAATTTTCAAATTGGACTAATAGTTGCAGAGATATCGTGTGTACAGACAAACGGAAGGTTAACGGACAAACCGATAACATAAGCCCGATCTTTTTTTTTACAAAAGACGTGCTAAAAAAGAGAAGTAATAACAAACTCGTAAATTAACAAAGCTGCGACTGATAATTCGGTATTACTTTTACACGATAATAAATTATGCACGTTAAACATCGTTTAGGAGACGAATGCAAAACCCTTTAGAATGAAAATTTTTAACACAATAAAATGGTTTCAAA
Source organism: Macrothele yani (assembly GCA_039090855.1). Taxonomy (NCBI): domain Eukaryota; kingdom Metazoa; phylum Arthropoda; class Arachnida; order Araneae; family Macrothelidae; genus Macrothele; species Macrothele yani. The sequence goes on from CM077016.1 coordinate 360,008, forward strand.
GATTCCTGGCATATTAAAAAAACCTTCCGTGAAACCAAAGCTTCTTGTAATAGTAGAGAATCTTTAAACCCTTAAAACAATTAATATACTTTGATTTTAGCATTAAAATAAATTTATTAATGAAGAAATCTCATGGCTGGATGAATATTGAAATTTACCTCTCGGAAAAGTGATTTGGACTTTCTTACTCGGTACATCTTACCCACGTTGATTATTCTAAATTTTAAGGAATTCCAATGCAAAGCTTTTTGAAATTTTAAATTCTTATTCCGATAGAGAAAACCTGCTGTTGCAGATGTAAGCAGCATACGAAATGAAATAAAAATTAATTTATCATACCGAAGAGACAAACACAATCTGTTGAAGTGAAACAAGTTTCTTTGTTTCGAAATGCATGGTGTGGACCGAGTTCCTTTTCTTGCTTAAAAGATCTTGGATTACAGCTGGTAGATCAGGAAGTTGTCTGTTGAGAACTTTTTCCTTGTCATGGAACTCCAACAACAGATACTTTTAAAAATTATTTTGCTCACCTTCCGCGATTGTAGTGGCAACCTGAATTCAGTTATAGGGTCCGAAATTTCATTGAAATATATACCTAAACAGAACATATGGTGACTACAAATTAATGCTAAAACTCTTGGGATAAATCAAATTTATTTCCTGTACTGAAAAGCCAGCAGAAAACTTCAAAAGTCATCTAATGATTTTAATAATAGAGTCAAATTTGCACAGTGTGAAACACACAAAAACGGAAACTGACAATCAGCACAATTCTTATGAAACTGTATAAGAAACATTTTGCGAATTGTACTGAAGCTTTCCGCAATTACATTTTGCCGAATAGAAAGTAAAACGAGTAAACCTAATAAAATTCCTTTACCTGAGCAACACTTTATAAATTATTCCACTTTTTTTAAAGTAAAAACAAATTTAAATAACTGTTAAATCAACACATTTAGCTAACGCTCAGTTTAAAAATGATTACATAATTACTGTTACTTTACTGGAAAAAAAAACAGATTTACTAAAGATTTTAGAACACTAAATCACTGGAGTTTCAGGAATTCATTACATTAAACACATTTTTGAGTAATATGTACTCGAAGGTCCAAATAAGGAATTCTGGACTGGTGATAAAAGTAACGGTGAAAAATTTTCATATATACCTGAAAACCTCAATTATCCCATGGTTTTGCTAGTAAGCCTAAAAATACGTACTTTTGCATCTGCAGCAATCAATAGGCACATCGGTGCGAAAATTCTTTGTGCAATATAGCGGTCAACAACCAGTAATATTTGTTAACAATCTATATGTATCAGTGTAAACCTCGATGTGTGCTCGATACATCAAAGCAACATCGAGGTTTCCTCCGATACAAATCTAAGAGAAGACCTCGGAGACGTGTTGATGTTTTCCGGATAAAAATCCATTTTCTGTTATTGGAGTTTTAACAACTACCGTGAGCAACTCAATGGGCTATAAGCAGTTAATGTCCCTAATCTAGGGTCCCTGGTTCCAGGGAAGAAAGTGAGGCAGGGCCTAAACAAACACAACATCCATGCCTCACGGGATTCGAACCCGGACCCATCTCGGATGAATGATCAGAAGCCATCGCTTAGACCACTGCGCCACTGGGACGGCAGAATTCCATTTTCGCCGAGAAACATTGAAAAAACCGCTAATTCATGGCATAAAAAGGGGATATTATGTTCTTATTCTTAAGAGTGCATCAGAGAGAAATTAATTTACTTCTAGTGGAAAACATTCTTTGCCAGTTCAAAACTTCGGTCATGAAACCTCGGTGCTTTTTCTGGTAAACCTTCGGCGTTCAGCCCGGAAATAATTTTTCAAAGAGACAATAAATGGCGACACATTATATCTGCGTCGTTAAGCGTTTTGTTACGCTGTGAAAGTGCCAAAGGAAGTCAATATTATGTATTAAGGGTGGCTTTAAAAGGACCTGTTTGAATGTTGATTTTGGCATATGTGTGAAATATTTATTTTGACGGAACAATTGTCGTTCCTCATGAATATGAAGTTATCTAGATAGCAGAATAAAAGCAAGAAAAGTTTTATCTGCCAGGGAAGAACTGCCTGGTCGTACGAATCAAGACTTCAAAGCAGTATTCAGAGGAAAGACGGCTATTCCGTTGAAATAAGTATTCCAGAATATGGTCCGCCAAGTACATTTCGTGGTTGCCCTGTGGTTGTTTACGTCCCTGTCATTTGATCAACGAAGTTGAGGGAGTGGTTCACGCTGAAATGGTCGTAGCCATAGCTTGGCATTTTCCGATCCTGGCTCCATGGGTTTTAGGATGGGTAGCAATGTATCTGCAGATCTGTTCTTATGAGGTCAGATCTCCACCCTGAATCGCTTGGCATGTCGTTCAAAGATGCTAAGAATCCAGGTGCCCTCGACGAGATGACCACCGTTGTACTTCCGCCTGCCCACTTTCGCTTCGTCTACTTCCACGATGATTCCATCACTGTCAAGCCTTCCTTCCTCACATTGCGTGGCTACCATAAACTCTGAGACCAGTTGTCTGCAATACGAATACCAGTCGCAAACTGTCTCGGTGGATGTGGTAACATTGCGATGTGAGGTTTCTTCAATCGCCTCATCGTAAGACAATCCTTTAGCGAAACAATTCGTCAGAATCATCACTCTATCAATAGGAATCTGAGCTTAAAAAAAACCGTACAAAGTGTACGGGAAGAATACTCATCATTCCTTGAAGCGTGCTTCTTCCGACACCTGAATTGTCCTAAACGATGAGACGCATCGTAAGAGCGGAGAACTGAAGTGGTACCGTGGCGCCATCTATCATTTCATTCGAAAACTAACTCAGGGCCAACCGGGCCGAACGTAGAAGTTTTGTCCTTTTTCGAGGTACCGGGTAATGTAACATCGAGATTTAAACATGGATCATTGTGGCAAATCGTCGAGGTTTCTTCCATCCCTAGTAGTGATTCATTCCCGAAACTCTGATGTATATTTCGATACGTCGGTGTTTGTTAATAAACCAAGAAATTCGATTGTCTTAATCTGCAGCTGTTAATTTACAAGCACCATATTTTATTGAAAATAAAAAGTTGTTAATACGTACTTTCACAAATTGTTTAGTTCTAACGAGTTGTCCATCTTTCACATATGGGTGCACAGCAGTTGAGCATACCCCCACTGTATTTTTTTTTTTTTTTTGATAATTGGCAGTTCTTATAGTAGACAGAAAGCAAAACTTCGATTCCCAGTAGGGATGGGCACATCGGTGGTACCAATGAAACATAGATTAATCAACAATAATAGTTAAATCCATCCATACATCGGTCGGAACCTCGATGTATCGTCTTTTTAACATCGTTAACAAAACTTTGATTATCGCACAGAAGAAACATGGAACAAAACAGCGAAAGTATCGTTAATTCATGACATAGAAAAGTGAAACTCCCTTTCTATTTCTAAAAACACAACAAAGTGGAAATTCATTTATTTCCCGTATAAAATATTCTTTACCAGTTTAAAACATCGATCGTGAAACTGCGATGTTTTTACGATGTACTAGCGGATGCTGTAACATCAATTATATCTGTGGAAAAGCATCATTGTTCAAAAAGATCGAGGATTTTTGCCCAGTGTTGTTTGACCGGCAAGGGCAGTATGCAGCCCATGAAATAAATATGCAAGGCTCAGTAATCATTTTCAGAAAAAAATAAATTCAGCTCTCGACATTGAATTACAGAAAGAATCTGCTTGTGTGGAAAAAGAATTTACAAGCCAGTTCAAAGCACTCTTAACCGTTTTACATGCTGGTGCGAATTAACTGTGTGTAAGCAAAATGAGCTGCAATCAGCCCGAACGAATACACTTGTTGTCCCACAAGTGCGTCGAACGCAGTTGGAAGTAATAAACCTGCGCAAGAGAGAGCGTTGCTTTGTAATTCAAACTGAACATTTATAGGGAGATGATAGGCATTGACATTTGATCATTGATTACCAGCTAATAGACCTATTACAATACCAACGACCCTAAAAAAGTCGCTTCCCAGTGGCGTCAGTACCTCGGGGGCAGCTGCACCCCTACAAATTCTAGATAAATTTTTTAATGCCATTCCTGAGGCGTACATCTGACAGACATTTGGATAATTTTTTTCATTCCATCGAAAATTCCTTCTAATAAAACTAAATATGTTTTTCTACTTTATTCATGACCATCTAGAACTCTGAATTTTATTTAATTCCATTCCTGAGACGCGGGATAAACTCGAAGAATTAGCCTTACTAAAAAAAACAGTTTTCCTGACATTTTTCATAGTTATTTTGTTTTTATAAGGACAGCAGGAACGTTTCACTTTAAATAGGTATAATAAAATCCGCCTTGCCTTCAAGAAAAAACAAAAAGAAACATAGGAAGCTAAAATGTGAGCAGGAAAAAGCAATGAGATATATTTTTACACGTATCTTGCTTAATGTATACTGTAACGGCTGTAGTTCTTGTGAAATTCATTCTAATATGAGTTTCGAAATCAGTACGTTTTTACATCGTACACTGGTGTGCAAAAATTAAGGAAGTAGAGGAGAAATTAGCATAACAGCGGAACGAGCAGGCGGAACGGACCGAAAGACCACTTAGGAGATAGACTAAGGTCCGGTATGGTAAGGCATGTGCATATATGCAGCATGACGTAGGGGGGGGGGAGTGTCGGAAAGGTATTAAGCACACGGGCGATGTACGCTCGGCAATTCGGTGAAAGCTATTGTACGGTGTACATCGGTTTGAACGACGTCGAGTTGCTGCCACCGTGTGATATGACCAACAGGCAACCCAGTAGACGACATCTGGATGACTTACCCGAGGTCGCGTCATTGGGAAGTTGGAAGAAATTCGAAGTGTGACTAGTGTGGCATAGGAGTTCGGAATCGCTCACAGCATCGTTTCACGAGCTTGAAGAGCATTTCAAATGACAGGAACAGCTGTCCGAGAGTTTAGCAGTGGTCGTCCACGAGCAACCACGGCGGCGGACGACCGGTATATTGTTCTTCTGTTGAGAAGAGACAGACGGCAGACAACGGGAGAAATCGCAAGGCACATGCAACAGACAACTGTACGTCCGTTATAACGTTTTACCGTGGCCAGGAGGCTGCGCAAAGGTGGTCGTCTATTTTCACGACGACCAGTACGGTGTGTGCCTTTAACGCCTGCTCATCGGAGACGGCGGTTTCTGTGGTGCCAGGAACACAAGAACTGGACACATCAGTAATGGGGTCGAGTTCTTTTTACGGATGAGGGCCGATTTAGTCTGACGAGCGATTCTGGACGTATACACATCTGGAGAGAGCAGGGTACACGCAATCACACATCCAACAACATCGAAAGGGACATGTTTGGAGGTGGCGGAGTTCTCGTTTGGGGCGGTATCATGCTTAGTAGCCGTACTGACCTCCACATCTTCCAAGGAGGTTCAGTCACTGGTGTCCGCTATTGTACCGAGGTTCTCTTGCTTCACGTGCGTCTGTTTAGAGGTGCTGTGGGTCCTAAGTTCCTCTTCATGGACGACAACGCTACACCTCATCGTACAGTGGCTGTCGCAGAACTGTTGGAGAGTGAAGATATTCAACGCATGAATTGGCCCGCAAGGTCCTCGGACCTAAATCCAATCAAACACGTGTGGGACCTTCTCGGGAGATACTTGGCAGCACGTCACCAGCCGCCAGCAACGATTCCGCAGTTGCGATTGGCGTTACAAGAGGAATGGGATGCGATGCCTCAACAGATCCTTCACAACCTCGTCCTCAGCGTGGACAGACGTTGTAAATCCTGCAACGCAGTCAGGGCTGATCATATCCCTTACTGAAGACTGGAAGTTTCTTGGCAGCTGCCTGTCACATGGACGTTTCTGTCTTCTGTCTAGTTGTGCTTGAAGCTACCTTTTCAATAAAGTGCCTTTGTATCCTTTGGATTCCTTGTTTGGACGGTTTTGCTCACTTGTCCCATATTCTTACATCTTGGGGATCTTATGTCGATGTGGAGCACTTCTGCATGACGTTACATTCGAAATACCGTCTCGTCCTTAATTTTTGTACACCAGTGTATATAATATGAAAAAACCCCTTCATATAAGTATAAACGTCATACAATATTGAAAAACCACCATCATATAAGTATAAAAGTCAAGTTTTATATTAAGATTTTATCGGTACAATTGTTTTATCTGTAACAATTTCAAATGACATCATCACGTCCTGTTTTAGAACAGCACAATAAATTTTATGATCTGATTAAAACATACACACCCTAATATCACTGCTCAATATGAAAAGTGTTATGAACTCGAAACTACCCAATTCGTCAAGGCTTGGATATTCGGGCAAATTTCAAGAGGCTGAATAGGAAAATCATATTTAAAACTGTGACATCGGATCAGGAACTCCTTTACCCGACCCGTTTGATCCGCAAAAAATTGTCAACTCATTGATCCGTTGATTCTCTGACCCATGATCCGTTTCCTTCTCTGTTCTATACACAACATACCCAGCATACGATGTGAAAACTCCTAAATAGAACTAATTGCTCACTTATCACTTGTCCTACAGGGTAAATCCATCATAGATACCTTCAACTAAAGTGACATTTCTTTGTATGCGCATGTTATAATGATTCCTAAGTTCTTAATACATCCGCACCTAATAAATAGTTTTAGGCTGTTGTGCTCCAATTAAAATTTGCCATGATAAACAATCTCTTCTTCCCTTCCGTGAAGAGACGAACATGAGCCCTCAAAAACTTTTTATTTACCATGGGGTGTATGAAACGATACATCCACATACGTCTTCATTTTTTAGGGGACCTTTCCATTTCTCCTTTCAACGGCCGCAAAAACGAACATCAAGCGTTCTCTCATCCACAAGATGGCGGAACCTCTGCTTGATTGAGTATCCTATAATCTAAAGTTTGATATTTAAAAATAATGCCAGAAAATAATATGCAGAACTGAGCAGCATCCCTGAACATCAGTAAGCCGGTGGCACTTCATTGTCTAAGAAACCGGAAATCATTTTATTGTGACAAATTACCGAAAAGCAGGTCGCTCAGCAGAAAAGAACACCAGGAGTTCAAATATCTGTCCGCTTAAAGTGGTTAATATTAATTGACGAATGCTAATAAATTAGCTCCGACTAATTTTTAAAGATTACCAATACATCGGCAATCGATTAGAAGTGACAATGAAATTAGAAATAAAAAAAAATATTAAGAATCCATGAAATCGCTTAGGATTAAAAACAATTTACTTCAATAAACTAATTTAATAGAATTTTTTTGCTGTAGTAATTTAGGATGAAATATTAGATAATGCCCCCATCGTTTGAATTATTTGTATGCCACTTAATTCCGTTAGATGGCGCGAAATCAGCCTTGAGGAATGGATTACAACTCGGAACCAATCACGAAGACCAATAGCTGTACGTTGAAACTACGAGTATATTATTGACTTTTTCTGCGGGACACGTACGTCCCTGGCTAATGGAATAAGTTCTATTACTCTAAAATGTAAACAAGAACGATGTAGGAGAAGTGCACCTCATCAGCGGTTTCGCGCATTTCTAATTTCACAATTCGCAGAACAATTTCCCGTTAAAAAAGGAAAAATTTACTATTCTTATGTGACAGTTAATATTGATAGCTACCCACCCATACGGGAATGGGGCAGCTATGGGATATTTTCTTAAGCAAGGCTCAAGTGACATGGATGGTTCAGGATTTCTGTGAAAATTTCTACTTGTACGAAATTTTATTAGCTGTGGGTGGAATTACTGAAATTATTTCAGTTGTCACCATCATTAAAGACCGGGGTAAGATATCAGCTATCTCTTTCGTTGTTCGTTACCAACCTACATCCTTCTCTGATGTGTACCATTCTTTTATTTAACAGCGAATCTAGCTAGGACGAAGAGGCGATCCTCCCCCGCCCCAAGCAGATTTTTCGTATTAAAAGGCCATGTGCATCAGGAATTAATGTACTTATTTAAAAATATATATGTAATGCAAATTTTCGAAAAGGGTTTTACAGCAATTAAAATTTGCTGTGAATTTGAAAAATAAAATGTTCAGTTGTAGTTTCACGAGCTAGAAAAAAAAAACTAGTGGTCTAGAAACAGGAAAAGCTAATAACAGAAGTGAAAAGAGATATTGTTTAATCATGCAAATCAATGTATGTGCTTTTTTATGCTCTTCAGTATTACCTTGTAATATTTATATTTGAGTACAGGGAAGGTCATGGAATTTGGAGTGTGTGTGACCAAACCCAAGTATGTGTGTAATTCACATTGCTTTTTGTTCTGTTTTAATATTTTTTTTATCCGTTCCCGTTTTACCACGCGTAAAATTGTGTTCTGTTTTTGGTTTTCTATATTTCGTACTTTTAAAAATGAAACACTGTTGCAATTTGGTGAATGAGCTTTGTTTTATAGAAATGCAATGTTGAATGATAAATAAACAACTAATTATAAATATAATGATCCGATTTATTGGTGTCTAAAGTAAGAAATCACACAAATTTCACTCCGCAAGCTTTCTCCGTCAACGGACGGCTTCATCAGGCGGTTACATAGAGAATATAGAATCAAAATTGTAGACAGAACGTTAATTCTAATATGACAAATGAAATCATGCGTGAAGACCGCGCGCATAAATAACCACGAACGTGGTGAATACAATATTTTAAAAGCTAATGCAAAAGCAAACAATGTAAACTTTAGGAAAAAACTAGAATCATGAAGACCATCTTGCGATGCCTAGCAGATGGTTCCAATCCACCGGTAGTTCGAAAGAGACATCGGTGTTGCATACATCCTGTTTCGTTAATATCTCAACTGTTTCCCTTATGGCAGCTGTTCTTGCGTCTCCATATGGTGCGATCTTCGAGATATTCTGCCATTGGGGTTGAGCTTGATGGTTAGCTACTTCTTTGGCAAGTGACGTAGAAAGTTTATTTTGTGCAACGTCCCTCTTATGCTCATTCATTCTCTCCTCAAAAGACCTTTTTGTGAGACCTACGTAAAATGTAGTTGAGGAGTCTGGGTATAACAATGGGATGCAATAGATGCCCGCATCTGTGAGCTTCAAGGTACTATTACTTCTTGCTGTGCTGAGGACGGTGTCCACGTGTCTAGAAGCTTTAAGGCCAACATCCAATCCTTTCTTCTGAAAGGGATTTTTAATAAAATAAGATATTTTTGGGATGTACTGGATCGAACCATCAAATCAAATTTTAAAGGTGCTCTTCTGTTCTGTGTAGCAAGTGTGTTGGCTTCAACTTTCGCTATTGTGTCCTCTACGCGGGAGACATCAAACCCTCCTGCAAAGGCAAGATCTTTCAAAGACTTAATTTCGGCATCATAGTCAGATTTTAAGGTGCAAAAATCTATGGCTCTTTTAGCCCGGTATTTGAATAGAGCATACTTGTGTGTTGTTGGGTTGGCTGATCCTGGTGGAATAGGGTTAGGTACGTGCATGGGTTTATAGTAGACTTTGGTAGTGAGTGTACCTGAAATCAATTTCTTCACAAGTACATCTAAATATGGTAACTCTCCTTGATTTTCTATTTCCATTGCAAATTTAATGTCTTCATTCATGTTGTTCATGTCTACCATAAAGTCTTGCAAGTAGGCTTCTCAAGCACCATCAACACACCTTGAGAAAGCCCTGGCAACATTTCTTATGCCATTCCTTCCGAACACATACAGAGTCCTTAGATCCTCGAATGACTTCATCTCCAAGCTAAAAGGTATCACCATTGCACAACATGAACTTATTGGCAGCTTTGATGTTATCTCCCTCTACCCCTCTGTTCCAATACCAGAAGCAACGCAAAACATCAAACGAACACTGGCTGGAGCTAACCTTTATGATAAAGAAGCTCTGAAAGATATCTTTGCTGTTCTTGACTTAGCTGTAGAATCCCACTTCTTTACCTATGGCTCCCACGTCTACAAGCAATCAAAAGGAGTCCCGATGGGTTCAGCCTTGTCTCCAATACTCGCTGAAGCCATCATGAGACCTATTGAAGAGATCATACTCAGCACTCTTCCCAGGACACCAAGAGTATGGCTACGCTATGCAGATGATATCTTTTTTGTCTGGGAGCACGGAGAAGCCTACTTGCAACACTTTATGGTAGACATAAACAACATACATGAAGACATTAAATTTGCGATGGAAATAGAAAATCAAGGAGAGTTACCATATTTAGATGTACTTGTGAAGAAATCGATTTCAGGTACACTCACTACCAAAGTCTACTATAAACCCATGCACGTACCTAACCCTATTCCACCAGGATCAGCCAACCCAACAACACACAAGTATGCTCTATTCAAATACCGGGCTAAACGAGCCACAGATTTTTGCACCTTGAAATCTGACTATGATGCCGAAATTAAGTCTTTGAAAGATCTTGCCTTTGCAGGAGGGTTTGACGTCTCCCGCGTAGAGGACACAATAGCGAAAGTTGAAGCCAACACACTTGCTACACAGAACAGAAGAGCACCTTTAAAATTTGATTTGATGGTTCGATCCCGTACATCCCAAAAATATCTTATTTTATTAAAAATCCCTTTCAGAAGAAAGGATTGGATGTTGGCCTTAAAGCTTCTAAACACATGGCAACCGTCCTCAGCACAGCAAAAAGTAATAGTACCTTGAAGCTCACAGATGCGGGCATCTAATGCATCCCATTGTTATACCCAGACTCCTCAACTAAATTTTACGTAGGTCTCACAAAAAGGTCATTTGAGGAGAGAATGAATGAGCATAAGAGGGACGTTGCACAAAATAAACTTTCTACGTCACTTGCCAAAGAAGTAGCTAACCATCAAGCTCAACCCCAATGGCAGAATATCTCGAAGATCGCAAAATATGGAGACGCAAGAACAGCTGCCATAAGGGAAACAGTTGAGATATTAACGAAACAGGATGTATGCAACACCGATGTTTCTTTCGAACTAGCGGTGGCTTGGAACCATCTGCTAGTCATCGCAAGATGGTCTTCAAATGATCCTAGTTTTTTCCTAAAGTTTACATTGTTTGCTTTTGCATTAGCTTTTAAGATATTGTATTCACCACGTTCGTGGTTATTTATGCGCGCGGTCTTCACGCATGATTTCATTTGTCATATTAGAATTAACGTTCTGTCTACAATTTTGATTCTATATTCTCTATGTAACCGCCTGATGAAGCCGTCCGTTGACGGAGAAAGCTTGCGGAGTGAAATTTGTGTGATTTCTTACTTTAGACACCAATAAATCGGATCATTATATTTATAATTAGTTTTCTGGTGTTGGCGTCCCACAAGCTATATAAATAAACAACTATTCATTGCAAGTTTCTTTGAACCGTTAGAGAACTATTTAATGCACTGATAATCTGAAGACTAATTAGTATAACATAGTAAAATGGAGTCCGACTATCTGTATAACTCAACTAATTCTTTGGTTTCATTTCCCAGTAACGGATCAAGGAGTTTCATGCACCAATCTACCTAATATAATGTACCTGGGCCTACCCACCTTTACAATGCAAAGAAACAAGCTCTGCACACAATTCATACCGATTATTTTTTTAAATAAAAATTATTTTCTCTTTGTAATTACACGGAATAATTTTATATGAAATATTCGGGCTGTACTTTAGAAGTCCGTTGTGTCGTTGGGCTGATTGATGTTCCTCGTCGTGACTCTCCGTGTGCCACTACGAGATATAAATCGCACCACAACAAAATGTAAAGGAAGGCGTGTGGGCGTCCGGTGTTAATGCTGATAATCTTTTAAAATGTAGACTGGGTCAACTAAACTGGGGATCAAATTTGATAAGTTTTATGAACGGAGAGAGGAGATAAAGTCGAACGAACACACGTGAGACTTTGAAATGCTATATAATGGTGTCTGTTGGGTTGAAAAATAAGACAAATGCTGTTCTTAGCACCTGTATCTTTTGTGTACTTCACATGTGCGTACAGTAGGGATCTCTGCCAAATTCTAGACACCGTGACCGGTGGCCAATTCTTGATTACAAAACAGAAATATTTGTACTAAATTAAATTTTTAAAATAAATATCTATTTTTCTTTTTTCAGATATTTTACTGATTCAAAATTCTGGAATCTTACGCATTGATAGAAGACCCCTACGTTATTTCTTTCATTGCATCTTAGACACATGTTTTGCAAAATGTTTTTGAAAACTCGTTATACCACAATATAAGAGCATAAATGAGATTCGTGTATAATATTGCATGTCAATTTCGTAAAAATATAAATGCCACAAAATACTTTCCAAGATGTGCCTTTTTTTGTGCTGTAGTTTCAATTACCCTCGTTTTAAAACACTAAAGTTATCAAGGGCCGTATAAGTCATTCCTCTTTATTCTTTTGATAGGTACAATGTTCTAGTATCTCGAAATTGATAGGAATTTTATTGAGACATGACCGAGAACAGCTACAAGATCAAACTCTTATTAATCAAAAATTTTGAAACAGGAACAAAATAGAAACAAAAAAAATGGATTAAGCAAAAAACGAAGACCATCGAAATACGGTTCCAGTGCAACTTTCAAAATTCGAGATGAAAACGAGCTAAAGTATTTTGTATGGGGAATGACAAATACCTCATCATATGCCCTGAATAAGCTGTTCGCAGATTTTATGACGTGGGAGCGTCAAATTACTGTAATAGAACTTCGGCAATGGTCTGCTCGGAGAACATGCCGGGCTGAGAGCAGAATTCAAGAGAAACAAAGTACGAAACGTGAAAATATGGAGTTTGTTCAATTTAATTTATATTCATCAAGAATAACCGTTTCCTGGGCAGAACGTCAACTGGTGGTGTGATAATGACTGGTAGTGAATGTACAACTGCATGTTACCGAAAATGGAAATTTGATTAAAGCATTAAAATGTTTTTATCTCATTATTTGATACATTATATCATCAAAGTGTCCGGCAAACACTTTCTAGCAGTAGACTTGCAAATGTACGTTACAGACGTGGACCATACACGTATAAAAACACGCACCACGACAGGTAAACATCATAGACAAGCGCGAACAGTACAACGGGTCGTACAGCAGAACTCAGTGATATTCAACGTGGCACGGTCGTAGGATGTCATCTGAAAAACAACTAAGTTGGAAAACTTACTGCCCTCCTGCAGCTGCCGCAATCAAATGTAAATGATGTTATTGTGAAATGAAAATGCTTAGGAGCAAGCACAGCGCAATCGGGACCTGGGAGCCCATGTGAAGTCCAAGAACGAGAGAGCGAGGTGTTGAAGCTGGTGGTAAGACGAAATCTCCTGCCCTCAATTGTAAGACTCAGTATCGAGATTTAAAATGCATGCTGAAACAATGCCAAGACTATAAGGGTTCGTTGAGAACTGAAGAGAATGGGTTTCTGTAGCTGAGCCGCCTCACACAAGCCAAACATCAGAAAGACAAGCGTCGGCTGGAGGAGTACATATAAATTAAAGCGAGTGAAACAATTCGCACTAATTTTTAAATGTACATTTCTAAACAATCTAACGACCATCCCAATGATATGAAATAACTTGGCATCAGAGAAAAATACGTGTTCCAGTACCGGGAAACTAACTGAAGCAACTAGTGCACAAACGGAGCTTTCTCATGATTCATTTTGAATAACTCCAATGAGAAAAATTTGGTGCGCCTTTCACTGCACTGCACTATTTTTCCCAAAATATTACAAAATTTAAACTCCAACCTGTGGTTTGGAGGTTTCCCTAGTCTCCTCGTCATATTTTCAACGTTTGGAAATCTGTTTTCCATAACTGAGCACGCGTTACCGGTTTTACATTGGTACACGCGACAGGGAAATATGAGAAGTCTCAAGTGCCTATGGAACTTTCATTACTATGAAATATTTTCAATTATGCCGATGATTCGCCCAGGGATGTACATACAGAGGATGTTCAGACATACTTAAAACGCATTTGATAAAAAATTGCCAAAACAAAAGAAGTTCAAAAATTGATACTAGAAACAGGGTGTTAGATGGACACGAAAGGAAACACCTGCTGCAGTTAAATATCATCGGCTAAGAAAATGTCGCACGTAAACAAGCTGTGCATAGAAGGTTAGGATTTTGCACTTTACTAAGTGAAATACATATTTGTATCCTGTAATTAAAGAACGCTGTGAAAATCATGGAATTAGCATTTCTAAATGCAAAAAGAGAAATTTTAATAAAAGAAGGGAAATATTATTAATAAAATAAGGTAATTAAAGAACGCTATGAAAATCATGGAATTAGCATTTCTAAATGCAAAAAGAGAAATTTTAATAAAAGAAGGGAAATATTATTAATAAAATAAGGTAATTAAAGAACGCTATGAAAATAATGGAATTAGCATTTCTAAATGCAAAAAGAGAAATATTATTAATAAAAGAAGGAAAATCGCCAAACATTGTTTTAACAGGAAAAACAACACCAAGCGAATATCTGATTATGGTGCGTACTTTTTTCGACTATATCAAAAGTAAGGTCTGTGATGTTAAAAAAAAAAAATCCGCGGACCCAAAGAGCCATCACTAAGTCTTTAACAATCTGTGAATCAACTATCAACAAGACAAGATTATAAACAAAGATTTGAATCTGAGAAAACCATAAAAGCATACTGTTGACCGCCTTTTGCCTACGCACGTGGCTGAGCGCTGAACACGGTGTGGACTTCTTTATGAAACTCGCATAGCCAGAGATAGATGAAAATTTAATATGACTATTGACGTAGCATGGATCTACCTACACGATTGTAACAGGAAAATGTGGATTTACTATTGCAAAAGAGCAGAAAAGGTTTTCACAAACTTAGGTTCCAAGAATCCAAAGAAAGTTTCAGTAAATGATTCATGATTGTTTCTGGTTTCTCGTGCAATGGGAAATTAAAGTTCGGAAAGTTAAAAAGAATGTTAAAATCAATTCTACGTTTTACCAAAATATTTTTAACTGCTATATTTAAAGAGGAAATATCATTCCTTCACCCACAGAGCGTTCAAAGAGGAGACCTCTATCAGGATAAGGCTATCCCTCATACATCCAAATCTATTGAACTATTTCTTGAAAAGATGAAAAACGAAGCCCTCTCATGTGTCAGTAATGAATCATTGTGCCTTCGGACTGGTAAAAACAGCGTTTTCTAAACCAGACTGTAAACAATGACTCGAATAAAGACAGCGGTGGAAGACGAGTGGAATTAAATACCACTATCAATTTTAAGAAATACCCTGTTATCTTTTCATGGTCCAGAGAAAGGACTATGAGATACAACATACATAAGACAAGAATGAGGATGTATGCGATTTTCATCTTCACTACACACACATACAGTTTTAACGACACATACAGTATTCTGCTCTCAAGGATTTCAGAACTGATTGCACTCAGATTATCTTATGTAAAAGACTTCGCATATGATATTAAAGTTTAATAAAACAACACTGTCACTTTTTTTTTAAATTTAAGTGAAGACGTACACTGAAACATCAAACAATAAATATTTTTTTACATGCGAACATAGTTTTCAGTAAGAAATTTCTCAAAACTCATCATATATTTCAAATTCATTTTTAATATAATGTCTACGAAATTAAACTTCCAAACAGTGGCTTGAGTCGCTTCCGAGGTGTGTTCATATGAAAGAATAATATGAACATGAATTAAAATAAATCAGCAACGTTTTATTCCCAACTGAATATTTTAAGATCTAATCAGCTTCTCTGAGTGTTTGGCGCACATTACCCGGACAAATGGAGTGTAAACATTTACATCATTGTGATATTATGAGCGTTCTCACAATTACGGATTTTGGTGATTTGTTTCCACGAGCGTTGAGAGAAATGGAGTAGGTATCATGTCGTTGCCAAGCAACGTAGAGCTGCGGTACATGTGGAAGGCTTCTAACGTATTAAGCTCGATAGCCGAATCAGCTTTCCACTTATATCGCAATTTCTTCCTCAGAAAGTTTGAACAAAGCTGCGGAAGTACAGGAAACAAACGACGTATTGTATACATTTCCAAAAAATGCACAATTATGAACTTCAAAAACCTGATTTTTTTTTAATCTATGATATAACTTTTTTTCGGCTCATCCCGACATTAGTATTTAAAATAACGTGTGCAAATCTGGAAAATTTTCTAAAAGGATTAGTGTGAGTTTCTTCATGATTTGCTTTCTAATGATGTAATACCACTTGTGCATTCCAGAAAGAGAAAATAAGTGCATTATGATCCTACTAAACATATTTCGTCACATGTGATGACATGATCCAAAAAGTGTATCTCACATCGTAGTCAGAATTTTCATTGCAAGCCAGTGATAGCACGATTTGCCTTGTGTTCATCCGTGAGCAAGTGGGGAATCCACTTTGTAGTGACGTTTCGGCACCCGAACCGGCTTGTCACATTGTTGTCAACGGAACCAACAGATATCTGCATCACATTAGCAAGCCTCATCAATATTAATACGACGGTTTTCGCGCAGCAGTGCGTCGATGGTGATCGCATTAACCTCCGTAGTAGATATTGAAGGTCGGCAGGAGCGGGACGCTAATTCCAGACAGCCATTCTCAAATCTGTGGTGCCATTCAAGATCTCTTGCACGGGACAAAGTATCTTGCTTCTACTCTGTTTTAATCATTTCATGGTCTTCTTTGGCGGTTCTATTCAAAGGCAAAAAAGTTTTATGGGTGCTCTTTGCTGCAGTTTTAAATCCAAAACTGAGTTACAGAAACGCATCTGAACTCTACGCCATCTACTACAAGACTGAACTAGCGGTGCGCTGTAATAACGTGCCGTCAAGTGACTGACCTTGTAGGTGTTCCAATACAGACAGCTGCATTTTTGAGAGTGGGCTTGTTTTGACGCAATGACGTCAGTCTCGTTACTTTTTGAACGACCTACGTATAGATGCTCTGTTTTTCTAGGAATCATGACTCTAGATTAATTTGCAAGTAACTATGTGGAAGATTCCTGAAGTAGCTTAGGTTTCATTTCGCATTAATTCAATGGACGCGTAATTTATTATACATCAGAACAGTCACTGCCAGTAAGAACGTATAAGTTCAAAAAGTTGGAACACTACACCAAATTATACTCAAAGTAGTATAACTATATACTAAAAATAACAGGGTATTTCGTAAAACTGATACCTTTATTGTTTGTAATTTAAAACTACTGTCCTCATTGTAAAACTGATCTAGGGAGCATGGGACCTTGTCAGGCCTGGCTGGCCTTTCTCCCCTGCTTCCTGGCTGGGCATCGTTTCAAACGATTTATCTGTAGTACTGTTCTTTTGTTTTTCGCTCAGCAAAATAAATTAATTGAATTGAATTGAAATCCGAAAAATTTCTTGGCGTAGAATAAAAATAAAAATTTCCAAGCTTTCGCACATCAACCAGATGGCTTTCTCAAGGAAAGTAGACAGCTAATTGCATTTCAACACTTTAAACGCAGTGATTTGACTAGACAATAAATGATTAGGAGCAAACGTGATATTTCGAAGAAACAAGGTCTGAAACTTACTGAACGCTACAGACAATCAGTTCTTCTTATCCAATCATTTTAAGTGAAGCCGGAGTCACCCAAGTAAAACCCAAGAAATAGTTGCTTACATTTCTTTTCCTTTATTCAGTCAACACCTCATAAATATTGTTTATGCAGAACGTTAATATTCCAACATGCTTGAACTAGTCACAATGGTAGTATACTTCAAAACTAATTAACAAACTTTAGTAGGCAGAAAAATTTGACTCCAAACTTTAAATGTATAACATTACAGCTTAGCACGCTGCCTTCAAGTAAATCAAACTTCAGAGTAACACAGCTTTCACAATTATTACATCACATCACCATAGCACAGTTTTGGCTGCTGCTTTAACATTATATCTCTAGTTATTATCTGTCACGTGCATACGCTACGCTCTCAGATCTGAGAAGTGTTGTCAACATCGTGCCTCGAGAACGACGAAATAACGTTAAGGTTGAAACGCTAAAAGAGAACGAACTTAAATTTACACAAGAGACAGCAACTAAAAGGGAACGAACTTTTGATTCAGAATATAGGTCGCAGAGAAGCACAACGCAACTTTGCGAGTCATTTGCAGAAGCTGCGCTACAATCTTCATACTTTATTATAATTACTCAAGGGAAACAATGGGTAATTGCATCACACACACACAGCTACATATAACTCTAAAAGGTAAATGAAAAATACTTACAGAAGGAAGCCGTAGAAATGCGCATCACCTAAATGTAACAGAAATTAAAGATTAGCTAAACTGAATGGGACATTAGACATGAGTTATTAACAGAAAACACGAATGAGAAATAGTTGGATTCATTAAAATCAATATTTTAAATACAGGGAAGAAAGGAGCCGCAGCACACAGAAACAAATGGACAGAAACGCGAAAGGCTTTGTGGCACAATGGAACAAACCAGACTGATACAGAAATTAGAAAAAAAAAACATTGTTTTATCATAGAGTTCAGGATTTTCCTGCTATGGTTGCGAATGTATATTGCTAGGTAAAACCGGGGATGCCGATAATTAACTCAGAATAAAATTAACAGAACAGAAGCTGCATTCTCTCCTAAGTTTGCTAGATTCTTTTCAAAAGATCTGCATATTATGGATCTCGTCTTCAGTGTTTCTTTTATCATACACTTGCGTATGGATATTTTTACCAGAACCAAAGTTTCTTTTGTAAAATTCCGAAGAGAACATAAGAAAATTCTGCGGTCATCTAGCACTTAACGGAATAGCATTTTTATTATACAGAAGCATTGTTTCCTCTGAAACGAAAACCTAAAAATTGCACAAATATTACAAAATTAACTGCTCCCATTTGAAGATGAAGAGAACTCCCCTGTACCTTCAAAGCTTGGATTAAAATGACAACTTCTTGCACAGTCAGACGCATTAGTATGTTTATGAAACCAGTACACATATAAATTTTCTGCTGATTTCCAGGGACAGGTAAAACAACTTATGTAAATCAGAATGGGTGAAACAAAGTCTATAAAGTGTTAGGAAGACTTCTACGACGTCAAATCCCGCATTTGTACCAAAGTATTCTCCAGGTCTTTAGTCAAAAAGCCTAGTGAAAGGCGAATGAAAGAAAATTTAAAACATCTGAGTCCTGAAAATTTGGGGACTGCTTTTGTTAATGTTTATAATTTTGTAGATGATAAACTGAAAATAATTAACCTGCCAAAATTCGTTCAACTACTATGAAACGTAACAAGTATACCTCTAAGCAATAAAATTTCAAAGAGGCAATGGAGTAATGGTCTGTGTATGCACGAGTGAAACTTACGCTCTTCGTATACCAGAAAAATAAATAAAGGAAATATTTAAGCTATACATAAAATGCCACATGAAATTAAAAAAAAATTGCTTGAACGATAATATGCCACAACAGACATATTTCAGACGATTTTAAAATTTGCATAATTAAAACTATCACACAAGCATTATGACTCTTTTATTCATAAATATTCTCACGATCTCAGAGTTCAGATATTATTTAACGCCTCTCAGTTTGACTTATTATTTCCTCCACCATAAAGTGGTAGTTTTTACAAAATCAGTTGCAGTGAAACCTCTGTTAGCGTTCACCAGAATTCCGTGGTGACCTGCCAAAATGGTAACGTTTGTCTGGCACGGACACTATCACCCATAAAAATAATGCAAAAGAGACCTATGTTTGGCGGCCACCAGCAGGACGTAGCTAAAGGGCAGCTATTTTTGAAACGCATGTGAGAATACACCTGCACTTTGCTGTCCCGAACATGTGGAATTTATAGACAAACCTTGTTTCGAGAGTTCTAAAAACATAACAAGGAGAACGTGGGTTTAAAAATATGAAACACCTGTTTCTTTTTTTTGTATCACCATTATTCACGCGACTGTAAATGGTAGGTAGTCTTTCAAGCGGCGGTGAGGTTCGCCTCAAGATCCTTACAGGAAGTGATCTGAGGAACCGGTTTTGGCACATCTTGTACATCTGCTGTCTGTTGGGAGAGCCATCTTAGGGGATCGCCTCTCCAGGTGCTAAAGAGAGGTTCGTTTCAACCTCTTAACAAACAGTATTTAAAATTTATAAATTTAATGCAGATGAGTTTAAGATTCATTATTTAGTTGAAGCCTTTGCTAACAAAATTTACGAATTGCAATTTGAATTTCAGAACTTCATTTAACATGTTCAATTAAAGGCGTATTAAATCTTACATATGCAAACATTTCTTCGTGGGCGAAACATTTCTGGTGAGGCAGGTGAGGCGGCGCCTCACCTGCCTCATCTGACGAGCCGGCCATGCGTCAGTGCCTTCGCGAAACTGGAACGGAATTTTTCCGCAAAGGTATCTTTAAACTACCAGAATGCTACAGAATTGTATCCACAGAAACGGGAAATTTGTAAAAAAATAGATCAGGGTATGTAGATTAGGAGTCGAACTTATTTCTTCAGTCATTAGAACTCACAAATTTTTAAACATTGTTGCTCATTAATTTCAGTATAGGCGTCGCACTTTCACCGAGGAAGCGTATACCCACAGCCTACATTTGTTAGCAAGGAAGGAGTAAAAGATAGCGCCAAATCTCAAGCCGTACCTTCTTGGAATAGACGGTAAATTAGGGATGGGAAGATTACTTCGATGTTTTCGCAGGGATAGTCGTTGTTTTAACCTTGGTGTTGCAGAAGCTGATAGAGCGAAAAAACATCGAGGTTTAATGACCGATGTTTGAAACTGGTAAAGAATATTTTCTAGGGAAAGTAAATGAATTTCTGTTTGTTGCATTCTCGTAAAGTGAAAGGAAATATCTTTCTATTGAATGTTGTGATCGATGATTCTTTGGCGAAGACCGAGTTCTTTTCCCCAATGGCATGGGGATGCGGTTCACAGAAAAAAACATCAACGTTTCCTCCGAAACATTGAGCGTTTTAAAAATATTATTTGTTACTCGGTGTGGAATTGGTGTGTTATTACCGTTATAGTGAACAGAGATTTTATCAACAATTGTCCCCATTCACTGCTGCTGATGGAAAAGTGCGGGATTTTCGTCTTATTAGCAAAAAATCGAAACATCAAAGTTGGCACCGATGCACCGAAGGAATTTTGAGGTTCACACCGATGCATCGAGCTTTTTAACAAGTATTATTAAGCACTCGATTTTGAATTGGTGACTAATCAGCGTTATATTGAACAGAGATTTACCCATCCCAATCGCAATTGCAGTAAACTACCTGGCATCCTACTTACTTAGCATTTTGATTTTAAAAAATCGATAATTTCTACGACGCCACGAAACTATGGCATAGCAAATACCGATACGTCCCATTTAACATGTTCAATTAAAGGCGTAATATATCTTACATATGCAAACATTTCTTCGTGGGCGAAACATTTCTGGTGAGGCGGCGCCTCACAGAATGAGGGGGAAAATTTAATAAATAGTCATATTATTATAATTATTACAACGGAACTCACATTAGAATCTCCTGGAAGCCCAAATTTATATCAGAACGTTTTACTCATTCCTGGAAGACTTTCCGTGCTCCAACGGAATCAATATCAGTAATATGAACACCAAACGAACAGTACCTGCGGATCATTGTTTCCGTGATTTCTTGCACTTCAACCAAATGTAAAGGAAAAATTCCAGGTCATACGAATCTCAACCAGGACCTATCGGTAATGGTGTGTTCGTAAAATCTATGCAATCCCAAGAAACACCTGACCTGATTATATGCTCCAATTAAGACACCATAAAACCGTCCAAAAAAGACCTCAAACATGAAAAAAAGCATGAAGTGTTGTTAAAGTTCTCAGGGGCGACTCAAAGGAATAACTGTGTTTATTGTGATCCAGAGAAATGGTTATTTCACAGAAGTTAAGGTGTCAATGTTACAAATTCTAATTTAAAAAAAAGAGTTTTGGTTAAAAGTATTTAGTAAATTGCGAAAATGTGAACTACAAAATTTATAAGGAAGACCATTCTTTCGCAGAGTTGAAAAAATAAATTTTCACTATTTAATTGTTCTGTTTTTATTATTACAAATCCCGGTAACTCGAACAACGTGGGAAATTACAATGTTTCTGTGCATGGATCTAGGAATTCCAATAGACCAACAGCTCAATAAATTTGGACTAAAAGCAATACAAGTTATCTTGTCAAAAACATCAATTTCTCTTGTCAAAAACATCAACCCTTGCTTCAATACGATTTCCATGTCAAGAAATATGACTCTGAAGTAAGGGAGATTTCTTACTGATGTTTTTGACAAGAGAACTTGTTTTGTTTTTGGTCCAAACTTATTGAGCTCTTAGTTAAGTAGAATCCCTAGATCCATGCACAGAAACACTATAATTTCACAGTTCCTTCGAGTTGCTAGGATTTGTTAAAATGAAAATAGTAGAATTAAACAGTTAAAATTTGTTTTTTAAACTATGCAAAAGAATGGTCTTCCTTATAGATTTTGTATTTCACATTTTCGTAATTTATTAAATACATTTAACTAAAGTTCTTCTTTTAAAATTAAAATTTGTAACACTGTCACCTTAAATTCTGTGAACTAGCCATTTTTCAGGGCCACAATAAACACAGTTCTTCCTTCGAGTCGTCCGGGAGAACTTTAATAACACTTCATTTTTTTCACGTTTAAGGGCTTTTTCGGACGGTTTTATGGTGTCTCAATTGGAGCATATAACCAGGTCAGGTGTTTCTTGGGATTGCAGAGATTTTATAAAGTCACGATTACCGAAAAGTCCTAGTTGAGCTCAAACAGGTCCTCTCAACGTGCAACCGTAACCTTATCTCATATGGTTTGTTCACTTTTACAACGTTGATTATACACTAGAGGAGCAGGTACTATTTTTTTGTATTAGAGTCGTGTAGGTTTATTTTTGTATTTCAGCTGTGTAAGTTTATACATTTTTCATTCTCTACTACATTATGGTTTGTTCATAACAAGTATAGAGTTGGAAATTACCGCATACTTTATTTTTGTGGTATTTAAGTTTCGGGAAGAAAAGACAGATTACCACTAAATTTATGTACCTAAATTTTGTTGCAACAGTATTTTGGTTTAATTTTGATCTTAGGTAATCTCATGAAACCCGAACCCACTGTGCTCCCCGCACCCAGACGTCTTTCCCTGATGATTGGTTTGGGGGTTGCAGGTCGTATGAATTTAATATTTATTGAGGGTTTTTATTGTTTTCTATCATTTTGTGTCTTTCTGTGTTTTTGATCTGTGTTTTTTAGGTTTTCGTTTTTTTTATAGCCATGGTTTGCGTACAGTAGCTGTATTGTACATGTATGAGAGGTTTTGCTTGTGGTTGTATTTATGGATATACTACCCACTTTTGGTTTCCAGCTGCATTGCGCGGTATCACAGTGGTCTGGGTGCGTATCTAAGATATATTATTATTTATATTATTATTATTATTATGGATACATATATAAGCGTAAGTGTGCTTTTCGGTTTCCCAAATAATTTTACTTGCTCAGAGTGTCAAATGATGTAGCTATATCCCAAAGTGAGTTAGGAAAGTTTCTGACAAAATGTGATGCAAATGCGATGTTCAATTTTTTCCGACATGAAAAATAAGACGAACAGCTTCGCTTCACACACATAAGGACAATGAGCTGATGTAAAAAGACGGATCGATCAGGGGAGAGGTGTCTCACGGCACATGCGCAGTACGTTCCAAAGTAAGCCTGCGCCAAATTGGTTCCTGTTGTGTAGTGCGATTCCGAGTACGAAAGCAAACTGAGTACTTTTTGATCACACCGCGTACATTACAAGCACAAACAATACATGAGCCTCCGAATGAAATATAATAAAGGAGCAGTTCCAAAATAAAACAAAAGTAAAAAAACCAACATAGAAGGAATTCAAAATGAAAGGAAAAAAATTAAGTGTGTAAATCATCCGGATTTCGACTAATGTTTGAGTGTAGTATTCAGTGTAGATAGATAAAAATGTGCCACTGGGAAGATCCATCTCCTAGAACATATCAAATTATATTTCAACACATTAGTTTCTTATTAAAAGAAATTCCCAATATACTTGTGTTTAGAATAGGAATAACATGAAAATGAAATGTGAACGAAAATGTTATCTTTGATTATATGAACAATTGGAAAGCCACCCAATATGATTCGGAATGATTACGTAATAATCTACTTTATTTACACATCTATGTACATCTTAAACTAACACGACAACGAAACAAATATTTAAAAGAAACGTAAGAACTGTTCTGGACTGCTAGCTGAATAAAACCGAATCAGAAGTACATGAGCATTAAACACATAGATACAAAATGCATGTTACTGCATTTTGAAAATAATTTTTGTGAAAAATAAGAATCAATTTAAATTCTTCGTAAAAATATCTAATGTCAGCATGCACAGCGTACTCGCTACAACAAATTGCTAACAATCAAAAGTAAAAATAAATCCATTCATAGCTGATGAGTAACTTTCATTTTCTGATGTTGTGATCGTTTAACAGATGAACATAATTTTACACAAGTAAACTCACCTTCAGAAATAGAAATAGAAAGTGAAATTTAACCTAATCAAACAGTCACCGGGGTATAAGAGTTTCATGGCGTTGTAATCGTACAAAACTTTATCAAAGAAATTTCTGGAATGAATTATGAAACGCACAGAAAAGGAGCACATTCAGAACTGATAACTGAGCACAAAAGATCTGCGGGAAAACCTCACACAGTGTGAAAGGTTATCTTTCAGAAATCAGTTGTGCTTTCTAGTATAAAAGCACGCACCGCAATTTTTGTCTAAAAGCAAAAATAGCAAAGATAAGTAAAACTTTCCTTTTGTTTGAAAAGTGAAATCGACGGTATCTGAAATAGTTTCAGTACTCCCTACGAAATCGACTTGACGGAAGTCGACTGGTGTAACTGCAACACAGAGCGAAGTTAAGTATTAGTATACCCAGTGCAACGAATGCGCACTTAACAGACAATCCGCAGAAAACACATGGAAGTGACCTTAAGAATCAACAAACATGACCGAGCAACAGGCAGGAACACTTCTGCAATCAGAAACTGCTTTAGTTTCATTCAGTTAGGGTTCTCCCCATTCAGGAAATGCTTTTACCAGATTGTAACCACACTGTATGTAGACTTTAATATATATATAAGAAGTTTCATTAAATTTACTGCTGCACATATTTGAAATGAAAGTTGTAAAATGAAAACAGGATTAAATTTTGAACATAATCCATTTTAGATAAATTGCTCCACAAGTTTGTGATTCGAGAAACAAATACAGTGGAACCTCGGTTATACGTTTTACATGGTATCGCCTTTTGAAATGTTTAAATACTTAAAATAAATATTTTAAAAATTAAATTTTATTGCAAAATGTATGATTTAAAGGAGTGTACGATGTTGCCTAACGATGATTTATGTAAAGTCGATTTGGAGAAAAATGGAAAAGCGATGCAAATTATTATATATTATATCGCATTCCAAAAATCATAACACCTATAAAATCAAAATAATTTTTGTCAACTTTTTCTATAAATACACTATCTACCAACAAGTAATTGGACACCTGTGATAGCAAAGGAAAACGAAGTTTATTCACCTTCAATAGTTGGTGGAACCTCCACGAGCGGCGATTACAGCTGCGACCCTCAGGGGCATACTCTCAACCAGGCGTTGTACGACGGCTAGCGGTATTTTCTTCCACTCTGCTTGGAGAAGACAGGTCAGTTCCTTCACCGATTTCGGACGATGGGGGCACCCCTTAAGTCGACGCTCCAATTCGTCCCAGAGGTGCTCGATAGGGTTAAAGTCCGAGCTCTGCACAGCCCAGTCCATTCGATTAACCCCATTGTCACCATACCAAGCCATGGAGGACATCGCAACACGACAGGTGGCATTTTCATCCTAAAAGTAACATGGGTCAACCCCGTAAAACTGCCACAACGTAGGAAGCGCATGGTTGTCCAAAATTGTGCAGTAGGTCTCGGCGTTGAGTCTACCAGGAATTGCAACCAAGAGTCCCGTGCCATACCAGGAGAAACACCGCTATAGCATAATTCCACCGCCGCCGAACTTCACAGGTGGCACAATACATTCCGGCAGGAGGCGTTCTCCAGGCAGACGCCAAACCCAGACCCTGTCATCCAAACGGTAGAGGATGCACCTTGATTCGTCGCTCCATAGAACCTGTTACCACTGTTCAACGGTCCACTCTCGACGTTCTTTGCACTACGTTAGCCTAGCAGCTCTATTGGACTTGGTGATCAAAGGCTTGTGGGCGGCAGCACGTCCATGATAGCCGAGCAGATGGGATTCGTTACGGATGGTATTCATCCAAGGAACACTCCCGGATGCCTGTTGAAACTCCTCGCGGATGTGGCCCATCGATTTGGTGCGGTTCTTCCGAATTTCTCTGGCCAGCACCCGTCGGTCTCTATCTCCCAGTTTTGTGGGTCTGCCGCGTCGGGGCACATTCCGACAGTCACCTCTCATCTTCCACTTGCCAATCACGTAGGCCACTGTCGATTTTGTGTACTTCAACTCGCTGGATATGTCACGTATGGATCGGCCATTTCTGTTTTTGATTGATTGATTGATTGAAGGTTTAACAACCACCGTGAGCAACTCAATGGGCTATAAGCAGTCGCCCGTCCCTAATTTAGGGTCACTGGTTCCAGGGAAGGGAGAGAGCCAGTGCCGTAAGACAAACACAACATCCATGCCTCACCGGGATTCGAACCCGGACCCCGTTCGGACGAATGATCAGAGGCCATCGCTTAGACCACTGCGCCACCGGGGCGGCGCCAGTTCTGTGATACCCGACGATTACACCTTTCTCGAAATCAGAGAGCTCCGAACTGCGTGGCATCTTGCATTCAGCTGGTTGCGTTGTTGTTTCCCACACGATATTTAACGGCGGCGACCGTGACGTGTATCAGGACCGCAGATATCGTCAGTTGCATGGGTGTCCAAAAACTTGTTGCAAGATAGTGTATCTTGATTCTAGATGCCGTGATAGCCTCACAACTAAAAATCTTAGAACAGTAACTCACTTTTGAACTCGTAAGTTAACAGCTTCCTTCTTCTGCGTACCCTAAGTGTACCTAGTCTTATCATAAATACTGATGCAAACGTTCGACAGATGGCGCGCAACAAGTGTGCAACGTCACCGACCTGTCAGGAGGCATGAAGCAGGTAGTGAATCATTGTGCATTCCGTCACAGAGGAGATAGCGTGTTTCGTGAAGTACTTGCCATGGAGTAGGATGATTGTGAAAATTGTGTTGCTGTAATAGCCCTGCACAAAGTTGGAAAATCAGCTTCGGAGATTTCCAACATGCTAAAGAAGCTGCAAAATCAGCTTCGGAGATTTTCAACATGCTGAAGAAGCTGCAAAATCAGTCGAATTTTTGTCTACTAGACCATAAAAGGGTTTCTTCAGACTGGGACCTTCGCGGACGTCCCCAGAAAGGCACAGAAAGGATCGGCCGCGTACCGTGAGAACTGCTCGCCTGGTGAAAGCAGTGGCAACCAGTATTCGACGAAATCCTGTCGGGAAACAATCCGTGATGGCTCGTGAGCTGAACATTTGAGGAATGTCGATGTCACACGTGCTACCGGAGGACCTAAGAGTGAGAGCTTACCGGCTGCGTAAAGGGCACTTCCTTCCTCACCGAACAACTAGAGCAGCAGGGCGTGCTAATAGCGAAAATTTTTGCTGCAGCGTTGCGGAGACAAGCTCCACAGATCCTTTTCTCTGACGAAAACATTTTCACTATTAAAGAGGCTTTCAACCGCCAAAATGGCAGGGTGTGTGGGTCAACTTCAAAAGAAGCTCAGGAGAAAGTTCCAAGGATCATGAGGGGTCATCATCCTGCTTCTCTCATGATTTGGTGGGGAGTCCCTTACGAGGGTACCACGGAGCTCCATTTCTGTGAGAAAGGAGTGAAAACATCCGCCAAAGTCTACAAGGACAGGGTTTTAGAGACAGTGGTCACAAATGTGAGTCACACCGTCTTACAAAACCGACAGTGGAACTTTTAGCAGGATTCCGCACCTGCCCTCAGGGCCAAATCAACCCAGGGGTATATAAACACTGATATATGCACGGATTGGAATACATGAGAAATACAAGATAAATAAAAAGCAGCATTTACTGGTCTTGGCTCTCTTAAAAACAGCTGACTGCCCTCACCATCTCGTTCGTGCGGCTTAACTCGAGATCAAACCTTAGTGACATCACTCGGACTTTTAGCAGTACACCTTGGTTTTGCGATGACGTCACATATTGAGTCAGAGAGGGAGCAAATCAGCATTGTTTTTTGCAGCAATTCTCACTGATAACGTACATTTTCTTTATACATAATATGAAATTTATGCATCTCTCCTCCTCTTAAATCAGCACTGGTAAATGACCTTATTACTTACATGCCAAGTTAGACAAAAGTTAGTCTTATTAAATCAGAGCAGTTTTATGCTTATTCGCATTCAGACCTTTTGTTAAAAGACCGAAGGCATCTCATAGAACTTAAATGTTTTACATTAATCTTACCACAATCACAAATTTCGCGAACAAAATGGTGGCGTATGTCTTTATGTTTGGCTCTAGAGTGGTAAACAGGATTGTGTACCAAATCCCGAGCTGATTCGTTATCACCTAATAGGGTCTTCGGTTTTGCCAGTGTACTCGAAACAATTTTCTGAAAAAAGCTTCTTCAGTTTAGTTACCTTTGCAGCCACAGGCAGAGCAAATTCTCGCCTTGCGTTCCCCAAAATGCGATTGTTTACTGTTTCTTTGATTCCCAATTTATTGCCGCGCCGGCGAATTTGAAAGCAAAACCGTTGTATAGCTTTCTGTCTTTGACATCAGAAGCCCAGTCAGCATCCCCAAAGCCCCTTAATGCTTCTCGAGCACGGTTGAATGTGAGTTCTAGATCTTTCGTACCTCTTAGGTATCTCAGTATTCTTTCTGCGGCTATCCAATGAGCATTAGCTGTATTGTTATTAACCTGGCTAAGAAAATTCATGGCATATGTAATGTCAAGTCTGGTTGCAGCGGAGACATACATCAGAGAACGAATTAGCGAAATGTATGGAATGTCTTTCATTTCAGATTTTTTTCTTCAATTTTGCGACCCATTTCTTTACTTAGCTTGGTGGTATTATCTATGGGAGTTGGTACAGCTTTAGCATCCTGCGTCTTAAATTTACGCAGGGTATCTCGCATGATTTTTTTGAGAAGTTGTTATGCTGTTCGTATTTCTTACAAACACGATGCCCAAACAATAATATAAGGTACACATGTCTTTCATTTTAAATGAATGTGGTGAATTGCACCAAAGGATTTCATAGTTCACTTTGCTGTCTGCAAAAGCCATCAAATCATCAACGTAAACAAGAATGATGACATCGGCAGTGAGAGTTTTCATGTGATAAACATATTTCTCCGAATTTAGCGCATTAAATCCCAGAAATTTCAAAGTTTCATTCAATTTCTTGTACCACTGCTAGCCAGAATGCTTTAGGTCATTGAGTGACCGTTTTAATAAACTTGGCCTCCATCAGATTTATCTGGGAAACCGTAAGGTAATGCTGTGCAGATATCTTCCTCTAAGTCTCTGATAACGTAAGCCTAGCTGATAAGTTCTTGCGACGACGGGTAAAGAGCAATTCTTCGAATCACTTTCACGTGGTTCCGAACGCCCTTCTGCAACTAATCGTGCTTTTAATTTTTCAATACTTCTGTCTTGATTAAATTTCGTTTTGAGAACCGACTTAGAACCAGTAACTCTGTTGTGTTTTAATAAAGGTACAGCTCCATTGTGCTTGCCTTTAAGTTTTGATTTCTCTTCTTGGAAGAAGAAAAATAAGACTTTTGGGAATGTGGTTTGTTTTCAATTTTTCTTGCTTCCCATTCTTCCACCAGTTTTAAGCTTCGGGCTTAGGCAGCTCAACACGGAATTTGATCGCGCATCTAAAGTTTTCGACGGAATAAGAAAAATTATACACGAGGGATATAGATAGTATGTCGTCAGCGATTTAGATATCCATACCATGAAGTTTATCCACTGTTTTTAAGATGGCATTCAAATGCTCAGACACATTTTCAGTATCGGTTGTTTTTCGAAATAGTAGCTGCTTCAGTAACGTGGCCTTTTTTACAGGCTCCTCTCGATTCGTAAATTGCTTTTAATTTGAACACTTTCCGCTTGAAGCTGTGTAACATTTTACGTGGCAAAGTTTACCAGTACGTATCGACAGAATAATGTTCACTCTGACCTGCTGGTCTACCCGAGTCCACTTATTCAGCCTTTCTTGGTGAGCATCAGTGGTTACTTCGGCAGGTTTCATGTTCCTTCCTGTCACGTCCGAATGATCGCTTTTAATTGAAATTACCTCTATTTGTTGTTAATTTGTAAGGTAGTTATTTTTGTTCACATTTTCAATTCTTACGATATGAGATATTTTCATGCAGATACACGGGATATTTCGATGACAGAAAACGATCAACAGTCTCAGATCAAACATCGAATATGGCGACCCAACTAATACTTAGCCGTTCGTTGTAGGTTTACTTGCTACTACTTTTGTCCACGCAGTTGATGCATATCCTGTGCCCGTAAACTCTGTCGGAGCTTAGCAAAGAAATTTAGCACTTGTGAAGTAACATTTTATCTAATTAATATACACGCTGACATAACATACATACGGAATGGAATACATACGAAATACGACAAAAATTAGAAGAGAAGCAGCTAAATGTCTTGGCTGTCTTGAAAGAGGTGACTCCGTGCATTCTATTTCGTCCAGTTAGGCTGGAGAGCAAAACATAATTCCATCACTGAGACTTGACTTGAGTATAATGGGTTTTGAGGAGACGTTACAAATTGGGTTAGAAAGAGAGAGAGAGTAAAAGAGCACTGTTTTTTTAACAGTGTTGTACGTTTGTGTGTTATATTAAAATGAGAAATATAGTGTAGGCACAATAGCAGGACACCAGCTCAGAACATTTCCGGGGCAGAAAAACAGGGAATAGAGTAACACCCGATTCTGAGTAATAACACCATACCTTTTATAAGGTTAATATGAGAAAAGAAAAGGAAATGTCATGTAGAACAGGAGAAAGACGCTCTCTCTTTCTCTCTCAACGTACTAAGTCGGATCTCAGTCTGCATGCCGCCCCTTGATAATCCTTGCGGTGTTACATCGATTACTGTTACAAACGCTATTTGTACAATTTTCCCCTTAGAGTTTCAGCATCCACGGTCGTCAGTAAAGAAAGCTATCAGCTATGCATCTGATCTACGCCGGAAGAATTCGCTGCATCTACCGGTGGATTTCAAAGTTGCTTGTGTTTGGACAATACCCATTACGACGAAATTGTCGTCTTTCTTCTGAACGCTGCTTAGCGTTGTTGATTTGCATCGTCAGACAGTTCTTCCTTGTTAGGCAATCAATGTTCTTGAATTATCCTGGTACATAAATAGTTTCCGCTTCATGAGTAAAAAAAAAGTCTTTCAAATAAAGTATTTCAAGGACACCATTAACATTCCTAAATATCCTTTTAAGCGCCAGCCAAACGAGTAAGGAACCGCGATATATACGCCGCTGACGTGCTACCATGTATCGGCCGTTCATTTAGTCACTATATTGCGCAGAGCGAATCCGGATTGCAACGACAACCCGACACAGTTCTTAAGCCTAATGAAAACGATTGATATTAAATGCCACTGCCAAGAATGTTAACGGCCGATTAGCCTCTGGGAAAAAGTGCTCAAATGAAAAAATATTGACCTACGTTATTTCGAAGATTCACGTAAAGCTACAATAACATTGCTTTTAAGGGGTAGCTGCTACGCCTCAGCAGCATGCTGCCTAAATGCATGGTATTTACATAAGTTTGTCAAATTCTGTATTTCCTATGGATACTTAAAAAGATGCCTTGAGTCATGTGATTCCTGACTGAAATACTTTGTTACTACTAAAATGATGAAATAAATAAACACATTTACAAAATCTTGCTAGGTTTTGGGATGTCGAAAACAAATGATCTTTAACCTAGAAAAGGTTTAAGATCAATTGTTTTCGACATCACAAAACCTAGCCAGATTTTGTAAATGCGTTTATTTATTTCATCTTTCATATTGTTAAGATTTGAATCCGAGGTGAACGACGAAGGAACGTAATAGTGAAAGTTTTTTTATTTTCAATCTAGAAACGTTTATAGAATTCTCGCCCCGGTACGGCGAAGAATTTAAGCTAGCTAGGATATGTTTAACAAAGTCCTTGCATTACAGACTCCACCAATGGCGAATTGGACGGAAGCGACGTTTAATCAAAACTTTAATCGCAGGATATAGTACAAAAATCAGCATTTTCGCTTGTAAAAAAATCTGTCATATTGAAGAGTTGAAATGATTATTTTTCTTTTAAAATGCTCGGCCTGAAATTTATGCGCATGAAATTATTTTGCCTCTTACCCACTGATTGCATATGAGTATACAGTGAAACACCGATTATCCGCTTTATAGGGAACCAGCATGAAAAGTCGAACGATGCGGAAAAATGTAACCCCGAGTGCGAGGTAAAATAAGTTTTACAGGCAAGCATAATGTGTACGACAAATAGAAACCAATGTACACTAGTAATACAGTACTATACTAGTACATACTATGAACTGTAGACTCCTTTATGTAAGAACCAAAGAATGCTGTAGAACTACGTACGTACTAACCCAGGTACATTATAGGATGTTGGTTTGGAAAAAATCCGTAATTTCCTTTTGTTTTGTATTTTTAGTGTTTATCTGAATCAAAGCTTTGTGATAATTAAAAGGCAGACTACGCAGGAAAAATTCCCCTGCGCGGAATTTTTCCTGCATAGTCGTTTCTGCCACTTTCTTCCTGCTTGGAGGCCTTCTTTGCGGGAGGCATTCGCCCCATTTTCCCCGTCCGAGCCGGATTATTTTTACATCTTTGGAAATCGGTCGGCTGAGCCTTTCTCCTTAGGTTACTTTGAAAGGCCCAGATGGTTCTTTTTGGGCTCCTATTGGGGGCCGAAATCCGAATTTTTCGGAAACCAAGGTACTGGATTTAGGTTAATTGCTCAGGTACTTTCAGTACCTTCTCTCTGAAACATCCCTGAGACATTGCTTACCTTTCACTAAAGGGGCTCATCACTTTGGAGCACACTGCCTATATTTCTCTAACTTTGAAGTCTTCTCGAGTTTCTTCTTTTCTGCTGCTTTATTTTCTCTCTACATTTCGGCAACCGTTACTTACATGTGGAGTGTGCTTTGTAGCAGGAGAATCCCTTGACCCTCTGGATGATCCCAGGAGAAGCCTGGAGTTAACACTCAAGGACCAACACTTCTGAAGCCGGAAGAGGCCGCAACGGCGGTGCAGTTGTCTAAGCGATGGCCTCTGATCATTCGTCCGAAAGGGGTCCGGGTTCGAATCCCGGTGAGGCATGCACGCTGTGTTTGTCTTACGGCACTGGCTCTCTCTCTTCCCTGGAATCAGTGACCCTAAATTAGGGACGGGCGACTGCTTATAGCCCATTGAGTTGCTCACGGTGGTCGTTAAACTTCCAATCAAAAAAAAAGCTGGAAGGGTGTGAGTGTTCGGCGGCGGCGGCCCACAGAGAAAAGAAGCTACAGATGCACAGATGCACTGGGGACATATACAGGGTATCCAAAAAATACCTGTGCAGAAAGTAGCACTTATCATGTCGAACAGGTTTCTACAGGAGGTAAAGAAAATGGGCCCACTAACGCCCGTACGAGTCATGGCACACCAAACACCCACCTTCTGGCTGTGGAGAGGCACTTCCTTATATTCGGGGGGATTTTCCGTACCCCACAGACGAGGGTTTGGGCTGTTCATGTACCCGGACAGGTGGAACGATGCCTCATTTGTAAAGAAAGTCACATCCATAATGTCCTCACCTTCTTCAGACAGGAACCCTTGGAACCACCTGCAGTACCGAACACGGGGCCTTGTGATCTGTTTCTTTCAGCTGATGCATGACAGACACTTCGTACGGGTAGAAACGCAACTTACTTTTTAGAGAATCGTGGGCCGTACATTTTGGCACATTAGCTTGTTGTTGCAGTATCCTCACGGACTTGTGTGGACTCGTCTGTATCCTGTGCTGGATATCCTGTGCGGTCTAGTCTGTCGTGGAGGGCCTATCGAGGTGGGGCATCTAGAATACTGCCAGTTTCCCAAAAGTTCGCTATGAGCTGACGTACCGCATTACGGTGGGGGACGTCTGTGTTACGAAATTTCCTAGCAAACTGTTTTGCACTTCGTGCGTGTACTTGTCATGGGGAAAACACGCTCCCCCAAAACACTCTCTGTTCAACTGTCAATACCATTGTCCTTGTGCCGAGACAAGTGATCAATCGACACGCCTGCCTTCGAAAACAAAGCGCTCGGAAATGATCTTTCCTCGGAATGACAGTTGCGCGCTTCTCGGTGTGGGAGAGACATGAAGGTTACCAGAGATAGAGGGCACCTCCACGTGGCGGGTAACTTCTGTAATTCCATTCAAAATTTCTTTATTACATTACTGCAATTCATACATTTAGTGCATAGTCATTATTCGGGCACCCTGTAATTTGACAAGCATATTTTGGAACAGGAGAGAGTGAGTTGAGCACCCTTAATCTCACACAGGTGAAAGACCGTAGAAAGGGAATCAATTGCAAATCACACAGATGGACTTTCGGATCGGAGGATGCCAGCAGAAATCTCTCCACCCGCCTAGAGAAATAACACCAGCAAGTAACCCCTCAGAAGCACTGGAGGAGGACGACAAGGAACTGTTAAGGAGTAGAAGGGGTCCCCAATCACCGGTTGACTGAAGCGCCTCGGGAATGCTTGGGATAGCAAAGTCCCCGCCAAGTTCTTCGGATGAGGAACCGTCAGCCAGCCAATATTCGGGCTACAACATACAGGTGCTGACAGCTTTGCTGGAAGGGGGCACTCCCACGGGGTCCCTAGAGCTCCGAATGATAGGGATGAGCCACACTGCAAGAGAGCGACCAAGGGCACAGAGGATAAGAGTCAGAGCCACCGTTGGTGGAGCAGCTCGGAGAACTCAAGTTTGAGTTGGCAGGCCCAACCACTTCCACCTCCTCCTCGGAGTTTGAGATTACCCGGACAGCCACCGTCCTAGTCGAGCACCAGGAAGGTCCACTTACTTCATCTCTGAAGACGAGAGGAAGGCCAGGAAGAGGAGAAGAATATGGGCCCACAAGCGGAAAGCACAGGAGACTGCACAAATGGACGGCAACGCGAAGGGGCCCACATTGCCATTTCGGAGGAGGATCTAAAACAGTGCGCACCTCAAGAGGACTTTCATGGCAACGCAAAGAGCTAAAATATTGGCCCTGGGTCATCACTAAGAAAGTCTGAAGTGAATCTGAGGCCCCAGGGCCCCAGTTGCACTCCAGGCTTCCAGGAAGAAGATCCGGTCAGCCAAGAGTGGAAGGAGGCAGCGGTTATCCTGGTGTCTGGAAGCAAAATTGAACAATGCATTCCCTGGGGACGAGAGGCTCCGAAAAGAAACCGGAAAGGGAAGAAGGTAGTTTCATCTCCGTGAAAGGCTAAGAGGAAGAAGGGCCCAGGGAGTAACTCCCAGGACCTGATTCCCAGGTTCAGGACGAATGTTTTGAGGAACTACCTAGAACGTCTTCTACCCCTGATCGATAACCTGCCGCGCAGCGAACACCACGGGTTATCAGTGGCGCACGACATAGATGATAGAATGCTAAGAATGGCCATGGAGGCCAATGGACAGAAGAATATGGAATCGACAATAGAGCTGGTCGTTGCGGACAATGATATTGTACCGGTGATGGCCTTGAACTCGTCCCAACCCACTCTGGTGGTCACAGAAAGGCGGCAGAAGGAATACGCAAAGAGATTATGAGTGCCCAGAGCAGTGCCCAGCGGAACAGCGTGAAGCAGCACATTACCTTTACGGAAAACTTTGAAGCGGAGAAGGAGGCTCCTCTGGGGAAGGGCCACCAAACATTAGGGCCCGTATCAAAAACATCGCGGAGCTTCTGGGAACTCATGAGATGCCCGGAAGCCAGAAGTCCCTGAAGAAAGAAACACACCTCAAGGCCTTTCATCCGGACATCCCCTTACCCGGGACTCGGAGGCGGAGCCTGAATCCCAGAATCAGGAAGGCAACTGGAGGGACAGGCTTAAAGATAGAAAATAAGAAATATGCTCACAAGAGCAGCAGGAGTCGGAGCGCCGGGCAGTCACGAAGGACGTCCTAATACTCATTCAAGCCGAGAGGCTGTCAGACACTACGGAGATAATGCAGTTGGAAGACGAAGCCAGGGCAAAAAGGGTGCCCGAGCTGATTTGACTGAGGGGAACGGCAGAACCTGTGTCGGTAGGAAGGGTAACCGACAAATTGGACCCGCGCATGATTGACCTAATGCAAAGCATTAATAGAACGAGCAAGGAGCTGTAATCGGAATGCGTGACCTTCTTTACAGACTACCTAAGCAGCTTCGGGTCACAAGAGCTGCAGGAACTGGCACTCTTGAGGGAGCTCCTTCAAGAAAAGAGAAAGAAAATGTGGGCCACCTTTACCTCCACCCAGTCCTTTACCAGGGAGAAACAAGTGACCTGGATGCAGGACCATAAGCCAAACTCTGAATGGGATTCACTAAGAACAGAAAGGAAAGCGGAGACTGACTGGAAGATGGATGACCCCATGCCTGCCCTCTTGGAGGTGGTACGTAAGGTAGCACCACAATTTGAAGATAGAATCCTGGAAGCAATGAGGGTTAGCCCATACGGGGAAGTCTTGCATACGCTCAGGAACAGGACAACCATTAGGAAAAGGATCCAACGGATCAAGGAATCCCTTATAAGGGCAGAAGCGCCACGGCCCTCTGGACAAAAAGAGAAAGCACCGCGGCACTCAATAACTTTAGAATTGCAGTCGACAGAAAGAACCGAAGAACATAGAGCAACACTTCTGCCAAAGATCCCAATAAGATGGGGGCACACCAGAGCTAGGAAGCACAATGGAGTTATAACTCAAATGGAATCGTTCTCAAGGGCAACAACTTGAACTTTGTTTTCTCAATCCGGAAGATATTCGTCTGTCCTGTGCCTTTATGTGGGAGAGCTTTCAGAATGGCGAGCTGATTAGTCACAAATAATTCCATCAGATGTCATCTGCAAGCGATCCACATCATCGCAAAATTACATCTATTACAGTGCTGTATTTGCAAGAGCCAGGGCCTCTACATGGCTGTCTAAGTCAGAGTGGTTTACGCGAGCATCAGTTCTGCAAGAGGGCACGAAGCGGAGCTGGAGTTCCCGGGCGACAATGACTCTCAGGAGCGGGAGGATCTAAATGTGTCGTCGCTAACAGACGACATTTCCAGCTAGGAGATTTGGCTAAAGCTCGGCAAGTGTCAGAATACCGCACTTGGAGACGATAGTCACCTATACCCACTTCAAGAAATTCGGCCCTAACGCTTTCGTGCTGGAAAGACTATCAGCGCTCTGCTTATAATTACAGAGGATGCCGGCCAGGTGGAACGATGCCTTGGTGGTGTTAATCTTTAAGTCAGGTAATGTAAATAACATCAACTACTGGAGGCCCATCTTACTCCTCTTCAGGGTTTACAAGGTTTACACTGGCATCTTGGCGGAACGAATCTCCTTCTGGGCGGAAACTAACAACCTGCTCTTTGACCCTCAGAAAGTATTCAGGGAATTAGACAGTTGTGTGGTACACAATTTTCTTCTGCAGCAGGAAATTGATGCGACCCGAAGGTCAAACAAGCAGATGGCTACAGCATGGCTCGACTTAAAAAATGCGTTCTGGTCCATCCTACACATCATACTGGAGACCCTTCAAAACATGCAATTCCCGGAAAAGATACAAGGAATAGTTGGTGACTACTACTCGGGTATGACAAGTTCTATTAGGGCTGGTGGCGACGTCTCACAGCCTCTAGCAATCCACAAGGTGGTACGTCAAGGAGACCCTCTGAGCTCGATTATTTTCAATCTTGCTATGGAAACACTCATCTCCAGGATTTCAAAGCAGAGCCAAACAAAATGTCTTTATCTCTCTGGCCAAGACTATGACATCATTGCGTACGCAGATGACATTTTGGTCTTTTGTCAAGATCATTGTAATCTTTTGTAATTGTGATCTTTTTTTAATTGATACATTAACGGCGTATTTGCAGTATTAAAAGATAATGATACAATCTTATATGCCGACGATGTACCTATTCTTTTAAAGATGCCCGGGTACTGGCCCCCGGCAATAAATAAAGGCGTCTTCCTCCCACCTTCTACTTCGCGAAAATAGATTTATAAGAATAATAAACCCCAAAACATCAAATAATTTTCAACCAATCTAATTTATTCGGTCAAAAGTGAACCCCAATATACACTAACTACCAACAAGTAATTAGACACCCCTGCAATCGACGATATCTGTGGTCCTGATACACGTCACGGCCACCGCCATTAAATATCGTGTGGGAAACAACAACCCAACCAGTCGCATGCAAGGTGCCACGCATTTCGGAGCTCTCTGATTTCGAGAAAGGTGTAATCGTCGGGCATCACAGAAATGGCCGATCCATACGTGACATATGCAGCGAGTTGAAGTACCCAAAGTCGACAGTGGCCTACGTGATTGGCAAGTGGAAGATGAGAGGTGACTCCCGGAATGTGCCCCGACCCGTTAGACCCACAAAACTGGGAGTTAGAGACCGACGGGTGCTAGCCAGAGAAATTCGGAAGAACCGCACCAGATCAATGGGCCACATCCGCAAGGAGTTTCAACAGGCATCCAGGAGTGTTCTTTTGATGAATACCATACGTAAGGAAGCTCATCTGCTCGGTTATAAT
Source organism: Macrothele yani (assembly GCA_039090855.1). Classification (NCBI taxonomy): domain Eukaryota; kingdom Metazoa; phylum Arthropoda; class Arachnida; order Araneae; family Macrothelidae; genus Macrothele; species Macrothele yani. The sequence goes on from CM077016.1 coordinate 399,007, forward strand.
GGACGTGCGGCAGCCCACAAGCCTTTGATTACCAAGTCCAATAGCGCTGCTCGGCTAACGTGGTACAAATAACTTCGACAGTGGACCGTTGAACAGTGGAAACAGGTTCTCTGGAGCGACAAATCAAGGTTCACCCTCTACCGTTCAGATGACAGGGTCTGGGTTTGGCGTCTGCCTGGAGAACGACTCCTGCCGGAATGTATTGTGCCAACTGTGAAGTTCGGTGGCGGTGGAATTACGCTATGGGGGTGTTTCTCCTGGTATGGTACTGGACCCTTGGTCGAAATTCCTGGTAGATTCAACGCTTAGACCTACTGCACCATTTTGGATGACCATGAGCTTCCTACGTTGTGGCAGTTTTACGGGGTGGACCCATGTTACTTTCAGGATGACAATGCCACCTGTCATGTTGCGAGGTCCACCATGGCTTGGTATGGTGACAATGGGTTTAATCGAATAGACTGGCCTGCGCAGAGCCGCCCGGACCTTAACCCTATCGAGCACCTCGGGGACGAGTTGGAGCGTCTACTTAAGGGGTGCCCCCGCCGTCCTAAATCGGTGAAGGAACTGACCTGTCTTCTCCAAGCCGAGTGGAAGAAAATACCACTAGCCGTCGTACAACGCCTGGTTGAGAGTATGCTCCGGAGGGTCGCAGCTGTAATCGCTGCTCGTGGAGGCTCCACCAAATATGGAAGGTGAATAAACTTCGTTTTCCTTTGCTATCACAGGTGTCCAATTACTTGTTGGTAGGTAGTGTATATAATATTTTAACTATAAAGCAACTATATGACTATAACTTGGGAAGAGTAATGTATTAAAGAATTAAAAGTGGTTTATATAATGATATAACACTAAATATACATATTCATTACCACAATACTAGGAATAGATCACAACTAATTCCAATGTTCCCACAAGGTGAGAAACTTAAAATGAACATAAATTATAGGGACCCAAAATTTTGGAACTCGTTTCCACAAGAACTAACATCTTTTGATAATCATAACTTATTGAAAAATAAAATTAAAAGCACATCTCATGAAATAATTAGTAAACAATAAGCAATTTTGATTAAATGGATGTTGACACTGGTTTGTGGAATGTAAGCTGCATATATTGAATACGCTACACTGTGGTATGCATAATGCTACATGGAAAAATGGACACGGTAAAGTATGATAACTATAAAACAAAGTGAAAGGATACAGGTATAGTTGCCAAGACTAGTCAAAAAGAGTAAAACTGAAGAAATGTGGATTAATCCGCTTATAGAGTGAAGTAAAAACGATGTTCGTGCTTTATTTTATATATATATGTGATTACAGAGTGAGGTGCAAACGATATTTGTTGTTTATTTAACTATAATGAAGGTTATCATTGGTGGAACATAATATATGTGTTGGTCCTATTTTATTCACATGTTAACTGGCCATAGCCTTCACATATTAACCTGCCAGTTCCTGTTTTATTCACATATTAACCTGCCATATACACCGAAGAGCAATTGAATTAGCGACAGCTGGCGTTATGCAAATGTGGCGCTGTGGGCGGCTCTGTAAACGAAAACGACATGACGTATGCAGCGATCCGAGAATATAAGGAGGGACGCGAGGGGAATCAGTAAGAGTCGGACGCAGTATGGGTAAGACGAAGGATCTAAGCGCATTTGATCGTGGGCAAATTGTCGGGGCCCGACGATTGGGTCACTCCATCACGGAAGTCGTGCAGGCACTGGGATTTTCACGAGCCACTGTGTCACGGGTGCACCGTGGGTACATCGAATCCGGTAAAACCATCCCTGCAAGGGCCAGCTACCTAGGACAACAGCGTGTGGATCAGCGGGATCATCGTCGGCTAGCTCGCATTGTAACAGCTTATAGACGGGCCACAGTGCAAGAAATCCCTCGGCAATTTAACGCTGGTGCATAAAAACGTGTAAGCAGCCACACCATCCAGAACCATCTCCTCGCTATGGGGTACAGAAGCCATCGTCCCACGAGAGTACCGCTACTGACTGCACATCACAGGGTGCAAATATTAGCATGGCCACGGGAACATCGCCTCTGGACCCTAGACATGTGGAGAATTGTTGCCTGGACTAATGAGGCGAGATTCACATTGGTACATGTGGATGGCAGGATACGAGTACGGCGCAAACCACGTGATGCCATGGATCCTTCTTGCCAGCAGGGTACTCTTCAAGCTGGAGGGTGTGACATTCTCGTCTGGTGAGTGTTAACGTGGACTGAAATGGGACCCCTGGTATGTTTGACATCGTCCCTCACAGGTCAACGTTACCGTAATATCTTGGATGACCATTTGCCCCCGTTTGTGCGTCTTCAACATTCCACTGGGGACCTCATCCTGCAACAAGACAATGCACCATGCCATCGCTCCCGAATTGTATCCTAATGGTTGGATGAACACTCCACCGACGTGAACTCGCTTCCTTGGCCAGCTAGGTCACCTGACCTCAATCCCATCGAGCACATCTGGGATGCCATCGAGAGAAATGTTCGAGGCTCTGACACCTTCCATCAAATCTTCGTGAACTGTGGGAGCTTGTTCAGGGGTCGTGGATCCGTATGGCTTCCCAATGCTTCCGGTATCTTGTCGAGTATATGCCGAGACGAATCGGCGCCGTCATCAGGGCGAAATGTGGTGCTACACGTTACTAGACAGGTATCTCTAATTCAATTGCTCTTCATTGTATGTGTTGGCTTGTTTTTTCTTGTTATGCTTCATGTTTTTGTATTCTAAGGAGAGGAGGGCTATGTCAGGATTTACGACCTTTTCCCTCCTTTTCCTAGTTGCTGCAGTACATATATTGTTTGCAGGTAAATCATTAATTGTAAGACAATGTGGCAAGTGAAGGAATAAATAAATGAAATGAAAAAGCCTGGCGCATCTACAGGAGTTGTTGGACAAAGCTGTTGATCGTGTCATTTCCCTCAATCCGAGCTGACCTTCAACCCGAGTAAATGTTTGTCTCTCCATAATAGGGACAGAAAAAGAGTGATGGACACGACCTTTCCAATCAATGACGTTGCCTTGCCTGTATTAACCATACCTGGGAACCCCCACAGGATTCTGTGCATGTATTCCACACGAGAGTGTAATCGAAAAGCCACAAACAGCACTCGAAAAGCTACAGAACTTGTTCCTCGCAGCATGGCGGAAATTGAGGCGCTGCAAGTCTTCATTCTGTCCAACATTTCATTTGCACTGCGCACATCCTTTATTCACAAGCAGGCGGTGAAAAAGTTCTTTCGATGAACTAATGATAAAGTACCTTAAAGTCTGGTTAAGCCTCCCATTGAGAGCCACGAATTCCGCTCTCTGCATACCATCACACCAAGACGGTGCAGGATTATTGCCCCTATCTGATATAATCGATGTCGCATAGCTGGCGCAGGCCAGCATAATTCTGGCCTCGTTCGACTCTGGAATTCAAGACATCGCCCACATCAGTCTCCAACGCAGTATTGGAATTGGACCTCTGCTGATTGGCAAAGGATTACCTTTCCTGATGAGTCACGTTTTCTGCTTCATCGAACAGATAGACGTTGGCGTATCAGGCGAGAAACATCGGAGAACGAATACTCTTCAACCCATGCTGGAAGAACACAAGATGGTGCAGCCAGCGTTATGATGTGGGCAATGTTTTTGTGGTATTCTCTGGGTCCAATCATACTTGTGGAAGTGGAAGGCACTATGGACCGAATTCGTTTTGAATCCATCCTTGCAGACCACGTACACCCATACATGCTGATTGTCTTCCTTGAAGCTGATGGGATCGTCCAGCACGACAGTGCGACGTGTCAGAAGGCTAGAAATGTCCGAGAGTGGTTGGAAGAATACAATGACAATGAAGACTTTAAAGTACTTCCCTGGCCTCCTAATTTTCCAGACTTCAACCCAATTGAGCATCTGTGGAACCACATTGATCGTGTTGTTCTCTTTATGGATCCACCATCACGCACCCTCCAGCAGGTGTCAGATGAATTACAGTCAGCATAGCTCCACATACCTGTGAACACCTTCCAGCAGCTTATTGAGTCATTCCCAGCCCGTCTAGCTGCTGTCTGCGCTGCACACTGCGGTTACTCTGGATATTAGCTGGCGGTAACAATAATGTGACTCGACCGTGTAATCTAAACCAACTCTCTGAGACATAATTAAATCAAATCACTACAGCTGACGTTGCGAACTCCAAGATTGCCACGTATTCGTCGTCCAATAGCTTATATACCGAATTCACTTGTGTGTGGCATATATGAATTTTGTAATTCCATGTTGCTCTGATAATTATGTTTTTGTGGTTTTTGTTGTAATATTGAGCACCAGCGTATATTTTAAATCTCGCCCATTGTTCAAAACGCGCCGGTCAATATACTGATATACGAACCCTTCAGTTTTAATGTTTGACGACAAAAGGTGCCGAATATTCAATGAAACTTTTAATACTTTGAAAACGGTTCACAATTCACATGATTTAAACTCATAGATTTCACTGGACATCCATGTTGCAAAACCTCCTAATCACATCATAAACTAATTATCAGCTCTCAGAATAAATTTCAGTGCGGAAAGTGTAACTGCAGTATTTGTATAAGGACCGTTGTGGTATATTTATTAATCTTTAAGTCCGTGTATGCCATTTAACGCAGCTGACAGCATACGACCTCTTAATTTTTAATTATGACAGATTCAGAGGGCATATTCTTCTGGAAGATTCATGTGTGACAAACAAGAGAAAATTTCCTCTACACACAGGCACGTTGAACTTTGTGACGACCATTCCAGCCCAATATTTGTGTTTTTGTCATGTGCAGTCGGGGCCAACGAGGTTTCACTTACCTTGTCACCAATAGATGCCACCGCGTGTGCTGTATCCAGGGCAGCAAACGCGGCGGCATCTAGGACAAGGGAGGAGGGTCAAGTAGGAAGAGCTTTGTCGCTTAGCCAATAGTGTAGAGGTCTGCACGGGCCAAATTTAGTAAGCCCGGCCCAGCCCGTTTCAAATATCAGACACTCGGGCCTGCCCGGGATCGTCAATTTGAGCTCTTATTTAGCCCCCAGCCCCAGCCCGGCCCGGCCTGTGATGTGCCATTTGGTATTATTTTTTTCTTTCTATTGTATTTTATTAAAATCTGAAAATTAAGTAATGAAATGAGATATTAAGGAAATTATTTAGCTGAAAATATTTACCTAATAAATATTAGTTGAAAATATTTATCCTAAAAATATTAACTAAAAATTATCGAAAAAGATAACCTTTAAAAACAGAGAAAAAGGAAGACTAAGAGCGTTCAGAATATTACTTTCTCTGAACTACAGTGGCGTGCAAAAATTAAGAACGACACGGTTTTTCGAATGTAACGTGGTGCAGAAGTGCTCCACATCGACTCAAATCATACCATAAGATCCCCAAGATGTAAGAATATGGGACAAGTGAACAAAAACCGTCCAAACAAGGAATCAAAAGGATACAAAGGCACTTTATTAAAAAGGTAGCTTCGAGCACAACTAGACAGAAGACAGAAACGTCCATGTGACAGGCTGCTGCCAAGAAAAATCCAGCCTTTAGTAGGGGATATGATCACCCCTGACTGCGCTGCAGGATTTACAACGTCTGTCCATGCTGAGGACGATGTTGTCAAGGAGCTGTTGAGGCATCGCGGGCCATTCCTCTTGTAGCGCCAATCGCAGCTGCAGAATCGTTGCTGGAGGCTGGTGACGTGCTGCCATGCGCCTCCCGAGAAGGTTCCACACGTGTTCGATTGGATTTAGGTCCGGGGACCTTGCGGGTCAATCCATGCGTTGAATATCTTCACTCTCCAACAGCTCTGCGACAGCCTCTGTACGATGAGGTGTAGCGTTGTCGTCCATGGAAAGGAACTCAGAACCCACAGCGCCTCTAAACAGACGCACGTGAGGCAAGAGAACCTCGGTACAATAGTGGACATCAGTGACTGAACCTCCTTGGAAGATGTGGTCAGTACGGCTACCAAGCATGATACTGCTCCAAACGAGAACTCCGCCACCTCCGAACCGGTCCCTTTCGATGATGTTGGAGGTGTGATTGCGTGTTCTCTGCTCTCAACAGATGTTTATAAGTCCAGAATCGCTCGTCAGACTAAATCGGCTCTCATCCTGAAAGAGAACTCGACCCCATTGCTTATGTGTCCTGTTCTTGTGTTCCTGGCACCTCAGAAACCGCCGTCTCTGATGAGCAGGCGTTAATGGCACACAGCGTACTGATCGTCGTGCAAATAGACCACATTTGTGCAGCCTCCTGGCCACGGTAAAACGCGATAACGGACGTCCAGTTGTCTGTTGCATGTGCCTTGCGATTTGTCCCGCTGTCTGCCGTCTGTCTCTTCTCGACTGTAGGGCAACTTACCGGTCGTCCTCCGCCATGGTTTCTCCTGGAAGACCACTGCTAAACTCTCGGACAGCTGTTCCTGTCGTTTGAAATGCTCTCCAAGCTCGTGAAACGATGCTGTAAGCGATCCCGAACTCCTCGGCACAACTATTCACACTTCGACCTTCTTCCAACTTCCCAATGACGCGATCTCGGGTAAAGTCATTTAGATGTCGTCCACTGGATTGCCTGTTGGCCATATCACACGGTGGCAGCAACTCGACGTCCTTCAAAGCGATGTACACCGTGCAATAGCTATCACCGAATTGCTGAGCATATACCGCCCGTGTGTTTTATACCCTTCCGACACCCCCCTCCCTACGTCATGCTGCATATATGCGCATGCCCTACCGTACTGGACCCTTGTCTGTCTCCTGAGTGGTCTTTCGGTTCGTTCTGCCTGCTCGTTCTGCTGTTATGCTGATTTCTCCTCTTCGTCCCTAATTTTTGCACACCAGTGTAGATTAGGGACAGGAGAAAAAATCCATGTTGTCCGACTCTCTCATACAAACACACACACACACACACACACACACACACACACACACACACACACACACACACACACACACACACACACACACACACACACACACACACACACACACACGCACATACACACACACACACACTCCACTGCAGACATCCTCCGTTTCCCACTCCACACAGCACACACTCGCTCGGGGTCGAATCTTTTTGTCGTCAAGAAGCAGCAAAATGGTTTTACCATCTGGATATCTACAGATTAATAAGAACACTGTGAGGGCTTCTCCTTGCCTTTCTGATTAGGCCCTGTGCTATGCCATGGAAGTAAGTAAAGCCAAATACCATTGCGATAAAAAGAATGGGTCGACTTGACGCGGTCCGATCGTAAGTGTCTGGGGAAAAGCGCTGCCCAGCTCATTGCTTTGTTCTCTAAGCTAAAAAAAGGCCCGATCCCACCCGTTCTCGGGCTTGGCGGGACAGCCCGGCCCGTGCAGACCTCTACAATAGGGTTCTTCACTTGTATGTAGCAACAGCAATACACACAAGGCCGTATTTCTTGTGGTAAAGGAATGCACCTTTCAGCTGACTTAAATGCTTATGTTTCCCATATTCAGAGCCGGTGCTATCATTAGGCCAACTAGGCAGTCGCAATGACGCATTACGGATCTTTGAGGGGCGCAGAATTGTTCTTTGAGGGCCACAGCTTTATACATTTTAATTTTTTGGTAAATGTGCAGATTAGCGTCCTAAATAGTTTCGTCGGAAAAATGTTAGTACCTGGTAAAAGTGCGACGTACAGATTTTATAGTATGGAAATTAATGGCAAATGGTGCAGAAATTTCATGTTTTAAATGTCGTTTAAATATCTTTATCGTAATATTTGCTTGTAAGGTCCATACTGTGAAGAGAAGCTGCGGTAGGCTTAACGTATCGCTACGGCGACGGGGTGAAACTTCGCTCCGTTGAAGGGAAAGTTCGTTGCTGTACCGAAATGACAGGCGGAAGAGTACAACGGAAAGCGATTACGTTGTAGGCAGAGAGCGATAAATGTTGTAGTGCTACGCTACAGAAAATTGGTCCATATTATCCACATTTTATTTTGTTATATGCTGTATGTTGTTGGCAGGAAATATATTAGATGAATTTCGCCCTGCTAGTCACGGCATTTACAACAATAGTATACTGCTTGTATATTCAGTATTTATTATTTTGTTTTGCGCTGAACAGGCGTTAATATGATGCTAAAGTTTATTTTCTGTTACGAGCCATTGAAAGGCGGATTACGAAAATGTTTTGGATGACCTTTTAACTAACACTCATGTTTTTTTTTTTTTTTTTTTTTTTTGTTCCCATACTTTTAATAAAGTAACTAGTGCATTCATTTTAATAATACTAATTTCTGTTTTCTGTGGCAATGTTTGTTTCGGTCATTTTGATGTTTAAGATTTTTTTATTATGTGCTATAATCTCTATATTTCCGTTATGTGCTTGGAGTGATTAGTTATACAAAAGCTGATTAATGATAATTTATAATATAAGTTATTTAAAATTTGTATGTGTTTTTTCAAACTAAGTTCACAGTTGCTTTATTTCCCTTCACTTTGCAAAAAGTGTTTCAGATAAGTAACTTTTAGAATATAAAACTTATATTATATCATCATCATCATTGTCAACCATTATCAATCCACTGCTGGACGAAGGTCTCCCCAAGTTTCCTCCACAACGGTCTGTCTTGTGCCAGTCTCCTCCATGTCACTCCCGCATATTTACGAATTTCATCCACCCATCTCCCATGTGGTCTTTTTCTGGGTCTTTTCCTGTCCCTTGGAATCCAATCTAAAATTTCGGCTGTCCATCTATGGTCTGTCCTTCTGGCAGTATGTCCAGCCCATTGCCATTTCAGGGATTTAACTCTGATCATGATGTCTTCCACTCTCGTCATTTTTCGGATCCACGATAAGTAATGTTATATATATTACTTATATAATATATTATATAAGTAACTGATAAAATTGGAAGCGGAAATTTTTAAGTCCTGAAACACTATAAAGATTTAATATTACTTCTAGAAGTACGGATCGTGTGAAGTGTATAAAAAAAAAAAAAAAAAAAAAACTAAGCAAAGCGTAAGCATGTTTAAGTGTAACGTTTGGGAAAAAATTCCGTGCAACTGTTGGGGGTTATTTATCGCACAGTTGTGCAACCTCCTCCAAATACGAATATAAATTAATTCAACTTTACAAAATATGGTAAAAATTAAAACATGAAATGTTAAATGCCTAGTTAAAATTCATAACATTTTTGAGTTGTAAGAAAAACTCACGTCCAGAACACTAAATGCAACACAGGAAAGAAAAAAGCCATAAAAGGATAATGTAGTAGCTTAGCATCTCGCTATGATGGAAAGAAACCTGTCATTATACAGTGGCGGAAAAAAATCCCAACACCACGAAAAAATAGTTGCAGAGGAATGAAATGGCGGCAATACATTTGTATAGGTAACATATTTAATCGATTAAGGTTTCAAGATCACAGCTTATGGTAAGCGCGAGAAGAGCCATTTTAAATGAGAAATGCTGGTACATTAATAACCGGTGTAAGCGCCAGAATGTAGAATGTAAGCACGCAAACGTTCATGCATTGTGTCGTACAGGTGCTGGATGTCAGTTTGTGGGATGGAGTTCCATGTCTGTTGCACTTGGTCGGTCAATACAGGGACGGTTAACCCTTTAAGCGGCTCGAACGAAATAACGCGGGGTACGTTTCTGTGGCCCATAACGGCTGGCACGAAATAACTCGGGGTACGTTTCAGTGGCCCATAGCGGCTGGCACGAAATAACTCGGGGTACGCAATCTGTCCACTGCCCTGCTCACCCGAGTGACCTCGAACTCCGGATAACAGTGAACATTGCATTCCCCCTTTGCTTTGTTATTCAAACTGCTCGTTTACGGGGACGATTGACACTAATCCTTTCTGACTGATTACCGGCTAAAAGGGTTCGGACAATGGCACTGAATCTAAAAGGAGAGACGTTTGGATGTCATTGCAGTTTCTACATTTGTCTTGGAAAGAAAAATTCACGAAGCTTGAACTGTAGTTATGCGACAATTAAAACTGAAGGAAAACTTTAGAGTATTTCAGTAATTCTCTGTAATCAACTTGGCAAGAAAAAAAAATTACTTTCGGAAACACAATCTTTTAACTTTAAGATATTTAATTAACGCGATTTTATTTAAAGAAATAGGAAATCCACTGTGAAACTGATTTTTCGGTTTGCAACAGCAACCTAAAAATAATTTAAATAATATGACATGATTTTTTTTTCAAGAAATTTCTCATTAGATGGTACTAAAATTGTGGAGAAACAAAATTTAAGTTTCAAAAATTACTTTATATTAAAATTTCACAAAAGTGCTTTGCTATTTTAAATGAAAACAGCAACGATTTGAATTATTAGTGAGAACAGATAGTCACATATAAGTGTGAGCAATAAAAAGTAGATAATACACAAAAGACACAAAGACGAAAAGTTGAAAATACTCCAAATACGTGACGACAGTAAATAAATAAATACATCGCTCTTAACCACGTTCTAGAAACACACGGCAACCGAAAAATTGTTTTTCAGCCGCCGCTGTGGAAATGAACCAACAGAACTCTCGATATCTAGACGAGTGCGTTACATTTCAGTGGCCCATAGCGTCTAGATATGTAACGCACTCGTCTAGATATCGAGAGTTCTGTTGGTTCATTTCCACAGCTGCGGCTGAAAAACAATTTTTCGGTTGCTGTGTGTTTCTAGAACGTGAATAAGAGCGATGTATTTATGACACAAAGACGATTTTCTTTAATTTAACAGGAGGAAATAGTAGGTCGGTTGTCAATCAGCATGCTTTGTACGAAGACAGTTGATCTAATTCCTTTGAACACATATGATTTCGGATTCGAGATGGAAAACGGTTAGCTAGAAAAAAATCGCCCTATCCTTGCAGAAGTCCAGTCAGACTCTTATTCATTGTACGTTATTTAGAATTCAATAATATTACAGGCTATGCTTATCGGAAAACTTAATATCGAGTTGCCTATAGTTGGATTTTTTGAACCTGCATATTTTGAGGAGCGAGATCAGACTGGATTAGTTTTTCATAAATACAGTCATGTAAACACTTGCATTTATTTTAAAAACAGCCAACGTCTCCTAATGTACAATCTCGTGACTGTTATGTTTAATCCGATGTGAATAACGAATGCGCACAGAAATATTGCTCACAGAAAAAATCGCACTCCTCGAAAATAAGAAAAAAATGCCCACGTCTTAAAAATAAGATAATACTCAGATGTGTGTTGTTTTCTTACGTCTGTGAGAAACAAGGAGTCATTTTTAATTTCACGAAGAAATATCTTGATTTTAACTAAGCAATCGACAAAACTAGTCAGATCATTTCCTCTGCTGAGCGGCAGAACTTTACCTAGCATTACAAGGAAATTGAACAGTTCTGAAAATTTCACAACAGTCTTGTCGAAGAAACTCGGCAATTTTAATATCTCGTAAGGGTGGACTTGCAATCAAATGTTATTAAGAAGCAAGAACGCACGGAACCTAAAACGCTTGCAAAATTCCTATGCCTTGGACTTTTCAACAAAATTTAGCTTTTACATTGGAGTTTTAAGGTGAGGTGTATTCAAATATACATTCTGAAATTGGGATAGGAGAAGTAGTACATCAATCCTTAGATGCCTGCATAAACAAAAAGACCTAAACTCTTTTTACGACGTTTTCCGTTAAATGCTTGATATTTCATTTTTGTATACGAATGACAATTACCAATAAAAAAAAATTGTGCTACACATGAAACTCGTGCAAAGCCCCCTAGGCTTTTTCAGCAGAATTTTTGTTACAGTTATAATGTTTGATATGTTTAAATAAATAAGAAAAAGTGGTAAATGGATATCAACATATCAGTCATCGGATGTTTGGAAACAATATATCAGTCATCAGGTGTTTGTATCTCCCAAACTCTCTAATGCCACATTGCAAATGTCATGCAGTCACTGAACTGGGAAAACAAAGAGATAAAGATTAATGGAGATTATTTAATTCACCTTCGTTTTGCTGAAGACGTATTCATTTTTGGAACTGACACTTCAGAACTGCATTGTATTTTCCAAAAACTTGCTGACAAGAGTGAAGAAGTGGAATTAAAAATGAAATTGCAGAAAAAAATACTTATGTACAATGCAAATTTTGAAGATATGAATCCTTTTTTGGTGTAAATATGACATGGATGTTAAGTCAGATAATATCCGAAAACTTGAAAATTCCGTCGTCCTGCTGCGGGATTTGAACCCGCGTCACTCGGATAACGCCCGAGTCTATCCGGAAGACGCGGATTTGAATCCGCGTCACTCGGATAACGCCTGAGTCTATCCGGAAGACGCGGATTTGAATCCCGCTCCAGGACGACGACATTTTCAAATTTTCGGATATTATCTGACTTACCATCCATGGAATATTTACACCAAAAAACGGATTCACATTTTCCAGATATGTATTGTATGGTGTAATTCTGTATCCCATTAATGATGTACAATAATTTTACAAAAAATAAAGAATTACTGATTGATAAGGAGAAGCTGGAGATAATGGATCCCTACATTTGCCTTCGATAGTAGATATCAAGCGATGGTCCCTTTGATGAATAAATTAATCTGCGTATAAAACTTGATCGGCGTGCTTTTGGAAGAAACAGTGAATTTTTAAAGAGCAATATGCTATTATGTTTTAAAAGAAAAGTGTTTAATTAATGCATCCTTCCAGTGCTTATATATGGAGTGGAGACGTGAACCTTAACGAAAAAAGGCTTACAAAAATACGGAAAACTGAAAAGAAGCTTTATGTAAACAGGAAAGAAAAGAAGAGGATCTCATGGATAAGGAAAATGACATGAGTGGAAGATAGCTTGATCAGGGCAAAATCCCTGAAATGGCAATGGGCTGAATATATTGCCAGAGGAACGGACCAACGACGCAGAACTGAAATTTTAGACTGGACTCCACACGACTAGAAAAGACTCAGAAGGAGACCGCATGGGAGATGGATAGATGAAATTCGAAAGCATGCGAGAGGGACATGGAGGAGACTGGCTCGAGGCAGATCGTTATGAAGGAAAGTTAGGGAGACCTTCATCCAACAGTGGGTGTTAACGGTTGACAGTGATGCTATAGGTGCAAGAGAAGTGGCCACCGGAGATTGGCCACCCAGAGAACTGAACATAAGTATATAAAGGGACCGTATAATAATCGTCCATTTGACTGCTCCATGTAAACATTCCCAGTTGTGACTCATAACGACCCTCATAATTTTGTGTTCCTTTTAATTGAGATATTTAGTGTATTATAGAGATGTGAGACTCTTCCTCAGTTCTTTTTCCTGTGATATTACTATGCCGTTTGTCCCAAAAGTGTAAATGACAAAGAAAACAAAAGAACGACAATTCTGATCTTTCTTTTCTTTCTTTCTTTGATTGAAGGTTTAACGACCACCGTGAGCAACTCGATGGGCTACAAGCTGTCGCCCGTTCTAAATTTAAGGCCACTGATTCCAGGGAAGGGAACAGTGGCATGAAATCAGAATGATCTCATGCCAGTGTTGAATAGATAAGAAATCAGAATGTGGCCCAGTGCCGTAAGACAAACGCAACGTTCATGCCTCACCGGGCGGGATTCAAACCCGAGCCCTTCACGGACGCGTCAATGGGCACGTAAAGCCATCAGACTCCGGGTATTGGACCCCCGGTAATAAATAAGGGCGTCTTCCTCCCCCTTTCTACCTCGCTTCCGTGTAACTTTCCTATCGGGCACTCTAGCCCAAATCTCCTAGCTTCCTATTTCTAAGGGTTGTTTAAGAACTGGGGTCCGGCACTCCTTTCCTAAAAACCTCTGCATATAATATGATAGGATTCAGGTAAAATTACCCCCTGAAAAAAATATTCCCGGCGAAAATACCCCTCAAAACCTAAAAGCGGTAAAAGTACTCTAGGAAAAAATTCCCCTGAAGGAAATACCACCAGAACAAACTGTTCATTGTAAACTGCCACACAGGAACACTGATGTGTGGCAGTGTTCCGGTGTGGCAATTTACCGGCAACCCTGCCACACATCTTTCAGCAACTTGAAAAATTGCCCTGTTTTTCGTTAAGGGGCCGGGAACAAACAATTGTTCCTCCGAAGAACACTTTGAATGTGTGACAATTTTTCTAATGGGATAGTTTTCCAAATTCCAAATATATTCCGAATTATATTTGTATGTGACAGTAAAAAAAATTCGAATTATATGTGGCAGTTTTCCAAGGTGCCTAACGAGGCGAAGAAACTCTTTTGTTTGTCTCAATTTCCATGCGGGTTCTTACTTCTTACGAGTTTAGGGCAACTGGCCACAAAAGTTCAATGGGGGGGGGGGGGGAGGTTATAAAGATTGCCGTTTGTGGGCCTATTTTGAGAACTGAATTGGGAACTCCAAACGAATTTCGAGAAAACGTTCCATGTCAGCCAAGCGAGAATTGTATTTTAATTTGAAGAAATGAATTGCCGAGGATCCGAGGTACACTTAGTTTGTGGAGAGGGGCGCCCCCAACTTCCGTAATATTATATTCTGGGCCGCTTAGAGTGCAGACAGTTGTTCAAGGTAAGGGATTTGCTCGCAATTTCTATACTTCATGTTGTGTTTAGTGGCAGACTATGTATGCTCTTCCCCGCTGCCCCGGTAGTTTGGTGAAGTCTGTAAAAGGGATACGAGGTGTTTGGTTTGGAGGGCTCAACCCCAACTTCCGTAATTTTTTATTCTGGACCTCTAGATTTGGTCAGTGTATCCCCGATGTTACCCCTGAAGAGCTCTTAGACACGGGAGGGGAAGGGGCTGCATTCACCCCACCCTCCTGAAAATTCGTGGTCGTGCACAGAATCATTATATAAAACATGGTGCTGATGTTTACAGCTCTACGTTGCCGCCCCGGTGGCGCAGTGGTCTAAGCGATGGCCTCTGATCATTCGTCCGAACGGGGTCTGGGTTCGAATCCCGTGAGGCATGGATGTTGTGTTTGTATTACAGCACTGGCTCTCTCCCTTCCCTGGAGCCAGTGACCCTTAATTAGGGACGGGCGACTGCTTATAGCCCATTGAGTTGCTCACGGTGGTCGTTAAACCTCTAATCAAAAAAAAAAAAAAACAGCTGTACGTCCATTTTAACATTTTGTGTAACCCCCCCCTCCCCTCCAAGCTCGCGGACGCTTCAAGAGGAACATCCTGGATACACTGACAGACTCCAGCGGCGCAGAATATAATATTACGGAAGTTGGTGGTAGAGCTCTTCCCAAACCAAGTGCACCTCGAATCCTCGGCAATTTATTTCTTCAAATTAAAGTACAATTCTCGCTCGGCTTACATGGAAAGTTTTCTCGAAATTCGTTTGGAGTTCCCAATTCAGTTCTCAATATAGGTTCAGAAACGGCAAACTTTATAGCCCCCCCTTGAACTTTTGTCGCCAGTTGCCCTAAAGTCGTATGAACCCGCATAAAAATTCAGACAAACAAAAGAGTTCCTTCCCTCTCTTTAGGTACCTTGGAAAACTGCCCCACATAACTCGGGAATTTAGAAAACTGCCCCACATAACTCGGGAATTTAGAAAACTGCCCCACATAACTCGGGAATTTAGAAAACTGCCCGACTGGAAAATTGTCACACATTCAAAATGTTCTTCGGAGGAACAGCAATTTGTACCCGACCCTTTAAAGAAAAGTGTGGCAATTTTCCAAGTTGCTGAAAGATGTGTGGCAGGGTTGCCGGTAAATCACCACACCGGAACACTGCCACGCATCAGTGTTTCTGTGTGGCAGTTTTCAGTGAACCGTTTGTTCTTTATGTATTTCTTCCAGTGGTATTTTTACCGCTTTTCAATTTTCATGGGTATTTTCAGGGGGGGGGGGTTATTTTTACCATTTACCGATATGATATTATGTGATCGTTTCCCGAAAAAGAGCATAGATAATTCTGGGTACCCCTTACACTTCGGAGTCCCACTAAAGATTAATCACCCTCTACAAGAAAAAAGAAAAAAAACGTTTTCCTGAAATGTATATTGTGGTTTCTCAAGAAGGGTTGGAACTGTTTCTTTTTCATTAAGGTACAATAATATCATTCTTTCACTTACGAAAGAAAATAAAGGTGAAGGTGAAGAAGCGAATGATATACACTGCCGGACAATTGCTAAGGACGGATGACAATAGCAACGATAGCAACCATAAATTAGAAGGCAGGAAAATGTGGAAATTAGCATAAGTGCGGGATACAGTAAGACGTGTTGTGCGTATGCAAATTTTGGATTGCCGAACTTGTTCGTGACGTCATAGCGATTATAAGAGATATAAAGGATTTGACGCGTATTGACCGTTGTTGATCAAACGCAAAGTTGAAAGGGAAAGAATCAATTGACGAACTTGCAATTTTCAGTATGTCTTCCCGACATCACCTAGATGATTTTACGCGTGGCCGTATTATTGGCAAGATTGAAGAAGGGCGAATAGTAACAGATGTTGCCAGGGAGTTCGACGTCAGCCACAGTGTTGTTTCAAGGCTTTGGAAATCATTTCAAACAAATGGAGAGTGTAGCAAACGTCACGGGGGAGGTCGTGTTCGCAGTACGACACCTGCAGAAGATCGGTACATAGTGCTATCAACAAAAAGACACCGGCGCAGCACAGCTAGTGAGGTAGCAAATCAGTTTATGGCTGCTACTGGCAAGCGGATCTCCCGAAAAACTGTCGCCAGACGTTTGCATGAAGGAGGACTATACGCCCGCCGTCCTGTTGTGTGCATCCCATTGTCCAGATGTCACCGTACCGCCCGTTTGCAATGGTGCTATCAACATCGCAATTGGACTGATAACAACTGGTCTGCTGTCCTCTTCTCAGATGAGAGTAAATACAGTCTATCGTCTGATTGCCAACGACAACTGATCTGGCGTGATAGTGGTACTGCATATTGTCCAGCAAACATACAGGAAAGGGACCGATATCCGACATGTAGTGCCATGGTATGGGCTGGCATCATGATCAATGGCCGTACGACCCTCATGTGCTTCCAACTGGGACTATGACTGGCCAACGATACATTAATGATGTTCTGCTACCTCATGCTTGCATGTTCCGTGGGGCTGTCGGTGATAGATTCATTTTCATGGACGACAACGCAACATGTCATCGAACAGTCGCTGTCCAGGAGTGTCTTGAGAGGGAGGATATTCAACGCCTCGTATGGCCAGCACGTTCTCCAGATCTGAATCCCATTGAAAATGTGTGGGATGCTTTGGGGAGGAGTCTTGCTGGTCGCAAATGCCCTCCAATGAACAAGGACACCCTCATCCGTGCACTGACAGAGGAATGGGATAAACTACCCCAACAGCTGCTTCATAATGTTGTGCAAAGCATGACACGACGTGTGGAATCTTGCATCGCCCTCCATGTTGGCCATATCCCGTATTGACATCTTACGCCGGAACGCCTGCTGACAGTAATTGCATTTTCTTCACATTTACGTATTCTGCACAAAATGGCCTGTTTGTCCCTTGAACACGTTCCAAAGCCTTCTGGATTTCAGAGCACAATAAATTGTCTTTCTTGTAATGTCCTGACATTCTGACATTATTTTATTTCACTTGGCATCCAACCACACTTACTTTTTTATGCGCTATATAGCCGTTTATGATCCGTCCTTAGCAATTGTCCAGCAGTGTATTTTTACACGTACATCGTTTGCATAATCTAAGAGCTACGGGTCTTGTGGAATTCATACTAATGCAGACATGTCCAAATCAATACCGTTTGTCACTGTTTAATTTACAAATACGAAATATCTAGGTTGCAACTTAAAATCTTTTCAAAAGGCCCGCGGCCTAGCTGGCTAAAAATTAGGTGAGAAATAATCCGTTGTGTGCCTTTCATTAGGTTCAATAAAACGTTTACATATACGAAATTTCTAGGTTGTAACTTAAAATCTTCTAAAAGGGCCCGCGGCCTAGGTGGCTTGTGAATAGGTGAAGCATAATCCATTGAGTGCCTTTTATTGGGTTTTATAAAATTTTTAGAAATGCGGAATATCAAGGTTGTAATTTAAAATCTTCTAAAAAGATCAGCACCTGAATATCGATTCGCTGAGCCCCTGTTAATTAGCTTTTATTGCTTGTTATCACATGGGAGATATTAAAATCATAACTCAAGATTAAAGGAGTCAGAAAGGTTTTACATAAACCGTGAGCTATTTTGATCTTACATACCCATTGAGATCCCTAGGAAAACTGGTACATTCCGTTTTGTTCAGCTAGGAAAACTCGTACACTTTGTCAAAATCTCGGACCGAAACGCAATTTGTGTATATCCCCTTACTTGAAAAGGTGTACGAGTTTTCCGCCCGTTGCACTTTTCTCAGCGGCATGAGAAAGTGTGCGAGTTTTCCTGGATCCGTTGGAATAAGGTAATTTAAAAGTATTTTTTATTCCTTCATCTGAGCAATGGAGAAGAATTTTTGGAAGGGTGGAGAAAGGGGACGGACGTTATGGGTTTTGCCCGGATGTGCGCCACTCATAACACACACTGGTATGAAAACAAAAGTAACTTCATATCGATATATTTGGTTTTAGAAAAATATAGAACACAATTATTTTGAATTAAATTTAAATTTTATAAATACAAAGTTTTAAAATTAAAAAAATTAGGAAAGAGTAATATGTTATGTGAAAAACTTTATTCAAAAATTCAGGGGGTGTTCTCGATAACGGAAGTTGAGGGGAACGCGTGTTCCCGTCTACATACGATTAAATCCCTATGGTTATATCCAATGTATGCTGATGTAAAACTGCTTTCTTTTTTTCCCAATGTAGTGTGCATCACTGTCTTTACATGTTAATTTTTTCCTTTAATTTTTTTTCTTCTGACCGACTCAGCAAGAATTGTGTTGGAGGAGACTGGCCTTCCTGTTCTCGCCTTGGGTCATAGAACGGAGCATAAAAGACACTTTATGGCATCGTTAATTCCTGTCACAGGGTTGCGTTCCACCCGCTGAGGTGAGAAGGGGAACAGCAATCGCTATGTTGGAAAAGCTGAAATCCCGCCGCAATGGGACCAGTTTTTTCGGAAGAGGAAGGTGAATTTGGAGACAATACGCGTTCAAGCTTCGGGTGATTTTTGGCGACATTTTGTTCCCGTACACCGGCCAGTTAAAGGGTTAATGCTGGTTGGGGGTGACGCTGGAGTTGTCGTCCAATGATGTCCCATACGTGCTCGATTGGAGAAAGATCTGGTGATCTAGCAGGCCACGGCAACATGTCGACACTTTGTAGAGTATGTTGGGTTACAACAGCGGTATGCGGGCGAGCGTTATCCTGCTGGAAAACGCCCCTCGAATGCTGTTCATGAATGGCAGCACAACAGGTTGAATCACTAGACCGACGTACAACTCTGCCGTCAGGGTGCGTGGGATAACCACGAGACTGCTCCTGCTGTCATAGGAAATTGCTCCCCAGACCGTAACTCCAGGTGTAGATCCAGTGTGTCTAGGCCGCAGACAGGTTGGTTGCAGGCGCTCACCTGGCCTCCTTCTAACCAACACACGGCCATCACTGGCACCTAGGCAGAACCGGCATTCATCAGAAAAAACAACAGATCTCCACTCCATCCTCCAATGAGCTCTAGCTTGACACCACTGACGTCGCAAACGGCAGTGGTTTGGAGTAAGTGGAATGCACGCTACAGGACGTCAGGCTCGGAGCTGTCCTTCAAGTAACCGATTTGTAACAGTTCGTTGAGTCACTGTGGTGGGCTCTTCAGCTCCAATTGCTGCGGCAGACGCGGTACGATGCGCCACGGCCATACGCCATACACGGCGGTCTTCCTTTTCAGTGGTGCCACGTGGCCGGCCGGAACCCGGTCTTCTTGAGGCAGTACTTTCCCTTGGCCACCGCTGCCAACAATCATGCACAGTGGCTACATTCCTACCGAGTCGTTCTGCAATATTGCGGAAAGAAGATCCACCTTCTCGTAGCCCTATTACACGACCTGGTTCAAACTCCATGAGCTGTTGATAATGGCTTCTTCGTCTTCTTAAAGGCATTCTTGACTAACATCAACACCCTACGTCGAATCTCAACGATAACTAACGCTCACGAACGTTACAGCGCGTATTTACAGCAAACCTGCTTTGCATGTTCCGAGGGGCGCTACTAGTGCCACACGTATGCGCCGAGCCCGAAATTTGCATAGACGTCATCTTGCAGATGTACTCTCACCGCCTACCAACTGTCGTTTATCTAACACAACACCTTCTTGGTGTTGGTTGGGATTTTTTTCCGTCAGTGTATTTTCCATATGGATCCGTGATCCAAATATTTGATTACCCGGGGAACAGATAATAAAGGCCACAATTCTTTGTCTCCTGTCAATCTTGTGTTTATTGCTGGCCTCGGCAGGCAGTACCGAACAGATGTGTTACTAATATTCGAAGTATTGCTTATTTAATGCTTAAACTTCACCTCCAAGTGAAATACACTGACGGAAAAAAATCCCAACACCACGAAAAAATAGTTGTAGAGGAATGAAATGGCGACAATACATTTGTATAGGAAACATATTTAATCGATTAAGGTTTCAAGATCGCAGCTTAATGTAAGCGTGAGAAGAGCCATTTTAAATGTGAAATGCTGGTACATTAATAACCGGTGTAACCGCCAGAATGTTGGATGCAAGCACGCAAACGTTCATGCATTGTGTCGTACAGGTGCTGCATGTCAGTTTGTGGGATGGAGTTCCATGCCTGTTGCATTTGGTCGGTCAATGCAGGTACGGTTAATACTAGTTGGGGTGACGCTGGAGTTGTCGTCCAATGATGCCCCATACGTGCTCGATTGGAGAAAGATCTGGTGATCTACCAGGCCACGGCAACCTGTCGACACTCTATAGAGCATGTTGGGTTAGAACAGCGGTTTGCGGGCGAGCGTTATCCTGTTGGAAAACACCCCTTGAATGCTGTTCATGAATGGCATCACAACAGGTTGAATCACCAGACCGACGTACAACTGTGCCGTCAGGGTACGTGGGATAACCACGAAAGTGCTCCTGCTGTCATAGGAAATTGCTCCCCAGACCATAGCTCCAGGTGTAGGTTTAGTGTGTCTCGGCCGCAGACAGGTTGGTTGCAGGTGCTCACCTGGCCTCCTTCTAACCAACACACGGAAATCACTGGCACCCAGGCAGAACCGGCTTTCTTCCGAAAACACAACAGATCTCCACTCCGTCCTCCAATGAGCTCTAGCTTGACACCACTGACGTCGCAAACGGCAGTGGTTTGGAGTAAGTGGGATGCACGCTACAGGGCGTCTGGCTCGGAGCTGTCCTTCAAGTAACCGATTTGTAACAGTTCGTTGGGTCACTGTGGTGGCGACTGCAGCTCGAATTGCTGCTGCAGACGCAGTACGATGCGCCACGGCCATACGCCGCACACGGCGGTCTTCCCTCTCAGTAGTGCCACGTGGCCGGCCGGAACCCGGTCTGCGTGAGGCAGTACCTTCCCTTGACCACCGGTGCCAACAATCATGCACAGTGGCTACCTTCCTGCTAAGTCGTCCTGCATTATTGCGGAAAGAAAACCCACTTTCTCATAGCCCTATTACACGACCTCGTTAAAACTCCGTGAGCTGTTGATAATGGCTTCTTCGTCTTCTTAAAGACATTCTTGACTAACATCAATACACTACGTCGAATCTCAACGATAACTAACGCTCACGAACGTTACAGCGCGTATTTACAGCAAACCTGCTTTGCATGTCCCGAGGGGCGCTACTAGCGCCACACTTATGCGCCGAGGGCGAAATTTGCATAGACGTCATCTTACAGATGTACTCTCACAGCCTACCAACTGTCGTTTATCTAAGACAACCCCTTCTTGGTGTTGGGATTTTTTTTCCGTCAGTGTATATAAAACATTTCGAATACAATAATAAACAGCAATTTTCCTGAATAATGAAATCACAAGGAATTCCCGTTCACGACAATTAATGTAACGACACATATGTATCACACCGATATTAAAGCAAATAGGTAAATTGAAATTTTATATTACTCTGTATATTTATAATGATTCTATTGAATTAGGGATATCTGTTCAAGGTTTCACATGTCACCATTATCGCAAAGCTAAGTATTTCATTTGCATGTGAATTATTTTCAAGAGTCAGAATTTTGTGGAATGAATAAAAGATTTGCATTTGAAGTGTCGGCCACATACACTATGTTGACAAATGTCACCGGACACCTAAACGAGAAACACAACATAGGGTTTATTGATATACATTAGTATGGCGTCGTTCCACGTTTGGCCTTAATGCATGCACTGACCCTTCCACACATGCTTTCGATAAGATTTTGGAACACAGAGATAGCTATGTGTGTCCATTCAGTACATAATGTTGCTTAGAAGTAGGCCTTGGTCAATAACTTCTTATGCGGCGCTCTAATTCATACAATAGGCGCTCTATGGGATTAAGTTTAGGGCTCTGTGCTGGCTAGTCCACACACGATACGGAATTATCGTCAAACCACGCCGTAACAGATCTTGCTGTATGGCTCGGTGCACTATTCTGCTGGTACCAACAAGGATCGGTTCCATAGTATTGCCACAGAGTTGGTGGGGCATAATTGTCCAGAATATTGCGGCGGACGTGCTGGTTAACAGATTTGTCCACGATAACCGAAGAGCCTGGACCATACCATGGAAAACACTCCCGCACGAGTACACTGCCAGCTCGAAACTTGATCGTAAGAACAGGACACTGTGGTCAACAGCGTTTCCCCGACTGCCGCAATACCCAAGCACGGCCATCAGACTGATGAATCGTGTATCTGGATTAATCAATCCATAGAACCCGTTTCCATTGATCTACGATCCACGATAAATATTCTTTACACCATGTTAAACGACGAGTAGCCTTCATAGTGAAGATGAAAGGCTTATGAGCGGCCGCACGACCACGGTAAGCCATGGAATGAAGTTCTCTGCGAATGGTACGTGTACATACCGAGGTTCCAGCATTTTTTCTCACCTGTACACTGAGGTATTGTGCAGTAATCCGTCGATTAGCTGTAACGACTATCCTGAGGCTTCGACGTCCTCTATCACTGATGATCTTTGGTCTGCCGGTACGTTTTGCTGCTTTAGACACGCCATGTGTCTTTTACTTATTCAGTACATCCAAAACAGCTGACCTGGGTATGTTTAAACGCCTGTCGGTTTATTTTGTGGGAAACCCACTAATATAACACCCAACAAACTTTCCTTTCTCAAAATCCGCTCTCCCCCTCCGCGACGTTTTTGCTTAACCTCACAGTGCGATATGATCGCAACCAGCTGCAGGCTTGTTTTTATATCGTTTGCAGCTGTACCGCGCTTCTTAACAACGCAGCGGATCCGTTCATTTGCATTTGAAGGTACGTTCGGTGACTTTTGTCACTACAGTGTACGCCATATTCATTTAGACATCTCCTATATGATCGAACTAACAAACAGGAGCATGCGTAATCTACATTAATAAATTTGGGGCAAGTGTTCATACTGTTAATGCGTTTTTTTCTTCTTCCTTCCCGGAATGAGTTTCGCTGTTACGTTTCTTCCCTTAATTAGGTGACTTATGATTTCCTTGTTTGAAATTTACTTGAAAACAAAATCATAGTACGGTTTTCATATCGAAAGAGTGAATGAGATCGGAGTGTAAAGAGGTTTTGTATCCTCTGGTGCGGCGGTTCCCAATCGTTTAATACGTGTGACTCTGTTTCATCATTGCATTGTTATCGGAAATTACTAAGTGCCTTAACATTCAGATATACAGGGTTTGCGAAAAATAACGGCGCACTGAAAGTAACATTTACCATGTCGAACTGGTTCCTGCAGGAGGTGTGGCAAATGGGCCCCACCGACTTCCAGACATGTCTGCAGACTCTTCTGCATGTTGGTGAAGAGCTTTCTCAGGGTATTTGTGTGATTTGTCGGTCGTTATTGCAGCCTGTAGCTCTTGAAGCTCATGCGGATTACCTGCGTACACCTTATCCTTCAGTGCTCCTTACAGAAAAGTCAGGCGGGGTCAGATCCGGTGACCGGGCAGGCGACAGTCACCGGGAGATGATGCGATTTTTGAAGAATTCCTCCAGAAGCTGTATTGATACTCCAGCGTTGTGAACAGTGCACTGTCTTCCTGGAACCCTCCTTCGTTGTTTTCCCGTTCCGTGAGTTCGCATACGAATGGTTGGATAATCTCGGCACGGTACCCTTCTGAGTTGATGGTTTCACTAAAGAAAATGGGCCTAATATGCGAGTACACGTCATGGCACACCAAACACCAACCTTCTGGCTGTGGTGAGGCACTTCCTTAAATTCGTGGACATTTTCAATACTCCACAGATGAATGTTTTGGCTGTTGATGTACCCGGTCAGAAGGAACCATGCCTCATATGTAAAAAAAGTGACGTCCACAATCACCTTCTTCATACAAGAACTCTTGGAACCACCTGAAGTACTGAACAAGGGCTTCGTGGCCTGTCTGTTTCTTACAGCTGACGCACGATAGACACTTTGTACGGTTGGAAACGCAGCTTCGTTTTCAGAATATCGTGGGTTGTACTTTTTGGCACATTAGCTTGTTGTGACAGCCGACTCACGGACTAGTGTAGACCTCTGTATCCAGTCCTGGATATCATGTACGGTCTCGTCTGCTGTGGATGGCCTACCGGGTCGGGGCCATTAAGAATACTGCCAGTTTCCCGAGACTTCGCTATGAGCTGGCTTAGCGCATTACGGTGGGGGACGTCTGCATCACGAAATTTCCTAGTGAAGTGGTTTTTGCACTTCTTTGGTGTACTTGTCATGGCGAAAGACATGTTCCACCAAAAACACTCTCTGTTCAACCTTTAACAATATTGTCCTTGTGCCGAGACGAGTGATGAATTGACACGTCTGCCTCCGTTGACCAAGGGCTCGGGAATGACCTACGCTTGGAATGATAGCTGCGCGCGCCTCGGAGTAGAGAGACATGAAGGTTATCATACACAGAGCACTTCCACGTGTCGGATCACTTCTACTGTAATTCTTTTCTCATAATTCGTTTGAAAACTAGAGTTACATATGCTCTATGTATAACGTGACTTGTGGGTGACATTAATACGAGCAACAAATGTGCAGAGACGCGCAATTAACCTTACTAAACATATAATTTCAAACTACGCACCTACTTAATGGTTTCTTTGATAGTTCAGGCAGAAGAACAGCACAAAAATCAGATCATATGTATAGGATTTTAGGAGGGAGTGTCTGACCCCAGGTCTTAAAAACCCTTAGAAATAGGAAGCTAGGAGATTTGGGCTAGAGTGCCCGATAGGGAAGTGACGTAGAAAGGGGGAGGAAGATGCCCTCATTTATTACCGGGGAGTCAGTACCCGGCAGCACAAGAAACGTCAATCGTGGTTATAATCAAATTAATTTTACCAATACATTACTAGAAACTAACGCGAAATGAACATTACACGAAATTAATACCTTGTAAAGATATTAGACTGTCACCAATGTAGAATTAAATATCTGGATGAAATGACACAGGTAGAAAAAGTTTTGACTGAAGATACGTAGACCTGAAACACAAAATGGTATGCGTAGCGAATGTTTTCTACTAAAATATTATTTTAAGTAATGTTCAGAATAAAATGTTCGGTCATTTTATACGGTTAAGTTAAGAAATGTTTTAGGACCAATAAGAGAAAATTGGTTTCCAGCAAAATATTAAATTAGATGACTATTGAGGATCAAAAAGCAGACTGACATAATATAAAGCAGAGACGTCATGTTCATTTTATTACCCGGGGTAAATCTTAAAATTTGCCTGAAGTGTCCTTGTGTGTATACGTACGACAAGCCGTTATTTTTCAGTTCAAGGAGTCCTTATTTAGTTTGAGTCCAATATGTATTGTATTAGAAATTAATATATCCCGATTATAGTTGAAATATTGAAAACCCGCCGTAGAATATATGAATATCTGTGATAGTTACAGGAAGTGTAACAGACAAATATTTATCTTTGAATCTAATTAAATGCAGTGTGTGGGAATTTATGTTACAACCAAGCAAATCACCGTGTCGGTTTCCATTCCTAATACAGAGATCATTTTCCTTATAATTACTAAAATTTCTAGAGATAGGCTACCAACAGATAGCCAGATTTCCAGTAGGTTTATTGTTATACAGTAGTGGCAAACAGAGAGATATATTTTGCATGCTAAATGGCATGCTGAAGACAATTACCCTAAACGTAATAAAATGTACCAGTTTGTTTTCTAAAAAATTCCTCAACTTTCTCAGAACAAAATTATTAATTCATCACTGAATGTTCAATCTTATGTGACGATCATCTGTAAGGAGCAGACGCTCAAAAATTTGGCTGTGGTTTGGAATCTAAATTTCAAGAAATTTCATTTTAGTTTGGAACTACTAAAAGTAAAACAAGCCTTACGGTTTTCGTAAAATGCTGTTTCCTAATTGAAAAAACCCCCATAAGGCAAATTATTACCATATGCTGTGAAGAACACAGATTTCAATGTGCTACCAATAAATGTAATTCCGTCCTTCACCAAGTACACTACCCCCATTAATATTCGGTCAATTATATTTCTACAAATACCCTTTGTTTGCAGAAAATGTATTACTGTCCTCCGTCCCTTACGACGGCCACTAGTCTTCATGAATTCCCTCTAAGAATTCCTTGTAATTTTCCGTCGATTTGTTTTGCCTTACGGCCTACAAAACAAAAACAAGTTCAGCTTGCCTCTTCTGAGCACCTGACGATTCATCTTGACTCAGAGACTATAAAGTATAGCAAACCAAATTTTCGAAGCCCATATCCTTAAACCAAACTGTAAGAACCTACATGTGTGCGTGGAGAACTGTTCTCCTAATACAGGTATGACCCTTCTCGAAAACACTGAGATAATATTGGCAGTGCATAATACACTATCTACCAACAAGTAATTGGGCACCTGTGATAGCAAAGGAAAACGAAGTTTATTCACCTTCAATAATTGGTGGAGCCTAAACGAGCGGCCATTACAGCTGCGACCCTCCGGGGCATACTCTGAACCAGGCGTTGTACGACGGCTAGTGGTATTTTCTTCCACTCGGCTTGGAGAAGACAGGTCAGTTCCTTCACCGATTTCGGACGGTGGGGGCACCCCTTAAGTCGACGCTCCAAATCGTCCCAGAGGTGCTCGATAGGGTTAAGTTCCGGTCTCTGCGCAGGCCAGTCCATTCGATTAACCCCATTGTCACCATAGCAAGCCATGGTGGACTTCGCAACATGACAGGTGGCGTTGTCATCCTGAAAGTAACATGGGTCCACCCCGTAAAACTGCCAGAACGTAGGAAGCAAATGGTCATCCAAAATGGTGCTGTAGGTCTCGGCGTTGAGTCTACCAGGAATTGCGAACAAGGGTCCAATGCCATACTAGGAGAAACACCCCCATAGCATAATTCCACCGCCGCCGAACTTCAGAGTTTGCATTATACATTCCGGCAGGAGGCGTTCTCCAGGCAGACGCCAAACCCAGACCCTGCCATCCGAACGGTAGAGGGTGAACCTTGATTCGTCGCTCCAGAGAACCTGTTTCCACTGTTCAACGGTCCACTGTCGACGTTCTTTGCACCACGTTAGCCGAGCAGCACTATTGGACTTGGTGATCAAAGGCTTGTGGGCGGCAGCACGTCCATAATAACCGAGCAGATGGGTTTCGTTACGGATGGCATTCATCGAAAGAACACTCCCAGATGCCTGTTGAAACTCCTCGCGGATGTGGACCATCGATTTGGTGCGGTTCTTCCGAATTTCTCTGGCCTGCACTCGTCGGTCTCTGACTCCCAGTTTTGTGGGTCTGCCGGGTCGGGGCACATTCCGACAGTCACTTCTCATCTTTCACTTGCCAATCACGTAGGCCACTGTAGATTTTGGGTACATCAACTCGCTGGATATGTTACGTATGGGTCGGCCATTTCTGTGATACCCGACGATTACACCTTTCTCGAAATCAGAGAGCTCTAAACTGTGTGGCATCTTGCATGCGACTGGTTGCGTTGTTGTTTCCCACATGATATTTAACGGCGGCGGTGGCCGTGACGTGTATCAGGACCGCAGATATCGTCGATTGCAAGGGTGTCCAATTGCTTGTTGGTAGATAGTGTAGTTCAGGACGTCAATGTGGAACTCAGCATTCACAATTTGTTTAATACGGCTAATGTGCCCAGACCAAATCAGTAAAACAGCTTCATACCATCACGCTGCCTCCACTAAACTTCACTGTTGAGATGATACAGTCTGGAAGGCATCCTTCTGCGGGTTTAACCTTTCTTATATACAACAAATCAATGGTTCATATGCTAAAACCTTCGACAAAGGTGTTATATTTTCAAAAATGGTTGCACCTTCTAACCTCGGGCCACCTTTCATGTATGTTTCAAAGCGTTGAAATCCCGAGATGTTTCCGTTCTTTCCTTATATTCGTTTGGTGCCTGTCTGAATCCAAAAATGGTTGCATTTTCTTATCTGGGACCAACTGTCATGAATGTATATTTATATTTTGGCACTTGGCTGTTTGTACAGCTGTCTCAGCATCATAAGTCAGTTGCGAACGTAAATCAGGATGGCACGTGTATGATTGCTGTTGATTGTTCCTAATAATTTGCAACATTAGTCTGTACATCATCAAAATCTTGCTATTTTCCTGTTGAGTCAGGAAGTGATACAGAATTCTTGACACTAAATCTAGCGCAGGAGGATTAAATACTTTAGGCTGTCCTCACGATCTCATGAGATTTTTCGGCGTTTCATTATGCTACTATGTCATTTTAAGTAAATGCTAAATCATCATTCATAGTTGATAAATGTCGGTAACTGGTTTACATAGTGCTAGTCGTATCTATATCTAACAATTTTCACTTTTTTTTCACACAAATTGGTTTGTTGATGCTTGAGATATTCGCGTTCACTAAACCCCATCTTTCATCATGCAGTGATTGATGACATTCTCCAAATACCAAACGTGTTATGAGAAGCTTTCTTAAAATTAATTTTCTTAAGTTCTTTAATGTAATCGTGCATTGCTGAATTTGAAAGAAACCGACACTAAAGTTAAAACATGGTGTCATTTATTCGACTTTGAAGTGAAAAATCACCTCAACTCTCAGCTGAACTTGAAAGGAGTAAAAGTTGAGGTTAAGATAAGGTAAGCGGGTTCAAAATCACAACAATTCTCAGCTGAACATTACATTATACTCCAAGTTTTTGGCTTAACTTGTGGGCATCCCGTGTCTTACGAATGATCCTGAGACGACTCTTAAGATATCAGGCTTATAGAAACGCAGCTATCGCTGTAAATACGTGTAAAGCAAATACATAAACTTAGGACCTTTTGTGGAAAAATGCTTGCAAAAAAAATTTGAAATTATATGTAAAGTTGTCTGCATTAGCAACGCTGTCAGACAGGGAAGAATATTTAAAATAGGGTAGTTAGCATCAGTGATACGAAGAAAAATAGGATATATATCTACATCCATGGAGGAAAAAATGTTTATTATTATTATGAGAAAAAATGAGCGCAGTTTGTTTCTGTCGTGAGCAGTCTGACCGAGAAATACATTTGTACGATTCAGATTTTGAAGAGTAGATAATACTGCAAATCTAACAGAAGGAGAAATACTCATTTTCTCCACTTCGTAGCAAAAATGTGCGTTATGGAAAAACAAATAATATATGCAATGCACTGTGCACCATCAGTTCTATCCGTTGTCAAGACAACAACAAATGTTTAAATCGGACAATTGGAATCAGAGATGTTTTGGAATATGTAATATACCTAAGCTCTCAAAAGTAGGAAAACTGAGCTTTTTTTTAAAAGGAAACATAACTTATTAAACTACTTTAAAAAGATGAAATACTGAATCAGCTATTTAAAAAAACCCTACTGGATGAATTACGTAGAACCGCAGCAATGCAATCGAGATAATAGATTTGAGTCCAGATATAACGAGCTGGCATAATACGAAATTCCACATAAACCGAAGCTTTGTGGATCCCTAGAACTTCGTGATATCCTCCCTTGTTATTAGAGCTGCGGATTACGAACAAAGGTTTTTGGAGAAACTGCATGTATCGAAGTTCATCACAGTTATCGGTACACAATTAAGTGATATTCATTCGGTTTCTAGCCCTTCCTATTCCATTTGTTTGAAAATAGGGAATACGTGCCTCCGGGGACAGGAGCCCCTATGCAAAATTTGCGTAAGATCTACAGTTTTTAATTTCGAACCAATAAATTTTATATACTATCGCATGGTACTCTAACTTAGGCTGTAGATGGTTTTCGGAAGGGGTCGGAGCACCCCCCCATACAAACTTTTTGTAAAATCTACAGTTTTCAATTTAGAACCACAGAATTTGGTACAGTATCTCATAAAACTCTAACTTAAACTGTAGACGGTTTTTGGAATGGGTAGGAGCCCCCATACAATATTTTAGTAAAATCTACAGTTTTCAATTTAGAACAACCAAATTCGGTATACTATCTCATGAAACTCTAACTTAGACTGTAGAGGGTATTTGGAACGGGGCGGAGCCTGGGTTTTAAGACCCCCCTCACCCACACAAAAGTTTTTCGTAAAATCAACTGTTTTGAATTAAGAACTACCAAATTTGGTATACTATCTCATGGTACTCTAACGTAAACAGTAGACGGCTTTTGGAAAGCGTCGGGGCAATTGGTCATGGGGCCACCGCACAAAGTTTTTGTAAAATGTACAGTTTTTAATTTAGAACCACCAAATTTAGCATTCTATCTCACGGAACTCTAACTAAGACCATATGTGTTTTTTGTAAGGGGTCGGGGCCCGGGGTCAAGGTACCCCATACAAAATTTTCTTAAAATCTAAAGTTTTCAATTTAGGACCACGAAATTTGGTATACTAGCTCATGAAACTCTAACTTAGTCCGTAGATGGCTATTGGAAGGGGTCGGCGCCCGGGGGAAGGAGCCCCCATGCAAAATTTGCGTAAAATCTACAGTTTTTAATTTCAAACCACCGAATTTGATATACTATCGCATGGTACTCTAACTTAGGCTGTAGCCATAAAGATTTTTGGAAGGGGACGGAGACCGGGGACAAGTCGCCCCATTACCAAATTTTCGCAAAATCTAGAGTTTTCAATTTAGAACAACGAAATTTGGTGTACTGTCTCATGGTACGATAACTTAGACGGTAGACGGTTTTGGGAAGGAGTCAGAGCCCCCCCCCCCCCACGATACAAAATTTTTGTAAAATATACAGTTTTCAATTTAGAACCACCGAATTTGGTACACTATCTCATAAAACTCTAACTTAAACTGTAGACGGTTTTTGGAATGGGTCGGAGCCCCCCATACAATATTTTAGTAAAATCTACAGTTTTCAATTTAGAACAACCAAAACTGGTGTTCTATATCATAGTATGATAACTTAGACGGTAGACGGTTTTTGGAAGGGGTCGGAGCTAGGTGGTGAGAGCCCCCATACAAATTTTTCGTAAATTCTTCATTTCAAAATTGCCTTTATTCTTCAGTAAAATAACATTTCTAGGTACATGACAGTAGAATTCTGCCAATAAATACAGTGGTATATACATCAGCTGGAAAGTTCCAGTGAAACGTAAAACAAAATATTGTTAAAATCATAAAATTATTTTGCCACGTAGGGCTAAGGAGAGGCAGACAATAAAGCATGAGCGATACAAATGAAAATGTATACCTACACTATTGTAGACAGGGAAAGACATGATTCTATACTATGCACAAATTGCAATCAAGCATTACTACCATACTAAAGATTAAACATGCACAAGGTACTAATTCACATAAAAGACCATGGGTGAGAAGGAACTAACAGGTGCAACAGTGTTTAGAAATATGACAATAACGGTAGAAGCAAATAAGCACAAATACTGTACTTATCATATGTACAGAATTATGAAGTGACAGAGAGAAATACGCTAAACGGACACAGGAGGGCAACTTTACGAAAAACAGAAATCGAACAGTAATGCAATGCACAAGTTTCATGTCATATGTACAGAACAATACAGTGACAAGGAAGAAAGCCGCTAAACATACCCAGAAGGGCAGCTTCTCATGAAACAGAAATGTAACAGTGATCCTACATTCAAAATTTACAACATATGTACAGAAGTATTCAGTGACAAGGGGGAATAACGCTAAATGTACTCAGAAGGGCACCTTCTTACATTAAATTACACACACAATGACAAATATTTTAAAAATATATACAACACAATGAAGGGGACATTGCGTGTGCTGTAAACTGTGCAGAAGGAAGAATTATATACAACATCATAAAATCCAACATTATCGAAGAGAACATGGGAAACACGGTGAGCTATCTCCAATGGCACATTAAACAGAATAATCACAAATAGCGAAACACCATAATTAATACTTAAAATCATGATTTGTTACAGTGAACGTGGGCGACAACAAAAATTCCACTTATAGGTTGAGATGTAACTGCAAATTGTGGATATGGAACCACCCAGCCGATCGGGCCCAGGTGGATTGAAAAACGCTATCGGTGTTTGTTGAGGCAGCACGAGAGTGCTCCATTTAGAGGCGAGTGGTTAACCGTGCTAGGAAGCGTCTCCGAATGATAGCACTTGCCTCCTGAGGAGGTGGAGGAAGAGCAGGGAAGCGTTGTTGAAGATGGAAAGCATAGACTGTGAACTTCACAAGAAGAAAAATATAACGGCACACAGGAGGCAAGTGAGCAGGTGGATGCTTTGTTTGGAGTAACCAAGCATATGCAAGAAATGGTAACGATCGAGCACAAATTCGATCAGTAAGACGAAATGCTGCGTTTAGGACTGGCAGAAGTACGGGGCAGAATAGGTATTGATGTTGGACGTCGGTGACTTCAGGGCAAAAGGAGCACTGTGGAGAGGTGAGAAGGGTCATGCGAAATAGTACTGATGGGGCGGGGTGACGAAGGTGAAGAAATTGCCAATGGACATTGAGTTCAAGAGGGGAGGAAAGGGGAGAGGTAGAGGCAGTCCAGATGGCAGGGAGAAGAGAAGGAGGAGCAGAATGAACAGAAAGTGGAAGTGCGGGAGGGGAAAGAAGAAGCCAATAAAGGGAAGAGGAGGAGATAGAAGTAACTAGAACTGGGGAGCTACGAATGAGGAGAAAGAACGGTAGAGAAAGAGGAGCGGAGGGGACCGAGAAGAGACCATCAGGAGAAGCGAGGAGTGGAAAGAGGCTCCAAAGCGCTGTGCGAAGGAGAAGATATTCGTTAGCAAGAGTACTGGTTGGAGATAGAAACAGGGAAGAAAGAGGTCTGCAGGTGAGATCAGAAGTTACGAGAGAACGGACAGTTATCACATCAGAGCTGATCCAATGAGGAAAGTAAAAGTAAGAAAGGTTACGAGGGTGAATAAGAGAAGAGAAGAAGAGAGGTTCATCTAGGAGATCAAGAGTTGAAGAAGGAAATGAACGGAGAAGAGGAAGCGAACGAAAGGGAGAAAGACCCTCTCGCAGGACAGAAGATAGGTGGGACGGGAGAAGAGAGTATGCATCCATCTTCAGAAACAGTAGGAAGGTGAAAGCTGGGTCACGGGAAGAAGCTAGAACATTCAAGGTAGTGGTAAGGGACGGAACAGTTGAAGTGGCAAGGCGAACGAAATGAATAATGCGATGTGTTTTATAAAGGAAAGCTGGAACAGGAAGCTGGATGCCACCTAATGAGGCTGGTAGATGAAGCGTGTCAGGTTTAACCCAGTGATGTGAAGACCAGATGACGGAAGTTGAGAGGCGAGTGATGGTCATCATTTGTGACACGGGCACAACTGTCGACATCCAAGAGTATTCGCATAGGGAGATAAGTTGTCGACGAACAACGGCTGCTCGTTGACGGAACGATGGGAAAGGGCGGGCCTTACTCCAGTAGGCAGCAGCCCGTTGTATCCGGGGAAGAAGAGCAGTTCAGGTTGCGGATGCAGAAGCCAAGGGCAATCCGACATACGCACCGAGGATCTTCTGTGTCGTGGCCGTCCACTGCGCACCCCAAGGAGCATCGGTGCGGGCAGCAAATGCCCCACACCATAAGCCAGTACTTTTAGTGGCATTCAGTGCAGCTCCAGAGATATCAACATACTGATGATATACATAATACAGGCAATCAAATTGAGATTCATCCCGGACGCAAAAGGTCACATTATCAGCATAGGCGGTGAAAATTATCCGATGATAACGAGTACTAGCCACTGTCGGCGTTCGGATATCCAGGAGGGATCTTCGGGCTGCTAACAGGAAAGGCTCGAAAGCGAGAGCGAATAGCTGGCCTGAGAGCGGACATCCTTGCCGAATGCCTCGCTTAAACGGAATTGGAGCGGTTAGAAAAGTGGCCGCTCGAACATGGAAACTGGCGACCTGATAAAGGGCCAAGAGAGCCGAAGAAAAGGCAGGAGGAAAGCCAAATTGTGAAAGGACAGCAGAGAGATATGAGTGAGAGACGTTATCAAAAGCGGGCTTTTATCCAGATTGAGAAAGGCAAGATGTTCAGAAAAAAAGCGAGAGAGGAAGTGAAGATGAAGGAGAAAAGAAACGTTAGTGGAAATAGTCCGACCAGGCACGGTGTATGTCTGGTCGGGAGAAATAAGGAAAGAGAGAACAGAATCAAGGCAACGGGATAAGAGTTTTGTATAGAACTTATAGTCAATGTTCAGGATAGAGATAGGGCGCCAGTTTCTAAGTTCCAAGAGGTCACCCTTCTTAGGAAGGAGGATGATGTGTGCCAAAGTAAAGTCGGGCAGTAACGCAGGAGAGGAAAAAGCAGACGAGAAACACGCAGACAGAAAAGGCTGAAGGCACGGTAGAAAAGCACGATAAAAGGACAGAGGAAGGCCGTCAGGTCCAGGAGCGGCATGAGGATTGAGAGTAGCGAACGCCTCGCGGAGTTCGCGAAGAAAGAAAGGGGGAAAGTAAAGAAGTAGATAAAGTAGAGGGGACCTGAGGAAGAGAAGAGAGAAGATGAGCAGCTAATGAGGAAGAAGACTGCGTTACTGCACTGTACTCGGCGGTGAAATACTGTCTGGTGAAAGTGCATAGCTTCGATGGGTTCGAAGTGATGGAACCATCCTGGAGGCGAAGATGATGCAATGATGTAACAGAACGATGTTGAGATTCCAAGGCGGTTAAGTAATCGTGAGAATCAGCTGTAGGGGAGAGATGCAAGAAATGCGTCCTGCAGGCTGCATCGGATGCGCGGGGAAGAAGCAAAGCGTGGAGATCTGCCAGATAGCCGGGGTATTGCGGATCATCAAGAGAGAGCATCAACAATAGAGCATGTAGATTCGCAATTTTCATATAGCTCTCATTCCGAGAGGCATGGGAGTAGCGCCGTAGAAAAAGGACCAAGTCATGTTTGACACTGAGTCACAGTTGCATCGCATCTGACGTAGTATCAAGAAGGGTCTGACGACTTCAGAGGAACTCACGCACAGCAACACAAAATTGTTCATCATCCAGGAGCGAGTCCGGAAAAGTCCATACTCGTTGAGTACTTGAAGGTTAAGGAGAAACACACACCGACAGACTGACAATACTGTGTTCTGAAGCGGCGGAAGGATGATGGGCTGCTGCTGCGATCAACGGGAGAAGAGCAGTTGAAACATAAAATTTATCCAGCCGTGCTGCCGTAGTGCTGCCATGGATGGAAGAGCGCCAGGTAAAAGAGATTTCCGACGGGTGTAGATGCCGAAACGCATCAACCAATTGAAAATCATCAAATAGCTGAGAAATCTGTAATACACGTTGCCTGCGGTATTCGCCAACGGTTGAATTGCGGTCAAGGGTCAGCAACAACGTACAATTGAAATCTACGCCGATGAGAATATATTCAGACGGTGGGATGCATGACAGCTACGTACGGAGTGTGGAAAGAAGATCAGGTAACAGACGCTCATCACAGGGGACATATATGTTAAAAACATGATAGGTCACGTTTTCAATGCAAAAGTCAACGACCTGGAGGTTGTCCAAATGTAATGCACGAATCATTGGCGTCGAAATCGGGGGAGTAGGCGGTGATGGATCACAAGTGCAAGGCCTCCATTCCGTCCAACTCGATAAGCATGGTGAAAATCGTAGGGTCAAGTCCGCCAACGAGAGAACAAAGTGGTAGCAGAGCAATTGGTCTCTTGGAGCAAGAGAAGATCTGCGTGTAGAGACGCCAAGTCCTCCTACACTAGGGCATTTCTAGGAGAAGCAGAGAACCCTCTGCAGTTACGTGTGACCACATTGAATCGGTAGGTCCTTCCCAGGTCAACACGCACGTGCGCTAGAACATGTTATTTTCTTCGCTTGTTCTTCATTCTGTCAACACTAAATTTTAGATCGGGATACGAAAGCACAAGATTTCAAAACACAGATGTCACACTAGAAACTTGGGTTAGAACAGTAAGAAGATCAAGCATATGACGTGCAACAAACTGATTAAAGAATCTAGGATGTTTATGAGAGCATAAGACTTCATATACACTATCTACCAACAAGTAATTGGACACCCCTGCAATCGACGATATCTGCGGTCCTGATACACGTCACGGCCGCCGCCGTTAAATATCATGTGGGAAACAACAACGCAACCAGTCGCATGCATGATGCCACGCAGTTCGGAGCCTCCGATTTCGAGAAAGGTGTAATCGTCGGGTATCACAGAAATAGCCGATCCATACGTGACATATCCAGCGAGTTGAAGTACCCAACATCGACAGTGGTCTACGTGATTGGCAAGTGGAAGATGAGAGGTGACTGTGGCAATGTGCCCCGATCAGGCAGACCCACAAAACTGGGAGTCAGAGACCGACGAGTGCAGGCCAGAGAAATTAGGAAGAACCGCACGAAATCGATGGACAACATTCGCGAGAAGTTTCAACAGGCATCCAGGAGTGTTCTTTCGATGAATACCATTCGTAAGAAAGCCTTTCTGCTCGGTTATCATGGACGTGCTGCCACCCACAAGCCTTTGATCACCAAGTCCAATAGCGCTGCTCGGCTAACGTGGTGCAAAGAACGTCGACAGTGGACCGTTGAACAGTGGAAACAGGTTCTCTGGAACGACGAATCAAGGTTCACCCTCTACCGCTCGGATGGCAGGGTCTGGGTTTGGCGTCTGCCTGGAGAACACCTCCTGCCGGAATGTATTGTGCCAACTGTGAAGTTCGGCGGCGGTGGAATTATGCTATGGGGGTGTTTCTCCTGGTATGGCATTGGACCCTTGTTCGCAATCCCTGGTAGACTCAACGCCGAGTCCTACGGCACCATTTTGTATGACCATGCGCTTCCTACGTTCTGGCAGTTTTACGGGGTGGACCCATGCTACTTTCAGGATGACAATGGCACCTATCATGTTGCGAGGTCCACCATGGCTTGGTATGGTGACAATGGGGTTAATCTAATGGACTGGCCTGCGCAGAGCCCGGACCTTAACCCTATCGAGCACCTCTGGGACGAGTTGGAGCGTCGACTTAAGGGGTGCCGCCACCGTTCGAAATCGGTGAAGGAACTGACCTGTCTTCTCCAAGCCGAGTGGATGAAAATACTGCTAGCCGTCGTACAACGCCGGGTTGAGAGTATGCCCAGGAGGGTCGCAGCTGTAATGGCCGCTCGTGGAGGCTCCACCAACTATTGAAGGTGAATAAACTTCGTTTTCCTTTACTATCACAGGTGTCCAATTACTTGTTGGTAGATAGAGCATTTTATGAAGAGAAAGCGGACCTACCGGTATATCCTCCTTCGCTTAAGCTAGGTATCGGAGAAAATAATCTAGGGAAAGCACTGGGGGTGGAGTCTTAGAACCTGGAATCACAGCAGGATGTCGACTTGTTCGTGGCGAAGTACGACGTTGAGAAGAGGAGCGGGAAGATGAGTCAACAGAACGACCTCTTGCAGCTCCGGTGCGAGGAGGGATCGAAGTCTGCAGAGCACTCCAGGACTCCCGTCGAGCAGGCTTGCTGGTAGTGGTAGGGTCAGAGTCATTGCCAGAAGAGTCACTAGCAGTAGGGCAGTCCATGTCAGTAACTGTACTTGGAGTGCCTTCATTAGGCGGAGGATGAAGGTCAGCAGTCAGGTCAGCTGGAGCTGCAAGGAACGTGGGCGGAGTAGTCGGTACCAGATGAGGAAAGTCCACTGTCAACAATTGTGGGACAGCACCCCGTGGAGGAGGGCCCGTTGGTAAAGCGGGTTGATGAAGTTCTGAAGACACCTCCTTAGAAGCGGTAGCGGTGGACAACACAGGGCTGTTACGAGTGACTTTTGGTCCCGAAGAGTGAGGTACAGCAGAGAGGCGGAAGCACTCACTTCGTTGATGGCCATACGCCTTACAAGTCTGACAATGAAAGGAGGTTAAAACGTCGATGCGTCGGATCCGGTCTCCGCATTTTACAGTGAAGAGAGTAGGAAAAGTCTTGATATGATCATCCGAAGAGAATACAACTCGTGCAACTCGTCGGGCACTTTCAATCGAACGATCATCCTCGTCCTTTGGAGCAGCGGAGAGCGTGGTAATGTTACCAACAACACGACCTGATTGCATTAGGAAAGCACAAAGCATAGCATCTGTGACTTCAGGATGTACTGGGTACATCAAGACCGTTACTGGTCTTTGGGCGACAGGCTCAGGAAATAATTGGTGATCACCAACAACAAGCCCAGTCTTTTTTTTTTGATTGCAAGGTTTAACGACCACCGTGAGCAACTCAATTGGCTATACGCAGTCGCCCGTCCCTAATTTAGGGTAACTGGTTCCAGGAATGGGTGAGAGCCAGTGCCGTAAGACAAACACAACATCCATGCCTCACCGGGATTCGAACCCGGACCCCTTTCGGACGAATGATCAGAGGCCATCGCTTAGACCACTGCGCCACCAGGGCGGCCCAGCCCAGTCTGTAAGACAGAGGTAGCATCTGCGCATGAAAGAAGTAAAAAATGACACTCGGCCCTCTGCGCGACATATGACGTATCGATGACGGAGAGAACTTTTGTTTCAGAGCAGTAGAGTACATTTTGAGTGGTGTGTCAGGCAGCGCCTCAAAGCACACACCCAACTCAGTAGCCGTGGTGAAAGAACTACCTGTTGGAGAATCCACTATAATTTCGAGCACAACCTCATTACCAGAGCGACGGACATGAGGTTTTAAAGCTGCGGCTTCCGCTCGCTTGGAATTAGACTTGGGCTGAAGCTTTTGGGAAGTTACCGCTGAAGAATAGGAGCGAGGAGCAGTAGAACTGCAGGTTAAAGGCAGAGGAGCACCGCAATCCATTGAAGGCATAGGAGCACCGTCATCCATAGTGTCCATGACGTCATCTGTCACTATATGAGGAGCAGCTGGGGCAAGAGCTCTAATAGTGACGTCAGGGGAGGAAAACGATACGCTGCCAACGGTTGACGTCGCCCCGGAGGGAAACGTGACAACGCCACCGCTGGGCAAAGTGCCGTGATTTTTTTTTGATTGGAGGTTTAACGACCACCGGGAGCAACTCAATGGGCTATAAGCAGTCGCCCGTCCCTAATTTAGGGTCACTGGTTCCAGGGAAGGGAGAGAGCCAGTGCCGTAAGACAAACACAACATCCATGCCTCACCGGGATTCGAACCCGGACCCCTTACGGACGAATGATCAGAGGCCAACGCCTTAGACCACTGCGCCACCGGGGCGGCGATGTTGTGTTTGTCTTACGGCACTGGCTCTCTCCTTCCCTGGAACCAGTGACCCTAAATTAGGGACCGGCGACTGCTTATAGCCAACTGAGTTGCTCACGGTGGTCGTTAAACCTCCAATCAAAAAAAAAAATACTCAGTGGGCTATAAGCAGTCGCCCGTCCATAATTTAGAGTCACTGGTTCCATGGAATTGAGAGAGCCAGTGCCGTAAGACAATTACAATACCCGCACCCCGTTCGAACGAATGCCTTACCGGGATTCGAACCCGGACCCCGTTCGGACGAATGATCAGAGGCCATCGCTTAGACCACTGCGCCACAGGGGCGGCAAAGTGCCGTGATCACTGGAAGTGATGTCAGGGGTGACAACACCACCGGATGACGCCATTTTAATGGCGCCGAGATAACTAGGCTTCTACCAGCTCGGTAGGAATTGTAAACACGACGATAAGAAACAAAAAAGGCACTCACCACTTCGGGAGATGTCCGAAACGAACCACCAAACCTTTATAGTGGAGGTAAGGTCAAACTCAGTAATCCTAGTAGCATGAATACTTGTTATTCAAACAAAACTCACGGAGCACAATTACCGTAAACTTACAGTTTTCAATTCAGAAGCACCAAATTTGGTATACTATCTCATGAAACTCTAACTTAGACTGTAGACGGTTTTTGGAAAGGGTCGGAGCCCCCCTCCACCCACCCACGCAAAATTTTAGTAAAATCTACAGTTTTCAATTTAGAACAACCAAATTTGGTATACTATCTCATGAAATTCTAACTTAGACTGTAGAGGGTATTTGGAACGGGGCGGAGCATGGGTTCTAAGACCTCCCCCCCCCCCTCACACACACAAAGTTTTTCGTGAACTCAACTGTTTTGAATTAAGAACTATTAATTTGGTATACTATCTCATGGTACTCTAACGTAAACAGTAGACGGCTTTTGGAAGGGGTCGGGGCAAGGGGTCATGAGGCCACCACACAATATTTTTGTAAAATCTACAGTTTTTAATTTAGAACCACCAAATTTAGTATACTATCTCACGGAACTCTAACTTAGACCATATGTGTTTTTTGTAAGGGGTCAGGGCCCGTGGTCAAGGTACCCCATACAAAATTTTCTTAAAATCTGAAGCTTTCAATTTCGAACCACCAAATTTGGTATACTATCTCATTTTACTCTGACTTAATCCGTAGAAGGTTTTTAGAAGGTGTCGGGGTCAAGGGGCGCCCCACACAAAATTTTCGTAAAATCTAAAGTTTTCAATTTAGTACCACGAAATTTGGTATACTAGCTCATGACACTCTAACTTAGACTGTAGACGGTTTTTGGAAGGGGTCGGTACCCGGGCGGTTAGAGCCCCCCCCCCCCCCCTCCGTGCAAAATTTTAGTGAAATCTACAGTTTTCAATTTAGAACAACCAAATTTGGTACACTATCTCATGAAACCCTAACTTAGACCTTATGCGGTTATTGGAAGGGGTCGGGGCCCAGGGCCAAGGGGCCCCCATAAAAAAGTTTCGTAAAATCTACAGTTTTCAATTTAGAACTACCAAATTTGGTATACTATCTCATGGTGTTTTAACTTAGACGTTATACGGCTTTTGGAAGGGGTCGGGGCCCAGGGTCAAGTGGGCCTCATACTAAATTTTCGTGAAAATTTTCAATTTTTACTGTTAAGATCTGCAACACAATTCAGCACTCCAATACCCTATCTACGGTCTAAGGCGCTCTTTGGCCCTTTGAGGCCCTTACGCCATAAACCACCATCTAACCAACCAGCCAACTAACCAACCTACGGTCTAAGTTGGAGACCGTAGATAACAGTAATGTGCAAAAATATGTGGATAATGATGTATTAAAACACAAATGAATACAGTTTAGCTTTCACTACCAACGGGCGGCTTACCAGGCAGAAACATAATGTAATGTAAATATAGAGTTCCAGATATTCAAAATTCAAAACGGTAAGAAAGAGATGATCAATGCCAATGTCAAGTCGTATGCATGCGACATCACATAGGTACATTGCATTTCTGTGTGGCGGGATTCTCAGAAACACATGCAATATGCACGGCAATTCTATAGATGTCTCCTCGAAGGTAAGTATTTCCATTCCTCTTCCTCTCTTTTTTGTTTCGTAAAATTAAATTAACTAAATCAAAACATTTAAAATAAGTTTACAGGAAAATTACAGGAATATCTTTTTCATTCATTAACTTTCACCTGCTGAACTTGGTGATTCCACAAATAGTAATATGTAACTGGCGTATACCTGGTATCCCTGCTAGTACAAATTATATTAATGATTTCTTTGCGTCCAGTTCAATCTAATATGTCTATAAGAGCGTTTGGGGATATATGAAGAATACATTTCAACGTGAGCCGCTACGGTGGCGC
This sequence comes from Macrothele yani, assembly GCA_039090855.1. NCBI lineage: Eukaryota > Metazoa > Arthropoda > Arachnida > Araneae > Macrothelidae > Macrothele > Macrothele yani. Next base: position 441,201 of record CM077016.1, read on the forward strand.
AGTGGTCTAAGCTCTGGCTTCTGACCACTCGTCGGGAAGGACCCTGGTTCGAATCCCTGTGAGTCATGGACTTTGTGATTGACTTCTGGCACTGGCTGTTCCCCTTTCGAGGAATCAGTGGCCCAAAATTAGGAACGGCCGACTGCTTATAGCCCACTGAATTGATCACGATGGTCGTTAAACCCCCAACTAAAACAGCGACGTGTATATTGCTATTTGTTATGGAGCCGTATGAAAAGTAGGTTTTTGATATCAACGTGTCCACTTCAATGTAGGCTGGACATAAAATGTTAAGGGACCGTACAAAATTGCACTTTTGTTTTCACCTTGTCAGCGCTTCGGTATATGGTTGAAGTATACGTATACATAGTTGGGCCAAATCAGCACGTAGTTTGGTTTATATAGAAAATAAACATAATGTTACACTTTTAGTCAGTTACAACACATTAATCCCAAAGGCTATTTCTTAAAATATTTAATCAGCCGTGCTCATATTCACAACGTTAACACAACATGTCAAGTTATCAATGTTGCAGTTTTACTCTGTCACAAAACCTTAATTACAAGACCTTAGGCGTAACCTTTTTTAGGAAGTTTTAGTCCGACCTATTCATAAGGTTTCGATAATATGCCGAGGTTATGGTACTGCGTTTTGATCAGTTTTCAGTCAAACGTGCTCGTATACATAAAATTTTCATGGAAAGTCAAGTTTATTGTGTTTTACTCGAGTACAAAGCTATAAACAGCCATTAGGCTTAGGCACAAGTCTTTTAAGTAATTGTGTGACATGGTCATATTGATTATCTGTGATGACGAGTCAGGTTAATAATGTTACGCTTATTAAAGGTTTTTAAAAAGGGATAGAGGCTAATAATTATTGTTTGAAGCCTAAGTAAAAGCTCATTATTAACTTGACTTGTTATGCAATCCTTATGAATATGACATTTATTTTATTTTGTACATTTTACATAGCGTGTGCATTTTTTTTATGATTTGGCATTTGTTTTATTTTGTGTTGTGCTTGTTACATAGCGTTTCGCATTTTTGTTATGCTTGTGACTTGTGATTGCATTTTGAATTTTTTTCTACATATTTTGGATTACTTTTTGACATTTTATGTTTTTGACATGCTATTTTTAAAATTTTGTCTTTTTAAATTTTGCGTTGTGTTTTACATTCTTGTATCTCCGGCAAAATTACATTCTTCGAAAATTTAAATACAAGTTAGTAAAAGATATAATTCAATTAGTGAAAAATACCAGGAAATTTTAGGAAAGAGTAGAATTATAAGAAATTCCTCTTAAAAAGTCTACCACATTCACATTGTCTCTGTGGGCCAAAGAAGTTCGAATTTCTTTTTATCTTGCCAGCGTTTCTCTTTTACGTGGATTTGTTGGAATCTGTAATATCACTCTTTCGATTTTAGCATTAGTTGTTCTCTGCTCTTTCGCAACTTCAGTGATTCTTTTATAGAGTCCAAGTTTTTCTCTCCCAGAATTGTATTCCAGCGTCAGTCTCATCCTTCAAGTTTGTTTTGTGTTCTGGGAAAGCCAAGTAAATTGTTTTCACTTACTGACGAAATTGAAGGTGGGAAATGCGGAGGGCTTCTGCTCGGATTGTTTCTTCTGCTTCCACGAAATTTTCCAAGAACATAATTTTCTTCAAACCACTGAACTACAGAATCTGCATATTCTAGTAAAATTGATTTCACTTCTTCAAAAGCAGCTGGAATTTCATCAGATGAAAGAAATGCGAGTGCTTGCAAATTTTTGACTTTGAGAGCAAACTCACCGTTTCCCCCATATCCCGAGACTATACCAGAGGATGCATATTCCTCCGCCAATTTTTTCCGAGATGAAATCAACAACATTTTTGTGTCCTACTTCCAAATTCCTTTTTGGCAGCATTATAATGATAGCTATTTCAAAATCTGTCATTATACGTACACTGGAGTGCAAAAATTAAGGACGAGACGGTTTTTCGAATGTAACGTTGTGCAGATGTGCTCCACGTCGACTCATATCATACCATAAGATCCCCAAGATGTAAGAATATGGGACAAGTGAGAAAAACCATCTAAACAAGGAATCCTAAGGATACAAAGGCACTTTATTGAAAAGGTAGCTTCGAGCCCAACTGGGCAGAAGACAGAAACGTCCATGTGACAGACGGCTGCCGAGAAAAATCCGGTCTTTAGTAGGGGATATGATCACCTCTGACTGCGTTGCAGGATTTACAACGTCTGTCCATGCTGAGGACGAGGTTGTCAAGGAGCTATTGAGGCATCACGGCCCATTCCTCTTGTAACGCCAATCTCAGCTGCGGAATCGTTGCCGGCGGCTGGTGACGTGCTGCCAAGCGTCTCCCGAGAAGGTCGCCCACGTGTTTGATTAGAATTAGGTCCGAGGACCTTGCGGGCCAATCCATGCGTTGAATATCTTCACCCTCCAACAGCTCTGCGACAGCCACTGTACGATGAGGTGTAGTGTCGTCGTCCATGAAGAGGAACTCAGGACCCACAGCACCTCTAAAGAGACGCACGTGAAGCAAAAGAACCTCGGTACAATAGTGGACACCAGTGACTGAACCTCCTTGGAAGATGTGGAGGTCAGTACGGCTACTAAGCATGATACCGCTAAAAACGAGAACTCCGCCACCTCCAAACATGTCCCTTTCGTTGTTGTTGGATGTGTGATTGCGTGTTACTTGTTCTCTCCAGATGTGTATACGTCCAGAATCATTCGCCAGACTAAATCGGCTCTCATCCGTAAAGAGAACTCTACCCCATTGCTGATGTGTCCAGTTCTTGTGTTCCTGGCACCACAGAAACCGCCGTCTCCGATGAGCAGGCGTTAATGGCACACCCCGTACTGATCGTCGTGCAAATAGACCACCTTTGTGCAGCCTCCTGGCCACGGTAAGACGCGATAACGGACGTTCAGTTGTCTGTTGCATGTGCCTTGTGATTTCTCCCGCTGTCTACCTCTTCTCGCATGAAGAACAATATGCCGGTCGTCCGCCGCCGTGGTTGCTCGTGGACGACCACTGCTAAACTCTCGGACAGCTGTTCCTGTCATTTGAAATGCTCTCCAAGCTCGTGAAACGATGCTGTGATCGATCCCGAACTCCTCGGCCACACTAGTCACACTTCGACCGTCTTCCTACATACCAATAACACGACCTCGTGTAAAGTCAGATGTAGTCTACTGGATTGCCTGTTGGCCATATCACACAGTGGCAGCTACTCGACGTCGTTCAAACAAAAAGGCTGGTGTACACCGTGCAATAGCTTTCACTGAAATGCTGAGCGTACACCGCCAGTGTTTTTTATACCCTTCCGACACCCCTCCCCCTACGTCATGCTGCATATATGTGCATGCCCTACCGTACAGGACCCTAGTCTATCTCCTGAGTGGTTTTTAGGTCCGTTCTGCCTGCTCGTTCCGCTGTTATGCTAATTGCTCCTCTTCGTCCTTAATTTTTATTGTTGTGCAAGCTGAATATCATAACTGATGCACAGTCATGTAAATCCTGCAAAAATTGTGTATAATGTAATATTCTACATTCTTGTTGGAAGGTAACCCATAAACTAGTGGGACAAATCTTTGCATCTCTGGATTCGTTCCAACCATAGCATGAATGGTATATAATTGCCTAAATAGGGTTGGATAAGTTTCCAAAATCCAGAGGGGTGCTTTTTTAAGCTTTCGTAAATTATTTTCTGTTAAAAATAAAATAATAATTTAATCTCCAAATGCGCTGTCTCTGCCAAGAAAATTTGCACCATCTCTTTCCTGTAAATCTGTTGGGGCATCGATCCCTTCTAAAGTCGTAGTCTCCGCAGACATGTCTTCTCTTCGTATTAGTTTTACAACTTGCCTTAGTGCATTAATATTAGGCATGTAAGCTGCATTTACTGTAGCCACTGACGTTGTCACGGTTTGAATAATTTGTGGAGGGGCTTCGTCCATATTTCTCGCTTGTTCTTTTACTTGCGCTCTTGCAACAGCAACATCACGTTTCTCCGGTCTTGGAGCATGATTATGTGGTTTCTCATTGCGCCTCCTGTGTTCATCTCCAATAAGAATAGTACTAGCAAAGCCAGTACAGTTTCCATAATTTCTTTCAATACATTGCCAATGCCATAAATCACCCCGCACTCTGTTATGGCAAAGAAAATACACTTTCCATTTCAGCAAATAATTTCCTTGTTGTGAGTTAACTATGTTGTATACTTCACCTACATAATGCCTTCAGAAAACAATGCTTTCTCTCTCCAAAATATTTAGAATGACATATTTCCACTATTATCACTTGACAACGCACAACAAAGGTTTCAACAAGCAAGTTCTCTGTTCGCCAGTCAATTACGAACTGATGAGCAACCATTCAATAAAACACTCAGAATACAAACGATCACGTGAGGCCTGTTCCTCCAGCTAGGGTTTGGGCAAAGTTCAAGATTTTGGTACCTGCGGTCACAAGAAGAGTAAGTTTAAGGATCGGCATCTTATCTTTTGTTTTTCCAAAACTCAGATGTACATGTATTTTACAGCACGGACGCTCCAAGCAGGGGATCAGCGGATGCGAAGCACCCGGGCGCCAGGTACCAGGGGCGGCAGCAGGCGCGGACTGGGCCGCTGTACTCTGGGCCGGTAAACGACATGCTAATTCTCAAAAATAAATATAAATTGTTTTCTGTGCTGCACCATGCGTATGAAAGAAACCTGTTATACAGAAAAGACAATTTGTTTACCCCGTAACGTATTAAAAAGAAGACCTACGTCCCTACGTGGCAAATGGTCTGTAAGCCAAACACAGTTTTTCATGCAACACCTTCCACCAACTTTCTAAGTTCAGATCCGTCTCGTTTGACTTATTTCCTGTACCGCACCTCGTTTTCGCTAATTGTTGTTAATTGCCGTGAAACGGGTGTTTTACGTTGGGGCGTATTCTCGTGTGTCCTGAAGACTATACTGAAAGCGGTGAAACCCAGAGGAAAGGTGTTCCATCAAAAGCAACAGAAATCCAATGCCAGAGCAAAACTTTGTTCGTTGGCATTACCATCCAAGCAATTTCAGCGAAGTAGGAAGTGTGTTTTTTTACTATGACACCAGGAGATCGTCATGGATTCTCAGGCAATTACGCTACAGAAGTGTCCTTAGGACTTTTCTTTCAAGACGTCCAAAGGCCTGCACTAGGGAATGGGGAGGGATCAGTGCGGTTATTCGTTTTTGTTGGAGTTAGAAATTCCTAAGCTCATTCTTCCTCAAAACGTTGCCTGGTTACTAGTAAGTACTGTCTGATGCCTTAACCATTGCCCAGATTTGTTGTTTTTGTTTTCATTCTTTGAGTTAACAGCGGGAAAATATCTGAACTGCTCTGTTTCAGTTGGAAATATTCTTTAATTCCAGCAACAGGGCTTCATATATAATTGCAAAATCCTTCGATACAATAGACATATCTTACATAAAGAACTTACATGAGAAAATAGAGTATTAATAAGGAAAATATTCTAAAACCAAGAAAAAAATTGCGGAGCCGAAAAAGCTAGGTAGATGAAACAGAAGGCTCTGTGAAAAAGTTCATATTTAAAGAAACCTGTAGCCGCTTAAGAAGTAAGAGGTATAAATCAATACAAAAACATGTGCTGTATTTTAAAAAAATTGTAAGCAAGTAGGCATCGTGAGTGTCCACAATTTTCCCTTTTCATCCAGTAGAAATTACAACCACCACAGAAAAGAAAATAACTAAAAACATAACCTAAATACCCATACAAAGTAAAATGCCCAAAACATAAAAACAAGTAACCACACAAAATGAAATGCCCAAAACATTGGTAAGAAATTCTGTTAAAAGCACAATGAAGAAAAAAATAGGTAAAATACATATGTTTTCAGAACTTAACACAAGTGTCAAAACTGAAATAAAAAGAAAGAAAAAAAGAAATATTCCAAATTTCATTGTTACTTTAGATATTTGGACCTGTCGACATTTCGTAAATTGCACTTGCACTCAGTCAAAAAATATTACAAGGACTTTTTAGTAACTTTTAATCGATGTGCTCATATTTATAAGGTTTGCATAATAAATCAAGTTAATAATGTTGGGCTTTCACTTAGGCACCAAATATTAATTATTGGCCACTAGTCCTAGGCCTTTTAAATAATTTTTAATAAGCGTAAGACTCTTAAATTGATTTGTCATTAAAAGCTCATATATCACGGCATTATAAAAATTACTAAAAATGCATATGCCTGGGTCTCGGGCGTATCTATTAATGCCTTGTGCTCGAGTAAAATTTCAACATAATTAATTTGATTTTCTATGAAAACTATATAAATATCAGCTCGGAGGACTAAAAGCTATCAAAGCTTTAAGCCTAGGGTCTGCTTAATAGATTCAACCTCAGTAAAGCGCATCGCTAAAAGCTTGGACTTCTATGCAAACCTTATGAAAATTTGCACGGCGGACAGAAAATTGCTAATAAAGCCCAGGCCTAGGGCTTTATAATTATTGTTTTATACCTAACTAAAAGTGTAACATTATCTTTAGTTCCTACTAGCAGGAGTACCCGGTACTTCACGGGTAAATATTACTATTTGTAGGATCACCAAGTTCAAAAGCGGGTGAAATTAATGAATGAAAAAATATTTCCGTAAATTTCCATTAAACTTATTTAAATTTTTTGATTTAGTTAATTTAATTATACGAAACAAAAGATAATTTACATTATTTACATTACATTGTTTTTCTGTCTGATAAGGCACCCGCTGGTGGTGAAAGCTAACGTTTATTAATTTGTGTTTTTAATACAACATTAACCGGATATTTTTGCACTTTATTGTTATCTACGGAATCTAACTTAGACCGTAGGTGGGGTATTGAAGTGCTGAATTGGGTTGCAGTTCTTAGGAGTAAAAGATGTAACTTTTGGATTCATTTTCACCCCGGCACCCGAGCCCTTCCTTCTGCGGTCTACGTTAGAATACAATGAGGTAGTATACCAAAATTGAATCGTTCTAAATTGGAAACTATAGATTTTACGAAAATTTGTATGTGGGCCCATAGCCCCCGGGCTCAGACCCCTTCCAAAAAGTCTACCGTCTAAGTTAGAGTACCATGAGGTAGTATACCAAATTTGGCGGTTCTAAATTGAAAACGGTAGATTTTAGGAAAATTTTGTGTGAGAGCCCTTTGACCACGGGCGCCGACCTCTTCCAAAACAGTCTACCCTCTATATTAAAGTACCATGAAATAGCATACCAAATTTGGTGGTTCTAAATTGAAAACTGTAGATTTTACGAAAATTTTGTATGGGGGCCCCCTGGCCCCGACCTGTTCCAAAAACCATCTACCTTCTAAGTCAGAAATCATCTACTATGAGGTAGTATAAGACATTTGGTAGTTCTAAATTGGAAACTGTAGATTTTATGAACATTTTGTATGGGGGCTCTTGACCACCCGTTCCAAAAACTATCTATCTACCGTCTAAGTTATAGTACCATGAAATTGTATACCAAATTTGGTGGTTCTAAACTGAAAACTGTACATTTTACGAACATTTTGTATCGGGTGCTCCTTGACCCCTACTTGTTCCAAAATCCATCTACCGTCTAAGTTAGAGCTTCATGAGATAATATACCAAATTTGGTGGTTCTAAATTGAAAACTGTAGATTTTACGAAAAATGTTTACCCCGACCCGTTCTAAAAACTATCTACCGTCTAAATTATATGTACCATGAAATTGTATACTAAATTTAGTGGTTCTTAATTGAAAACAGTAGATTTTACGAAACATTAGTATCAGGGGCCCCTTGACCCCGGACACCGACCGGTTCCAAAACCATCTACCGTCTGAGTTTTTTTTTTTTTTTTTTTTTTTTGATTGGAGGTTTAACGACCACCGTGAGCAACTCAATGGGCTATAAGCAGTCGCCCGTCCCTAATTTAGGGTCACTGGTTCCAGGGAAGGGAGAGAGCCAGTGCCGTAAGACAAACACAACATCCATGCCTGACCGGGATTCGAACCCGGACCCCTTACGGACGAATGATCAGAGGTCAGCGCCTTAGACCACTGCGCCACCGGGGCGGCCCGTCTGAGTTCCATGAGATGTATACCAAATTTGGAGGTTCTAAATTGAAAACTGTAGATTTTACGAAAATTTTGTATGGGTGCCCCTTGACCCCGGGCCCCAACTTGTTCCAAAATTCAGCTACCGTCTAAGTTAGAGCATCATGAGATAGTATACCAAATTTGGTGGTTCTAAATTGAAAAATGTAGATTTTACGAAAATGTTGTATAGGGGCTTGACCCTGACCCGTTCCAAAAACTATCTACCGTCTTAGTTATGGTACCATGAGATTGTATACCAAATTTGGTGGTTCTAAATTGAAAACTGTAGGTTTTGCGAAACATTTTTATGGGGGTGCACTTGAACCCGAACCCCGACTCGTTCCCAAGACCAACTACCGTCTAAGTTAGAGTACCATGAGGTTGTATAACAAATTTGGTGGTTCTAAATTGAAAACTAGATTTTACGAACAATTTGTATTGGGGGACCCTTGACCCCGGACGCCGACTCCTTCCAAAAACCGTCTATGGACTAAGTTAGTTTCATGAGATAGTATATCAAATTTGGTGGTTCTAAAAAAAAACTGTAGATTTTACGAAAATTTTGTATGGGGGGGCTTGATGGCGACCCATTCCAAAAACTATCTACCGTCTAAGTTTGATTACCATGAGATAGTATTTGACGCTGGTTATTAAGTCGTGGGTTATTATGACGCGGGTTTTTCTGACGTACAATAATTGTGACCTGGGTTTATTGTGACGCAGGGTTTTTTTGTAACGGGTTATTTTCACGCTGGGTTATTGTGACGTTGGGTTATTTTGTAAAGGGTTTTTTTAACGCTGGGTTATTTAGACGCCGGGTTGTTTTGACTGGGTTATTACGACGTGGGTTATTTTTTCCGGGTTATTTTGACGGTACACCCATAATGCAGTATGGCAAAATGAGCCGTTTTGAAACTGTTCGGTGATAATGATGTTCGCATATGTCAAATATTTCTCACTCTGTCTGCAACTTCGTTATACATGGCTTAGATTGTATAAACATTTTTGTAAGATGCATTGATCTAAGGAAATCTCTACCTTTTGAATAGGATATTTAGAAGGAATGATTTGGAATGAAATCTCGTTTTAATTGATGGAATACACTTTTGCGCCTCCTGGCGGAGAAATTATACATTGGAAAGCTACAAAAAGAAGAAAAAGTTCTACATTGGAAAGGTACCAAAAGGCAATGCCAGACGTTTTAATATTACAGGCTTTTCAATGCAAAGTAAGTTTTTTAATGAGAAGAAAAGGAGCAGAGATGTTATGCCCGCAAAAGGAACGTTGTTCTTCTGTTTGTTTGTGTTTTTTTTTGGTTGGTCGTTTAACGACCACCGTGAGCAACTCAACGGGCTATAAGCAGTCACCCGTCCCTAATTTAAGGTCACTGGTTCCAGGGAAGGGAGAGAGCCAGTGCCGTAAGACAAACACAACATCCATGCCTCACCGGGATTCTAACCCGGACTCCGTTCGGACGAATGATCAGAGGCCATCGCTTAGACCACTGCACCACCGGGGCGGCAGTTTGGGGTTTGACGACTATGCCGTAAATAACTCGACGGGCTATAAGCAGTCGTCTATCCCTAATTTAGGACCACTGGTTCCCAGGAAGGGAGAGATACAGTGCCGTAAGACAAATACAATATTCATGCGTCACCGGGATCCGAACCTGGACCCATTTGGTCGAATGGTTATAAGACAGAGCTTAGACCACTGCACCACTGGGTGGAGGGAGTCACAAAGATAGCACAAACTGTCAGACTGATGGGCTAAAGTCCGGATAAAGTCATAATATAAGCACGTCCTGTTTTTTGGAGACGGTGCAAACATTTATAAAAATGACAGTATTCTAACGCACGTTACCTATAGCTCTGTGAAGTTGATGTCAAATAACGATCGATTAGATTATTTTGCAGTTTTTAATCCAAAAAATATTTAACAAAAAATATTAAAATCCGTATTGGTTAGATAACATAATCAGTTAAACTTTATTGTACGAAAGGGAACATCTCCTGTGAAAGAACATCGTTTCGACGATGATGCCATTCTGCTCTTACCGTGAAAATGCGAGCTTTCGTCGGGTGTACGTATAACAGGGACATTCTGACCTCTCCGAAAGCAGTAATTCACAATCTGCTCTTACCGTGAAAATGCGAGCTTTCGTCGGGTGTACGTATAACAGGGACGTTCTGACCTCTCCGAAAGCAGTAATTCACAAGATTTTTGGCACGACTGTCTCCACTTCTGCCCATGTAGAAGAACTCTGTGGTGAACCTATCCGTACATCGCAATTTCCATATTAGACTTATTTTGCAGCAATGATTAGAAGCTACGCAAGAAAGCACAATATACTCCTAAAGGACAGGTCGTGCTTCAACGAATTTCAATAGAGCTCTCGACGTTAGATCTATCAAATTGTTCGCAAAAATCTCGACTTCAACAGTAGACCAAAATATCAAATTCAGCCCAATAATACCCGTGCTGCCATGTAGAATTTCCAGGGCCGTGCCGTTGTCGCAGTGGTCGAAGTGAAGGATTCTAATCGCTCGTCTCAGATTGCTGCGGGTTCGATATCCTTCCGGGCATGGATGTTGTGTTTGATTTTTGGCCTTGACTCTCTCTCTTCCTTTGAACCAGGAATCCTAAATTACGAACGAAAGACGGCATATAGCCCATTCAGTTGGAGTTGTTTACCGTGGTAGTTAAATCCCTAAGCTGAAAATGTCCAGATAAATTGATATCATGAATATTTGGCAATGCTCAGGCGACGGTCGTTTAACTAATTAGTCATTCCATAAAAACCTCCATTCAAGCAAAACAAATCTGATTTTATTAATAAAAAATGTGTGATTTAGTGTAAAACTGTGAACTCTTGTACGGATATGCGGTGAAAAAGTTGTATAAATGGAAAGGGGCGAAGTTAATTTATTATTCGTCTTGCTTTACTTGAACGAATGCATCAAAAGTAGAAAAGAATGCTTCTCAAGGATGATATACAAATTATTATGTAAAACTGACAAATATTTTCTGTACTTCACAATTGTGTACACTACGCAAACATACACTTTTATAAGACGAAATTTGTTTTCGGTTCCTTTCAGAAAAAATAAACAATGTTTGCAGAATTTTATTAAATGATCTATGTTATTGATAAAATTTTGCCTAAGATTTATTTTCAGAGACATTGTTTATATAGTAACTGCTGTTGTTAGGCTTCCTTCTTGAAAATTTTATATTTCTATTAATAATTGTAATTACAGCTATGTTAATTATAATTATATTGATTCCATGATTTGCTTCAAATATAAAACAACTCATATACACTGATTTTTTTAATAGATATCAATCACGATTACCATTATATTTAAAAAAGCATCACTGTTACTCTAAATAAAGATACTCTGCCATTACCTGAGCTTAGTACATGAAGTACCTTCCTCGGAATTACAGATGAGGATCTTGATCTTTCCTAATTTTACTAAAATCGTACTGTGTAAAAGACACTTGACCAGTCCCAACTTGAAAGTTAGAATAAGAGAAGCGTGCTACATTTGTACTGTGTCATTACTAATGCTTACTACATCTCACGTACTGCTACATTCAAATTTAAACCCTAACACTAGGGAAATATATCTTGGAGATCTTGGTGCGTACGATGAAATTTAAAAGTGATATATGGAGCCACATTGCAAATAAATCAATGATTTACTTTTTTGTGAAAATGCATTTTCACATCACACGCATTTTAAAGAGACGAACATTTTGCAATAATTGCAGTTACAATCTACTTTTATGACCCGATTTTAAATGCGCGTCTACAGTTTATATAGCACAGCACTGTATATCAGTAAAACAGGAGAGACCTAACTAATTTTTTTTTTGCTAAATGAAATTAAAAGTTAAGTAATAATAAAGATCATTATTATTGTTTGTCCAATAGTGAACTGCCACCTGCTTCAATAGAGATATTTTAGACAGCTTGGAGTAAAATATGGAAATATTTCACGGCCGTTTTGTAGAGGCATAATGCGTTTGCATTTAACTTTCTGGGGGTAGATGGATTAGTCAGTAACTTTGAACGACTAACCTGTAAATTACATCTGTTGTGTTAGAAGTGGCGTAAAATATAGGATTACATTTTTTGACTACACTAAATTGTTCATTCCAAATCAGTGCTACTCTAATACCTTTTTAAACGACAAAAATGAAAAAAAGAACGAAGCAAAAAGATGTGAATAATACACAGTTATAAAAGACGTCGCGCTAATAAAAATTAAAAGTGTAGTTCAAAGTGAACTCTTTGTACAGAACAGGAATGAAGTGAAAATTGACACAGTAAAGAATGTAGTAAATATACAGTAATAAGCCATATTGATTCCAGTGGGAAATTACAGGTCCACTGAGGACGATGCGCTGTAGTACAGAGGAATGTTTTTCAAATTATTAGCTACATCAAGCATAAGGACTTCGTAAACATTTTTTTAAGTGAATTTTTTGGTGAATAAAGGAAATACTAATATTGGTTGTTCTTACTTCTCGGACCGAGAAAACAGTGACTGCCCGAATGGCTTCGGTGTAAATGTTTCGCACCACATCAAAATAGAACATGTTTCTGTCCACGACGTAATTTCCCTTACGATATTGAACCAAATTTCGCCAATCGCTTAAATAGATTGACTCATGATACTACTGATCTTCTATTTTAAAGGGCAGACCACAAAAAAAAAAAAAGGATTTCATACTAGTTTTATTTCTCAGCTTTTCAGCAAAAATGTTAAGTCTTAAATACTATGAAAGTGTGTCGAAAATATATTGCTCTGATTATCGATAGGCGTAAACATTAAATTCTGAAAGTGTCTCTCTGAAAAACGATGGATGAGAATAAAAAAGTTCCAAAAATATAAGAATTACTATAAAAAATATTTTGAGAGCTACATTCTTAAGTCCACCTTTCAAGAAAAAAATTAATGACTGAATTAGGCAATTTTAAGGACTCGATGGCCAATTTTGATACAAACTGGAACTAGGGTCTTACAATCTAAGTATCTTTGTAACACTGCGCAACTAGGAGTTTATCCTTTACCGGTACCATTGTTGCTAAAGCGTTGGCCCTTGAAATTTCGTTTCACGATCTTCCAGCTTGAAGCGTGAAAGACAGCAGAGGAGAATTAAAATGTTTAATTTTTGCCATCCAAAAATTTGGAATATACAGTATATTCAATTTTTGAGTGCCATGACGGCCATAAGGGGCACAATGTTTAGCTGGATTACATTGTTTTTCGGATAATAAAATCCAAACACGGTTTTCTTATCTGTGCAGTTGTTGTGGCGGAAATCTCAGCCACGTTATATAAAGTTATTATCATTGATAGCCAAAAGTAAACCTGAAGAGAAATTTTGAAGTTAGACTAAAATTTAACTTTGGGAGATGGGTAGATGCATTTTGAAACAACAAAAAATTAAAATTTATAAGAGGAAACTTTGAGATGTCATATTTGTTACAGCACACATGAGTTTTCACCGGTGATATTGTTTATGTGAATACTGAACATGTTTTTTCTTGTTTTTTACACCTGAGGAATACCTATAGCACTGTGTCCTTGGTACATGTGTAACATATGTGTCAACTCACAGAGACCGTAATTATGAACTCGTGTTGGTAAGCATGGGAAAAAAATTATCTGACCATAATTATTTTAATTACCAGGACATTATCATTATTTAAACAACACCCAAGGGACTTCCTAACCAACGTCAGAGCGTTGGGTGATGAGTGCCATTGCTCAGAAATTTAGGAGACATCAAGAAACTGAATATCCACTTCTTACCAAAAATTTGGTTTTTGAAAGGCTAATGCCTATATTTATTTGTAAAACAATAACAATATGGTATCAAAAATGAATATTAGAAGAACAAAACTGTACTGACAGTGTTTCGAGATCACAACCTTTTTCATATGTCATAACAATTCCTGTTGATACATTTTTGCCTGTCTTTGTAGATTTGGTTTAACATGTCTCTCCCATTTTCAGGATTTTTGAGGCCATTACAAAACATCATGAGTGATTTTAATGATTTTTAGTTTCTTATTCTGAAGATGTTTTTTTTTTCTTTTTGAACTATAACACTAGTTAAATATTAGACTCTCACGGTCAGCTACAGCCTCTCCCCTTCCATAGGGCCTCGCTCTTAAATTTTTTTTCAGCAAATTTATACCCCCTATCCAAAAAAAACAACTTTTAATCAAATTATGATGATACAAGCCAATGAAAAAACAACTTACATACGTAAATCAAGGGAGACATCCATTGTTGTGTCCAGTTGTTTCTTATTGTTATTATTTGCACAGTCCATACAGTCAGCTCGCAGGGAGTGGTTGCTGTCTGGAAGCTGGTTTTCACCCAAAATTTTGGCCGGCTTGTCGGTTTCGCTGGTGGTTCCTCCAGCTGTCGTTAGGTCGACATTTCTGTGAGATTGTATTTGATGACAACGCTCCTCGGCCTTTTCTTCTGATATCGCGAGTTCCAATAGTAAAAGCATGCAGCCCAGCATTAGGGTTATGGTGCTTCTTTAGGAAACTATTCTGGCATGGGCACTCCGGAGGACTTCAGCTCATCAGCATTCTGGTGAGAACGTTTTGACAGCATGCTCGGTGATGGCATCATCAGCATTTTGGTGAGAATGTTTTGGCAGCATGCTCGGTGATGGTATCATCAGCATTCTGGTGAGAATGTATCATCAGCAGCTATTTTGCACGTTTCCGGCAAATTGTAGCTCCCAAGGTGGCGGAAAACCCCTAACCACAGTCGCTGAGGTTTGGAGGCCTTCTGAGCCATTTTTTCTTGACTCAACGGCTAGCCACCTTTTTTTCTCCTCCCTCTAGCAGTTCATTTTTGCGACTTCTCTCGAAAATCAAAATGGACGCGCATAACTCCTCTCCCCTTGGGAGGGTCAAGCGACCAATCGCATCAGGCAGGGAGGACACCAGCCATCAAATTGGCTGCTTCCAGCCAAAAACACGTGAAATGCACGTGTTTGACACCTGGCAGCTGAATGCTTTGCAAGGGACCACATTTCGTAAACAGCCTCATAAATTTTGGCGCGAGGGACTGCTGCTTCCCACATTCAACGGGCCAACACTTCCCCTTTCATAGTGCTTTACACGGGTATCTATCTCTTTCCTAAGCCCCTTCTCAGCTAATGAGATTTGCCAGATCTCAAAAAAAAGTATGTTTGCCCTCCCGGTGGTATTTTCTAAGAAAGAAAATCTCCAATAGGGTCGAAAGAATTTGCTGCTTTAATCCCTTTTTCTGGAAAACCCAGAGCAATGACTGCTATCTGTTAAAGGAGAGACACTGCAGCTGGCTTACAAAATTTTTTAACATGTTACTTCATATACTGAACAAAGCAAAAAATACAAAATATTCTTTTTTTTCATAATTATTATTATTATTATTATTTTTTATGAGCTAGCCCCAGGTTTATTCTCATGAATGTTGCGACATCGCACCTTTTGGTACTGCGTCGTATAAATGCTACATTTTGTTCATACACTTAGAGAAAAAAATATTTACACTGCTCTTACTTTAATTCTGCTGAGTAATGTTTTTCCTTTCCTCCTGCTTGGCTGAGTAATACCAAAACAAAAGGAACAACATTGTGACTGCCAGTTCACACTATATACATTTTTTTCTTTCGTGAATAAAGCGAACACCTTTCTCGCAGGCCCCACAGAACAAAGAAGGAAAAAAAACAAATGAGAACTAGGATTTCTGTAACTTTTTCTTGACTTTCTCTCTCTGAATCCAAAGATCGAACCCAGGGGAGGTGAAATCTAAGTTTACGAAAAATTTAACAGCAAATCACTCAAGGGAAGAATCGTCACCCTTTCCTGAACTGATCACTATTAACCCTTCGATTAATTTTTTTCTTTCAAGAAAAACGTGGATAATGTTGATGAAAATCTGAAAACATTGATCAGGTGTCCACAGATTTTCAGCAACATATCACAGTGAATTTATTACTCGGAACAAATTTAATTTTGAAATAGCGGTAGTTAGAAACATTTTGTTAGTTTTCAACATATAAAGTGATACCACGATAAGAACTTAGTCTACCACAAGATTTAATTAGCACTTATATTTGATGAAATACTATAGTTCTGTACCTGAATATAGTTTACACTAAAAGATTTAAAAAATAACAATAAATTATATTTTCTGAATTACGGAGCAAGTTTGAAACAGTTTTGCCTAATCTATTGAAAAACTAGTAGAACTACTGATTTATAAGTGCGTCTACTGATCTATTGATGAAAATTTCTAAAAGCACGGAATTCTAATTACCTTTGACATTTTAGTTCCAGTTCGATATTTTAACACATTGCTGTAATACATAACCGTTAGTCAAAAAGAATTGTAATTGAAGAAATGTATGTTAACTTGGAGACTGGTACACCAGGCGACATCAATAGATGTATTCTAAGCCAGAGATGATCAAGGGGGAAGAACGAATATCTAACCACTTCAACCGACAGGAATGAATTAACTCAAGTTAGCAAAATGCAAAGAAATCGGATCGAACGAATGTATTCACTGTTTAAGAAATGGGCCAAACGCAGCCAGAGCAACTGAATCAGCTCATCAGAAAGCGTGGCTTTTCCCCCTTAGATATGCTATTCAAAGCGGCCATTCAGGAGAATATAATGAATTAGTTTTTTACTGGTTTGTTGTGTGGTAATTATTATATCATGAATAAAGTTTTACTGGTGGTACTTAATGAAGACACTTAATGAAAAGAGACCTAACTGCCAGACAGAGGTCTGACAATAATTGAACAGAGAAAAAGGTACTCACTTTAAAACCTTTTATTTGAAAACTCCTGGTATCATCCAACACACAATCTACTAGTCACACAAATCGTATCACAATAATGAAGAAGAACCTAATCACATAGAACGAAGCTCTCGGCACAAAATAACGTAGCTCTTTTCACATCGAACAAAACCTCTCCACATATAAACAAAAAGCTCTCTCCATATAAACAAAAGCTCCCCGCATATAAACAAAAGCTCTCCTAGGTATCGTTGAACGCGCCTATTTATACTGCCTACCACCACGTCATGACTACACTCGTTGCCACATATCATTCAGCGGGAGAAATAACATCTCGTTAAGTAAGAAGATAATTTACATAGGAAAATAAAATAACGAGAGATAGTAAAATCAAAAGGAAACTGAATCTAGAGTATACGTTACATCATCTCCCCTTAATTTTTTTGTTGTTGTCGTAAAACCTATCAAATGTTGGAGGTCTTACACTTGCTGACTGACATTTATCGTCCTCTATTTTGTTTGTTTTGGTGGCAGCAGTATGTACAATATCAAATATGGCATGACAAAATCAGGAAATCTGTATTCGTCTGTGAAACACTTTTTATACTTGAACAAAACAAACCTGCATCGGCATACCTTTTTTTATTCTGCCTAGCAGGAATCACTTTTTTGATTTCAAATTACGTCTTCCTATTAGCGTTGAGTACAAACCAACTGTATCAGCAGCGAAGATTGCCTGTAGCTGCCTAACAGTAACAATTTTCATTTTTTTATCCCTACGCACATATATATAGATTTCAAATTACGTCCACATATTATCGTTGAGTACAAACCAACTGTATCAGCAGCGAAGATTGCCTGTAGCTGCCTAAGAGTAAAAATTTTCATTATTTTACCCCTAAGCACATATATATATAAAAAATTGGATTAGTAGACGGACATAGAAGATATATACAAAACAAAACACAGATACACAAAAAGAATGCATAGGCCCACACGAAAAAAAATTTCTGACAGGCCAACTGGTCGTGCAGGAAAAACAACAGAACGAGAAAAGAACCTGTCCACGAGAACTTACTTATCTCGAGGACGCATAAAAAACTCTAGTACGATAACGTTTTCCAGGCCTAATCGGACTGGTAAATTCAGGTGGCTTCAGTCTTTTCAGAGACTTGAATGGATCTGGAACATCTGTAGTCTGTCGGTCAAGAAATCCCTGCGGCTGACAGGAACGGTCAGGAACGGCTGAAGTCCGTCGGTCAGGAACGGCTGAAGTCTGTCGGTCAGGAAATCCCTGCGTCTGACAGGAACGGCTGAAGTCCGTCGGTCAGGAAATCCCTGCGGCTGACAGGAACGGTCAGGAACGGCTGAAGTCCGTCGGTCAGGAAATCCCTGCGGCTGACAGGAACGGTCAGGAACGGCTGAAGTCCGCCGGTCAAGAAATCCGTTTGTGCTGGGGCCCGTGTTGTCCGTCCAGCATTCGTTTGAAGGGACGTGGCTCCGGCCACATTGCTTGTTTTCGCTTTCTACCTCTTGTCATAAGAGTAGAAGCAGGCATCGGCCCTGTTTGCCCTGAACGTAAGTTCCAGGGGCAAAACCCGGGCGGATGCAAATATCTCTGCCGTCGTCGCTGTTGTGGCGAAGCAGATTGGGGAGACAAGTTACGTTTTCGACCAGCTTTTGGTGTTGCTGGACGGTTTGTAATTTGTGTCCGACGTTTAGGAGTCGTCGAACTATTGTCTATATCTGATAAATCAGAAATATTTGATGACTCTGAGTGGCTGCTGTAAGTTAGTGGTCGTGCAGGGCGATGTTTATGTCTGCCTATAGGAATACTCTCTGACGAGGTATTCAAGGAAGTAGGAGCTTGTGTTGGTGCAGATGTATTAAAGAATGGTGCAGCAATAGTCTTGGCAATGGTTGGAGGGAAAGGAACGATACTAGCATTTGAAGAACTTGATTCGAGCCTTCGTCTTATGGTTGAATCAGGTTGCGTTTTTGGAAGCCCGTCTTGTGGAGGGGAGGGTGAAGAAAAAATCACTGGAGATTCTTCAAAAATGTTTGTCGGTTCGTCCAAAATTTCTGGAGGTTGATCGTGAGATATAGACTCTTGAGTCTGTGGAACAGAAGGTTGAGTAGGGTTGATTATAAAATCGATATTTCGTTCATGATATTTGCGACACTGAGCAACAAGTACATATTGAAATTGATTGTCAGGTTCTTCAAGAATAATGTTATTTTCAAACACATTTGCCACCCGATATGGACCTTCGTAGCTGGGTGCAAATTTCTTTACTAAAGTATGAGAAACAGAAGACTGGAAGTGCGTTTCCACGAGAGTGAGATCTCCAACGACAAGATCTGGTTCCCTACGCCTAGTATTATAGTATCTTGCTTGAGCCGCTTGTGCTCCTATCATTGCAACACGAGCTTTTTCTGCCATGATTTGTACTGATTGCGGAGTTGGTCGCTGGTTTAGTTCGTCGATAATCCCCGTTAAATTTTCAAAAGGGGTCTTTATTTTTCGACCCAAAAAAGTTCTGCAGGAGTAAATTTAGTAGATTCGTGAACAGACGAGCGGAGGGCGAACGAAAAAAACTCAAGATGTTCATCCCACCGCTCGTGATGATCCATGACAAATGTAGCAATCATTTTAACTAGCGTGCGGTTTACTCGTTCCGCGGGATTACTCTGGGGATGATATGGGGAAATGAATTTATGCTTTATGTGTAGTCTCGGACACATTCTTTCAAAAATGTCAGAAATAAATTGGGGACCATTATCCGAAACTACTTTATTAGATGCACCATATCTAGAGAATACTTCATTAAGTAATACATTACAAATAACTTCCGCCGTAGCGGCTTTAATGGGAAAAATTTCTACCCATTTAGAAAAATTATCAGTTAATACTAAAACGTAACGAGCTTTGTTTTTAACAGATAAAGGATAAGGTCCCAATAAATCTATTGAAATAATATCAAAAACATGAGAACTTGAACTAGATTTCAAGTGACCGGCCGGTCTTACATTACGGTAATTATAAATCTGACACAAGTGACATGATTGAACGTATGCGAGCACACTTTGGTACATGCCAGGCCAATAGGCAACATCCCGCAATTTACAACGGGTCTTGCGAATACCCAAATGGCCTGCAATAGGTTTGTCATGAAATTCGTTTAAAAGGGCCATTCAAAGGTTTCGTGGAATACATGGGCGAAACTCTGCCCTAGTAGTCCTAGATTTCGTATAGTAAAGAAGACCCTCTATGACTTCAAAATGCTGTGACCTCCCAGCCAAAGAAGTATCACTTTGCTGTGGTGAACCCGCAAGCAAAAAATTCTAGATATCCCCAAAATCTGGATCATTTATTAATTCTGCTATTATCTGCTCTCTGGAGGTTATATCAGCTATTAGAAGTAAAGGCTGACATCCAGGAGTAGTTTCTGTGGGAACCCCACTAATCGGGACGCGAGACAATGCGTCCGGTAATTGATTCTTATGACCTGGTTGGTACGAAATATTGATATTGCTCTCTTGTAAATTAAGAGCCCACTTCACAAGTCTTTGAGAGAGGTGCTTAGCAGAATTCAAATACTGAAGGGCAGAATGATCCGTAATTATGTTAACTGTCAATTCGTTAAGATAACATTGAAATTTGTCAAGAGCATACACTACAGCAAGACATTCACGTTCCGTAGCTGAATTATTGCGTTCAGCTTTGGCTAAAGTACGAGACTCAAAAGCTATTGGATGCCCAGCTTGTGACAAAACGCAACCAAGACCAACTCCGGATGCCTCAGTATAAATATCAAATTCCTTAGTATGATCCGGGAAAGCCAACACAGGAGGCTGAGTCAACGCAGACTTCAGTGCTTCAAATGCAGCGTTAGCCTCAGGTGTCCAAACAAACTTCTTGTATTTACGTTTCAAAGCATACAATGGCTCACAGATTGTAGCATAAGCGGAGACGAACTGCTGATACCATCCGGTCATTCCCAGAAAGCGTGATAGTTCTTTTACTGTTTTAGGCCGAGGAAAGTCAACAATAGACCTAATTTTTTCATTATCCGTAAATAAGCCGTGGGGAGTGATTTTCAACCTCAGATATACAATCTCGTCCCTCGCTATCTGGCATTTACTAGGTTTTAACGTCAAGCCAGCATTGTATATGAGTTGGAACACCTGTTTGAGCAGAGAAAGGTGCTCCTCAAAAGTCTCGGATGTAATAATAATGTCAACCAAATATACATGCACATGGGGACCTAGAACAGGTCTGAGAACCGTATCCATAAGCTTTTGGAAAGTAGCAGGTGCAGAAGCTAGTCCAAAGGGCATACGCAGGTATTCATAAGCCCCAAAAGGAGTCACAAAGCCTGTTTTATCGACGGAGCCTGGATGTACCGCCACCTGCCAATATCCACTCGCCAAATCCAAGGTTGACATCCATTTAGTTAACTATAGGTCATGCAAAATATGCGACATGACAGGTAGTGGATAATTGATCGTTTTCGTGACTTGGTTGAGCTTGCGGAAATCTGTCACGAAACGAAATTCATTGGGTTGTTTCTTTGGAACCAGAAAAGCAGTTGCGGCCCAGGCGCTTGTTGCTTCCCTTATTATGCCCTGTTTTATCCTCTCGGAAATTTGACGTTGCATTTCCTGTTTTTTATATGGAGCACAAGGGTAAGGTTTCGTCGCTATCGGTTTCGAACCATCAGTGTCAATGACGTGATAAACCACTTGTGTGAAACCAGGTTGATCAGAAAATAAACCAGGGCTTTCCTGCAAAAGTAGAGGAAGCTGGTTTCGTTGCCTCTCATTCAGTTGGTTAGTCAGTAACAAACTCGTTATGTCTATAGGATCCGTAGGAATCACTTCGACAGGTTCCGGAAAGGAAATAACATGTTGAACGAAATTCAGGGTAACTTGAAAAGTATTGATAAAGTCCATGCCCATTAGACATTTAACAGGTAGTTCGTCTATTAGCAGGAAAGAATGCGTAAAACGAGCCTTTCCCAGCCCTAGAGATAATGTGACAGTTCCTGTGATACTGAATATTTCGTTATTTGCCCCTCGCAAATACTGCGTCGCAGGCTGGACGAGTATTGCAGGAAAACTTTCAGTGCAAAACCTCGTATTTAGGGCTGACATTTCAGAACCAGTGTCGAACTTTGTCTCGACAATAATATCTTCAATTGTCAATAACACATCAGGCAACTGCGGAGTTTGGACAGTCACTAATACTGTTTTAGGGTCAGAATGCTTGGTATCAGGAAGCAGTACCGACCCTTGGTCTACTTCCTTTGGAAGTTTAAAGGATTCCTGGTTGTATTATCATGCGGTCTGAAACCTCGGCCCTGCCGGGTATCGGAAAAGTTTTCACGATGAGGAAAACTTCGTGAAACCTGCGTCGGGAACTCCGCATGTCTGTTGAAATTTTCATTTCTATTACTTCTTTCCTCCGCACGGGCAGAAAAATCATCATTGCCCTGAGCATGAAAACGTTCTGAATTCTGCGGATTGGAACGGGGTCGAGCATACTGTGCATTTGTACGGTACCCAGAAAATTGATTAGAAACGAGAGGTTGGTGTACCACTCTTCTAAGCGGTGGAACGTATAATGCTTGGACTTGCACCTGTGTACGCTCGCGTTGAAAGTCATTAGGCCTATTATGCCGCTGAGGATTTTCGTAATAAGCCTCGCGGGGTGCCCGAGCATGGTGAGTTGGACCATGTTGGCCGTGTCGCTCTTCATACGTTCGTATGAGGCGAAGGCATTCATGAATTGTAGCAGGGTGTCGGACCTCAAGAAAATACTGTAGAAATGGATCGAGCTGTTGCAATAGGGTGTCCAACATGTCGACATGACTGGCATGTGGATCCCATAAGTTATACAAGCGTGTTGTTTCTAAAGCAAATGCAACAGGGCTATCGTTGGGTCCTTGCTGACGAGAAAAAAGTTGTTGTGCAAGGCTAGCTCGAATGAGGCCGAAAGGAAAGACTTCCAAAAATTCCGCTCGGAAATTCTTATAATGAGAATCCGGGTTCGACACTCTCCACTGCCGATACCAGGTATTAGCGGTATCTTTCAAGCAAGTGCCTGCGATTTGTACTTTGCAGTCTTGAGGAATATTGTATAGATCGAAATGATCTTCCAAATCCTCGAGAAATTTTAAGGACCCCTCTAAACCATTGAAAAGAATTGTTCCTGCATGCGGCACGAAATGGGCAAGCATTCTGCTTCTGTGAGAGGATTGAAATCCCTCAGGTACGACCCACGACTCAGAGTGATAGGAAGCTGGTGAATTACAAAATTGTGAAGAATGCCTGGCTACTTGGGAATCATTATCATTAAAGTGAGCCCCACAGGCTTCTTGCAGATGGTCAAAATTAATAATATCACCACCGAAACTTGCCTTAGGGTGAAATATTGAAGTTGTCTCAGGTAATGTAGACATGGGTAATAATTGTCAAGACCTCTTGTTTAGAAAAAGTTCGGGCGCCAATTATAATGAATTAGTTTTTTACTGGTTTGTTGTGTGGTAATTATTATATCATGAATAAAGTTTTACTGGTGGTACTTAATGAAGACACTTAATGAAAAGAGACCTAACTGCCAGACAGAGGTCTGACAATAATTGAACAGAGAAAAAGGTACTCACTTTAAAACCTTTTATTTGAAAACTCCTGGTATCATCCAACACACAATCTACTAGTCACACAAATCGTATCACAATAATGAAGAAGAACCTAATCACATAGAACGAAGCTCTCGGCACAAAATAACGTAGCTCTTTTCACATCGAACAAAACCTCTCCACATATAAACAAAAAGCTCTCTCCATATAAACAAAAGCTCCCCGCATATAAACAAAAGCTCTCCTAGGTATCGTTGAACGCGCCTATTTATACTGCCTACCACCACTTCATGACTACACTCATTGGCACATATCATTCAGCGGGAGAAATAACATCTCGTTAAGTAAGAAGATAATTTACATAGGGAAATAAAATAACGAGAGATGGTAAAATCAAAAGGAAACTGAATCTAGAGTATACGTTACAAGATGACTGACACTTTTTTTCTCGCTGATATCTACTAAAAGGTCAGGTAATCAGTCAGAGTAATCGGGAGATTTAAATCACTTGTTTCTACCCAATGACATGATGTCCGTGGCAGAGGGCCTTTTCCCATTATGCCTTAGGTCATAGAGCACAAAATAAAGGACTACAATGGAGTGCTAGCTGTTCCCATCATAAACAGTAACAGGTATATGGTCGGTTCTGCTGAGAAGGGAGGGGGAAACGAATTGCTTTGCAACAGCTTTCGTAATACCTGGGCGCTAAGTGAACATTTCTAATTGGAGAGCGCATAACATTTTGGGCACGATTTAGTTCAGAAACATCAATATAATGTTCTGATGGCGTATGTTTTTCTAGAATTTCAAAATATATTTAAGGAACTTCATGTTCCCAACTTTAAGTAACTTTTCACGTCCAAAGGTTTCGTGTGAGACTGTTATTCTTTTTTCTTCTGCTCCTCTTTTTTCTTTTTTTAAATTTGAAAATCAATGGTGATATATGTACTTGTATATATTATTTTTCATATTATTATATAATTTTGAAAGCTGTGATGATTTAAATGATTTAAAAATCTGTATTACATTATATATTCACATTATTCACATAAAAATTTACCCCCATAATTGAAAATGTATGTACATTACGCACTCTGGAAATATTTACTGATTTCTACTTAGCCGCCCCGGTGGCGCAGTGGTCTAAGGCGATGGCCTATGATCATTCGTCTGAATGGGGTCCGGGTTCGAATCCCGGTGAGGCATGGATGTTGTGTTTGTCTTACGGCACTGGCTCTCTCCCTTCCCTGGAACTAGTGACCCTAAATTAGGGACGGGCGACTGCTTATAGCCCATTGAGTTGCTCACGGTGGTCGTTAAACCTCAAATAAAAAAAAATAAAAAAGATTTCTATTTATTTTTTGGAATTCTGACTAGTGATTTTTCGCTTTGACCATTTCGCACTGGCCAGTTACCATCAGATCACTGACCAGTTAGGACGAACCGAGGCCTGTCTTAGATGTGTCATTTCCCTTCAAAGTACTAATACACTGCTGGACAATTGCTAAGGACGGATCATAAACGGCTATATAGCGCATAAAAAAGTAAGTGTGGTTTGATTCCAAGTGAAATAAAATAATGTCAGAATGCCAGGACATTACAAGACAGACAATTTATTGTGCTCTGAAATCCAAAAGGCTTTAGAACGTGTTCAAGGGACAAACAGGCCATTTTGTGCAGAATAGGTAAACGTGAAAAAAATGCAATTACCGTCCGCAGGCGTTTCGGCGTAAGATGTCAATACGGGATATGGCCACCATGGAGGGCGATGCAAGATTCCACACGTCGTGTCATGCTTTGCACACCATTATCAAGCAGCTGTTGGGGTAATTTATCCCATTCCTCTGTCAGTGCACGGATGAGGGTGTCCTTGTTTATTGAAGGGCATTGGCGACCAGCAAGACTCCTCCCCAAAGCATCCCACACATTTTCAATGGGATTCAGATCAGGAGAACGTGCTGGCCATAAGAGGCGTTGAATATCCTCGCTCTCAAGACACTCCTGGACAGCGACTGTTCGATGACATGTTGCGTTGTCGTTCATGAAAATGAATCTATCACCGACATTACCACGGAACATGCGAACATGAGGTAGCAGAACATCATTAATGTATCGTTGGGCAGTCATAATCCCACTTGGAAGCACATAGAGGGACGTACGGCAATTGATCATGGTGCCAGCCCATACCATGACACTACATGTCGGATATCTGTCCCTTTCCTGTATGTTTGCTGGACAATATGCAGTACCACTATCACGCCAGATCAGTTTTCGTCGACAATCAGACGATAGACTGTATCTATTCTCATCTGAGAAGAGGACAGCAGACCAGTCGTTATCAGTCCAATTGCGATGTTGATGGCACCATTACAAACAGGCGGTACGGTGACGTCTGGACAATGGGATGCACACAACAGGACGGCGGGCGTATAGTCCTCCTTCATGCAAACGTCTGGCGACAGTTTTTCGGGAGATCCGCTTGCCAGTAGCAGCCATAAACTGATTTGCTACCTCACTAGATGTGCTGAGCTGGTGTCTTTTTGTTGATAGCACTATGTACCGATCTTCTGCAGGTGTCGTACTGCAAACACGACCTTCCCCGTGACGTTTGCTACACTCTCCATTTGTTTGAAATGATTTCCAAAGCCTTGAAACAACACTGTAGCTGACGTCAAACTCCCTGGCAACATCTGTTATTTTTCGCTCTTCTTCAATCTTGCCAATAATACGGCCACGCGTAAAATCATCTAGGTGATGTCGGGAAGACATACTGAAAATTGCAAGTTCGTCAATTGATTCTTTCCCTTTCAACTTTGCGTTTGAACAACAACGGTCAATACGCGTCAATACCTTTATATCTCTTATCAGCGCTGTGACGTCACGAACAAGTTCGGCAATCCAAAATTTGCATACGCACAACACGTCTTACTGTATCCCGCACTTATGCTAATTTCCACATTTTCCTGCCTTCCATTTTATGGTTGCTATCGTTGCTATTGTCATCCGTCCTTAGCAATTGTCCGGCAGTGTATATTATTCGGTTCTCACGTACCTCTATGTAACAAAACTTAGCTGTGCCCTTTGGCGATAGGATACCTTCCCTTAAAACCTTGGTTTCCGTTACATGGGGTGAGTACCTGAAGACGGAGTTACAAATTTCCCTGCTGTAGGCAGCTGTATGTGGTGTTCCTTTCATACACTGCTTCTCGGACTGCCATTGTTTTCCGCAGTATGAGGGATTGGAACAATGTGGTTCTGTAGCTATCCCCAAAATTCTAAATATGAACACTTACCTTAATCACTGTTTCTCTATCCATTTTGTGCCATAATGACTCTTTTTTTTTACAGTATTCTGCTCTCAGGACTGATATCTTTTTCTTTAACTCAGGTAATACACTGCTGAGTTCGATTTTCTGTTTCATTCGCCTCAGGATAGATGTTTTTTCCTTTTACTTAGGTAGCTCAGGGGTGAGTTAATTCCTTATCTCAGGTACTTCAGAACTGAGATGTAAATTGAATGTGAAAAGACCATTTTCAGGCTCGTGAGGACTGAGAATAAGTTAAATGAGAAAAGTAGAGTATTCTCAGGCACGTCAGGACTGAGATATAAATAAATCTAATAAACTTTATAGATTTGAACTGAACTCGGGTTCCTGGGAGGAGTGAATTACAGTACTTTTTCTCAGGAATCGCGTGGGCAGGGAGTCCTTACCCTTCCCCGTCCAGTCATGGTATTGCAAAATCTGAAAAAAATCTCATTATTTACCACATACACAGAGCTCTTATCTATCCATGGCAATATGCTAATCAAAACTACCATAGAACTGTCCCATAAGTTGTAAGCTACATGACCACTGTTATGTGTTTAATAATTCTTTTAGCAAGCAGACCTAACTTTTACATGATATTAATAAATATATAAATTACTTTCTCGTGCCATAAAATCAAATACGCCTAATTCCTACGCCGCCAGTAATTAATATGCATTGTATTATTAATTAAATATTACAAATATTTCTGTTAAAGTATGACAGATGGTACTGAACCTCAGAGTTAATTCATTTTTTACCGTAAGCTGTAGGCAATGCATTTCATTGTTTACTCACTTAATGTTTCGTTGGCTTTGCTTTTTATTCTGATATCCTGACACTTGCCCGTTCCTCTTTCCAAATGGTAAGGACCTGCGTCGTCACGTTCTTTTTACACGGCAGTGTCACTGCGAGTAGAACATGCTGGTAACTGCAAAGTTACTTTAGAGCAATATTTTGTAATACTAAAATTGTGCTGTGTCAATAGTGTAAAGCCAGGACACATGTATATATGACTCAAGTTGTTGTACATCTAGAAAAGAATTTTTTTTTTCCAATTTTAATATTATGCTGTCAGATTTGCAGAAACGTTCAGCGTTCTAATAAGTCATTGCTTTCGTGGAATTCTGATGGTATCTCATATTTATTTAAAATGAATATGTAAATAATGGTCTTTTATATTTAATAAGCGCCCAATAAACGTGATTCATTTTTTCAAAAAATTGACTGTGTTTTCAAAACAAACATGCACTACGGGAAAAAAGACCACCTTAAAAAACCAAATTTGGTAATTTCGAAAAAAGAAGTGCCTACGTGATTAACACATAATTACGGTAACTGTGATCGGAAATATAACGAATGAAATGCTAGACACACACAGTGACATTTCATGAGAACTTATTTAAATTGTTTAATGGTTTACAGAACGTAAGAAGCGCATCTTGAAAAATTCATCCGATTAATATAAGGCATACTGGGAAATTCCAAATATGAACTAGTAGAATGCTTATTTTTCAATTATTTTCACCTGCACATCTTCTTCTACCAATGTGTTCGTTAAACTGTCTTGTTTGAAAGGTGCAATTAAAATATTTACAGATAATATGAATCCGTTGTAATTTCGTACGTAAATGTTTTGCATTGTTGACATAACAACGAAGCCATAGCACACAAATCTTTTGAAATTTATGAGCAAGTACAATTATTTTGCAAAATTTTACATTTCTGGCAACAAGAAATCGTTCATTTTTTCGGGAGACGTACTTAAACAATGAGTTTTTAGACAGATGTTGAGTGGGTTATCGACAGCCCGTGTGCACACTATATGCCTTTATTCGCTATAACGACGGAGATTTTGCTCATACTTTCAGATTTTGGCTGTATTTAAAAAATGGATACAAATTAAATTCCTTTTGTCTGCAAGCAATTCATGAATCTCAGCAATGCAAACTCAATTTTGGCAGAATTTAAGCAGTTTCCGAAATCATTTTGCATGAAAAAAGAATTAAACAGGATGAACGCTAAAATGCATTCAAGAAATAATTATGTGCTTTACTTTTCAAATTTTAGTGGATTAAATGATGCATGTTAGTTTACGTGAGATAAAAGGCACACATACATATGAGGCTTCCTCAAATGCACAAACTTGCGGTATAATAAGTGCACTGTTTTTTCTGCGAATTTACGCGGAACCCTGGAATCAAATCTGTGAGTGAAGAGTCTCTTAATCACGGTCAATTTTAAAATAACGGAGGCTGCCCTGGTGTCCTAAACGCTGGCTCCAGACCGTTCGTCTGAGCAGAAAGGGTAAGTCCTGTAGGTAGCATGGTGGCTGTGTTTGTCTTGCGACGCTGGCTTTTGCCCTTCCTTTGAATCAGTAACACTAAATTAGGGAAGGGTGACTGAGGTTGCTTGATCTCCTTTCACAAAAAAAAGACAGCTCATGGGACTTGTAATTATTCTTTGATTAGATGAATTTCTGAAAATGTACTTACTGAAAATTTCTATAAGTGCAGAAAGTGAAGCATAATTCATACGTATTACTCCAAACCAACTACAAACTCAAAACGATGAACTACAATAAATCCCGAGATTTCGGATACAATTTTCCAAATTATGCAATTTATATCCTTTTCCTTTTTCTAGTTTTGCTACAGTAGATATAAGTTCTTGCCAGTGTATTTATTACTGTAATATGCAGCAAATTTTCTAAGATTGTTTGATTCTTAAAATATTTAAGAATTGTGGAATAAATGCACTGTTCTGAGTAAAGAGTATTTTGCTCATCTTTTATTTTTACGCGAGGGAGCTGTAATTATTCTTTGGCTTAAAAAAAACGCAGGAAATTCACTGGCCTAAAATGTTCAAAAAATTTCTGTGAATCCTAAAACCGAAAGAGAATTCAAAACTATCAGTCGGAGCAAACAGTATAAAATTAAAAGGACGCGCTGCAACAAATTACAAAATTTTTGGACAAGCTTTTTCTAGTTCGGCAATTATTATCCCGTTTTTATTTTGATCTTCGTTTGAGTGAAATATCTAACTTGGGCGGTCTACTACTTCAGCGTGTAAGATTTATTTTCTTATGCAGTAACGTCCGTTTCTTCTTTCTTTTCCAAGAACTATCGTTTTTGACGTTCCTTTCCAGCAGAATCCATTTTTTACTTATTTATTCCGTGGATGCCTTATTTCTGCAATTAGTTCCTGGCGTTAAGCGATACCTTATTTATGCAATTAGTTCCTGGCGTTACCCATGTTTAAGGGGGCAGCTTACTCATTGATCATGGGATTGGAATTTTAGCGATCAGTGTGAGCGTACTTCATTTGAAGCTCTTTCTAAAGTTAAGTGAATTTTGCGAAATAAATGAAATTAGTGAAAAAATCAACAAAAAGCAGATTTTTTTTTAATTTTACAGTTCAACATCGTTCATGTTTCGAATGAAAAACGTAAATTACTTTACTGCACGTTTCGCAATATGCGAATTGTTTTGTTATCTGAGAGAAATGGGCTCTTCTTTTCAAACGATATTGGAAGATTAGTGAAGAATCAAGAGCTCGTGTTGCGTTTTTTGACAAAATTTTCTGCAAAATTCAAAATTTGGGATTTTTCAAGAGGTATTGTAACTTCCCATAGATATACTGTCTTCTTCTGCTATAGGAAGAATTATATCACAGATCGAAATCCATTTTGTCGCCACATAGTGAACAGTCGTTTACAAATCGTTGTCGAAAATATCCATTCAAACATATCGGCAATTCACAGCTTGCTGCTGTAAATAGAAATTCGTGAATTCCGACTTAAAATGATGGGCATCCATCGCAAAACACAAATATAAGCTTTTCCCAACTAACGTGAGCACTACTAATACAGTAGTTTCCGAAAATGATGACATTATGCTGTTTTTTGTCTTTCATGAAAAATAAATAGGTCGTTTCCTAGTTATAATCGGAAATAAAATTTAGTAATGAAACGAAAAGCTTTCTCACATTGTCTCGGTGACATTACATTACTTACTGGAGTATCGAGAAAGCTGTTTATCCTCTCTAACGCAAAACATCTTTGTGAGGAATGGCGCATTTTGCAATCCGATTTCTGTAACAAATGATATCAGCGCTGTAGCAAAGGTCCAAACGAAGCGTTCAGTTAAGAAGAAAAATGGCGACACAAATAATTCAGAGTGATTCGTTGGTTTTATGAAAGACCAAAATTCATGAAATCATAAGTTTTTAATTTTATATAAGAATTCAGTAGCCTTAATCAGTAAGGGAAATCGTATGTTACCCATTATACCAGAAGAGAATATCATAGAAACATGAAAATTGTAAAATGCATGGAGAATTTGGCTTCCATTTTAAAATTCCAAAAAAAAAGTAAGTTTTGAAATACTGATTTTAGAAAAGCAGATCTAATAAGTCCAAATGTAGTAATACATCCAAATGAAACATTCGTCCATTATCACAGGATAAATGACAAGATGAACTGAACTTCGTGAGTGTAAGGAAGAATAATGATCTGTATTTAAGTACCGGTTTGTGAAATATGATTGCGTGAGGAGCACAGTCTGGTGAGGAGCACAATCTGGTGAAAAGCTTCTTAGAGGAATCCATGGTACATTGTGAGAAAGAATAGCTCGTGAGTTGATCTGTGATTGTGGAATTAAGTAATTTTAGGTTTCTGTTTTTTCTGACGTACAGAAGTTATGAGGTCATTTTAGTTCTGCTTACAAAAAATTGATTCTACATTTCATACCCTGTTACATGTGGTATATAAAATATCTACCGTTAAAACATTTATGATGTTATTAATTCTTTGATTTTATTTCTGACTTGTTCAAACACTAGGAGCCCCATGTTGTTAAATCAACGTTGGGTTCCTAGTGTTACAGTGAGGCACGGGTGTTGTGTTTGTGTTACAGCACTGGCTTCCTCCCTTCCGTGGAAACAGTGACCATAAATTAGGGACGAACCACTGCTTAGAGCAAACTGACGTGCTCACAGTGGTCGTTAAACATTCAATCAAAAAATAAAAGATTCATTTTATTTTTGACTTCTTTCCAGAAAACTGTGGAGATGTGGGTGATGAACATGACGAGCGCTTCCGCCAAGACATTTTAGCAATGGATAAAAATTACAACGGGAAGTGGGGACCTTCGAGGTTGGCAGACTACTGTTCGACTGTCTGCAGGAATGCTACAGAGGTAGTCTGCAAAAGGAAAGCTAAACGAAAGCTCTGAACATTAATTTGAAACAGCCTAACCTAAACCAGAAGTGCAGAAATGATTATTCAGAACCGTATAAATTTTATTACGAAACAAATGCCCAAGAACCTTTAATGAATAGTTTTTATTTCAACTTGAAATTTCAAAAAATATTTCATTTTTTATTTTTTAAATATCTACAAACACGTACTTGTGCTTTTATTATATACTGTATGATCTCTACTTCATAAACTTGGCGCAAGTAAATTTTTCATGATCATATTTAATTTTCTTACAAGCAAATACTGTATGCACATACACTATCTGCCAACAAGTAATTGTGATAGCAAAGGAAAACGAAGTTTATTCACCTTCAATAGTTGGTGGAGCCTCCACGAGCGGCGATTACAGCTGCGACCCTCCGGGGAATACTCTCAACCAGGCGTTGTACGACAGATAGCGGTATTTTCTTCCACTAGGCTTGGAGAAAACAGGTCAGTTCCTTCACCGATTTCGGACGGTGGGGGCACCCCTTAAGTCGACGCTCCAACTCGTCCCCGAGGTGCTCGATAGGGTTAAGGTCCGGGCTCTGCGTTGGCCAGTCCATTCGATTAACCACATTGTCACCATACCAAGCCATGGTGGACCTCGCAACATGACAGGTGGCATTGTCATCCTGAAAGTAACATGGGTCCACCCCGTAAACCTGCCACAACGTAGGAAGCGCATGGTAATCCAAAATGGTGCAGTAGGTCTCCGCGTTGAGTCTACCAGGACTTGCGACCAAGGGTTCCGTGCCATAACAGGAGAAACACCCCATAGCATAATTCCACCACCGCCGAACTTCACAGTTGGCACAAAACATTCCGGCAGGAGGCGTTCTCCAGGCAGAAGCCAAACCCAGACCCTGCCATCCGAACGGCAGAGGGGTGAACCTTGATTCGTTGCTCCAGAGAACCTGTTTCCACTGTTTGTTCAACGGTGCACTGTCGACGTTCTTTGCACCACGTTAGCCGAGCAGCTATTGGACTTGGTGATGAAAGGTTTGTGGGCGGCAGCACGTACACGATAACAGAGCAGATGGGCTTCCTTACGGATGGTATTCATCTGAAGAACACTCCCGGATGCCTGTTGAAACTCCTTGCGGGTGTGGCCCATCGATTTGGTGCGGTTCTTCCGAATTTCTCTAGCCAGCACCCGTAGGTCTCTAACTCCCAGTTTTGTGTGTCTGCCGCGTCGGGGTACATTCCGACAGTCACCTCTCATCTTCCACTTGCCAATCACGTAGGCCACTGTCGATTTTGGGTACA
Source organism: Macrothele yani (assembly GCA_039090855.1). Lineage (NCBI taxonomy): Eukaryota > Metazoa > Arthropoda > Arachnida > Araneae > Macrothelidae > Macrothele > Macrothele yani. The sequence continues at coordinate 474,612 of CM077016.1, forward strand.
TCAACTCGCTGGATATGTCACGTATGGATCGGCCATTTCTGTAATACCTGACGATTACACATTTCTCGAAATCAGAGAGCTCCGAACTGCGTGGCATCTTGCATGCGACTGGTTGCGTTGTTGTTTAACACACGACATTTAACGGCGGCGGCAGTGACGTGTATCAGGACAGCAGATATCTTCGATTGCAGGGGTGTCCAATTACGTGTGGGTAGATAGTGTATAAAAATTCATAAATAAAGCGGTTCCAAAATTCTTGTGTAAAAATTGTTGACCAATACTTTCGAAGGTTTTACTTTATATTTTTCTACTTGAGGAGTATGGAACTCCTACAGGGCACACGATAAGAATAAGAATCAATCCTAAGAGAGTTGTCATAAAAGATTTAGTGCTAATAGCTGCTTGCTCTGTGTTCTACATCTCTTATGACACAAATTATGAGCCGACCGTTTATTCCACTGTACATGTAATTCAGCTTATGCTACATATAGGAGGCTTCTTGACTTGTGCGGACGACTGATTTACTTAAAAAGATATATAATAGGCATTACAAGGTGCATTCGGGAGTGCGTGTCTGAAAACTAATTCCATGCTTTAGAGGCGTTGAAACGTGTATCTTCAAGATTGAAAATGCAGCAAAAACGTTTCCCAATATTTAATTATCTGTAAGCAATTTTTCCAACAAAAAGGCCGAAAATGAATAATGGAATGGAAATACCGCTCGGTGTGGTTTACTAACGAACTGGTGTACACACCTACCAGACATGACTGAAAGAAACCAAAATAAAATATTAAAGTGAAAAAGAAAGAAAAATAATGCTACCTTGTAAAATCAAGCTTGAATTTCCTAACGTTTATCAGTTTTGAAAGTCATCGATTTATTTAAAAACTTATTACCACTGCATGAGAGGCGATATAGGTTTAATTTTGCATTTTGTGGTAGTAAGTTATCTTTGTAAGTTCTGTGTTGTTCTTCTAAGAAATTACTGACAATTTTCTCTGAAAAATGATATAAAATACCGATTGTGCCTCCAGCTAATATTCCCAGGAGTATACTGGCTATTCCCAAATTTCGCTTTGGAACTGAGCTGAACGTATATAAAATTATAAATTCTACATAGATTTTTAGTCACGAACATTTAGATTTAAGTTTTAACGATTAGTGTTTAGTGGTGAAGAGACAATGTTGAATTTGGTGAACTATCGAAGAAGAATGGATCACGCAAGAATTTAGGTGCCAATTTTAGTCACTGAAATCCGAAAACCGTGATTCAAATATCTGGGACAGGTTTTCTATACAGTTTACGTAGATTTCAATGACCACATGCCTGAATGCTGTAACACCTCATGATGGAGGACATGTTCAACAGTTGTTTTTCATATAGTGTCACCAAATTAATGCAATGTATGGGTTTTTATTGATTTTCGCTTTATGTACAAACATTTTAGCCCTTATCGCTTTCTGTTGGTGCCTATTTAAACAAAAAAAATTCCGTTGCGAAGCAAAAATCCACTTACTAGATGATGTTTTTTTTATGCAAGTATCTCTACTGTCGGCTGAACAAAACGCCAGTTCGTCCCTTTTTGCTAAGCTTCGGCAGTGTGTTTAGTTTCTGCGATTCAGTGGCAACGCCGCAAATAACATTCCACTTCTCTTAAAAAAAGTACTCAATATTTTTCTTCATTGGTAAAATGCATCCTCTTTTTATACCCATGGGGAGCTTCGAAGTTTTAAGCATTGTACAACAAGCAACATTTTATTTCTCATTACGCAAACAAAATCCCATTTACAAAAAACCCATTGAAAGCGGCTTTAACAAATCGCCTGAATCAAAAACTAAAGCAGATAGAAATTCGTGTCTCCAACTAATGCATTCCGCTTAAAATATTGATGATGAACGGCACGTTCCTGAGAATCTACTTAATAGTGTAAAAACCATGTATGATGGCAGCAGAGCTTGTGTACGAATGAATGGTGTTCTATCAAAATGGGTTTCTATCGGTGCAGGAGTCAGACAAGATTGTTTTATGTCACCATGCATGTATAATATATTTATGGATGCGTACAAGCGTTATGCCAAGGTGGACAATACTGGCTTATGTCTTGGTAATATTCGTGTTTGCAGATAGCTGTATGCTGATGACACATTCCTGTTGGCGGAGAGCAAAAGTGAGTTGCAGAGTAAGTTGTCCAAAATTTACGAAGTTTGCATGAAATTCAAACTGAGTATAAATAAGGGAAAAACCAAAGTTATGGTTTTTGAACGAGGAACTGTTAGCACTGAATGTAATATAAGTCTAAATGACGCAGTGATTGAGCAGGTGAATGAGTATGCGTATTTAGAAAGGATGTTTGACAGAGAGAGCAATTTGGATGGTACAATTAGTAGGCGAGTAAATTTTTCATTGAAGTTCATAGACGCTTTGGGAGGTTTTCACAGGAATGATGGGCTCTCAAGAGAGTCTCGTATGGTTGTGTGTTAAAGTGTAACTGTTCCTACTCTGATGTATGGCAGTGAAACATGGGTACTGCAGAAGAAACATGGGAGTCCTTTGTGAGCTAGAGAAATGCGTTTGTGGCAAGACACGTTCAGATTGTGGGAGGTCTTTGATTATCCTTGACGTGTTCATTTCTCTCAATAACTCATGCTCATCAAAGAGAGGTAGTTCAAGTCTTGTTTGGCCCGTACTGACTCTTACTTCGTTCTTGATTAGTTTCAATTTTAAAACAGGGCGTTCACCACTGAAGTTGGTAACCATCAGAGTCAGGTAACTCGTCAACACAATCTAGAAAATATACCTATAGAAGGACAAATTTTAACAACCACATATCAGCGCGGGGCCCGTAGCACGTGCTACATAAGCAACTAGAATAAACTGGCAATGGTTGTTCCCAGGCGGTCACTAAACTCAGAACATTGCGGGGAGGGGATGAACTGCGTTTCACGTTTTTCACTTCTTCCTACACAACCGATCGCCATTGTTCCGCAAATGAAAACAAAGATGCAAAAGTTTTGAAATGGATGTTGTCTCTTTCAATTTAATCTTGTATTAAAATTAAAATAATTAAATTAACGTAATTTCACTTACAACCAATGTAACCCAAAGATCTTCAGCTTTAGGCTTAGTTTTGCTGCACTATTACTGTTATTTAAAGTTGATCTTTTCCCCATCCTCTGTGTGTTTTTGAGAATATTAAAATGGCCCCTATTTACTTTGCTGTGTGCTGAGGAGTATTCAGCGACGCTACAAACAGAAGAAAGGGGGCGCTCGCTTTTCTTCTGTTTTGGAGGATTTTTATTTGTGCCTCTTGTTACGCCAAGCAACCAATTGCGTATGCAGAAAGTTTGGAAGCAAAATGCTTAGTTTTGTAGCAGCCTCATTTTAAACAAGGGGCAGAGTGAATAGTAGATCTTATGTTTTTCTGCGTGCTGGATGGATGGTCTGGTTTATTAGGGTGGCGACACAACGGGATGCTAGGCTTCGAAGAGAGAGCATTTTAAGTTAAAGCCCATTAAGGTAGAGAACCACCTTTGACAAAATATGGATAGAGACCCACCTTAGATTTTAAACCAAAATTTAGCGTACGAGACCGAAAATCTCTGGTTATTCCATTTGTTTTCACGTCTACCAAAAACATACAATATTACCAAATCCTGAAAAGTATCTATTGCAAAAAAGTAAAAAAAAAAAAAACCGTTGTGAAAATCACACACACGACCATTCTTGGGAGGAGTCGTTAAGCAAGAGGCTGTTCCTTACGCGTCCTCTTGCTGCTCAATGGTTAAATGTAAGTGACTGACTTGCCATCCTTAATGGTAAGCCTTGATTTTTTCTCCTCTTTCCCAACGTCCCTGTAGACACAGCCATAGATCTAATCACCCCACAACTACCTAGCTTGGTCTTACAACCTTCTGAATGCAATGCCATTGTATCAGCCCTCACTCTTTTTAAAAACCAAACTTATTTTAAGTTTAATAATATCATTTACCGCCAAGATTATGGTACACCAATGGGGTCACCTCTTTCCTCCGTATTGGCCGAGATTGTCTTACAACATGTTGAAAATACTGTACTTACCAATGAACCTTTCCAACCCCTGCTTTACACCCGATACGTTGATGATGTTTTGTTACTTTGGCAATACTCCCTTCTAGATTTACGTGCCATTACAGAATTTCTTTGCTCCGTTCTCACTTCGATTACCTTCACCTTAGAAATTGAATCTTCTGATTCCTTGCCTTGCCTGGATATACTGTTGAAACGCATCCCAGGGGGCCGCATTCGTACCTCAGTTTATCGCAAGCCAACGTTTGTTCCAGTGATGATCCCATATAACTCGTTTACTCCTAAAAGTTATAAATCCGGTTCACTTCATTCTCTGATTCATCTAGCCTATACACACTCCTCATCAAACTCTGGTCTCTTACTAGAACTTCAGCACATTTCCACCATGGCCGAGTCGTCCGGATATCCCCAACGATATTTCATTAAAACTCTTCGCAAGTTTCAGCGCCATAGCTCCACCACACTCCGAACTCAACGTGAATTTCCTGTCATCAGGTTTGTTGGCTCTATTCCTTACCACTCCACTATAGTATCCACACTCTATAAAACGTGTCGTAAGTTCAACTACAGGTTCGGCATTTCTTCCGAACGCCTTTTCAACTTGGTCAAGTCTGATCGTGACCATGTCTCAATCATGGAAAAATATGGTGTACATTCCGTGCCACTGCAATCTGTTGATGACTCTCTCCCTATGACAGCCTACATCGGATGAACTTGTCGGTCACTCGGGGTGAGAATCTCCGAACATAAATACAATGTTCGTACCCATTCATCCGCAACCGCCTGAGTCCGAACAGTCAACAAAGGCGATTATTTCCCAGTATGGAATAATGCTAAATAATTTTGCTCGGCCAGAACTAAAACTGCAGTGCTCTTTTTGGAGAGTTTATATACACGGCTGGCCACCCAAAATGCAACACCAAGAAGGACACGAGATAGCAAAACGAGATTTACTGGACACATAACAACAGATACAAAGATGAAACGATTGAGCTTACAGGCCCGTGCGACTTGCGGAACACGCAGACATCGATAGTTCATGTGGCCCACATGGCTGGCAATAACGGCCGCTACAAGCCGCGGCATCGAAAGAAAGAGGCTTTGGATGTGGGCTTGGGGTATGTTGGTCCAGGCTGCTTCCACACGTTGCCACAGTTCATCAGGCTTGCCGGGATACTCGGTTGCAGATCAGCGACCTGACGTGTTCGATGGGCGACACATCGGGAGAACAGGAGGGCCACGGCAGCAGTGACACCTGGTGGGCCGTGAAGAAATGTTGCACGATGCGTGTCACGTGTGGGCACGCATTGTCCTGTTGAAACGTGGCCGCTGGCAGGTCCTGCAGGTAAGGGAGGGCTACAGGCTCCAAAACGTCGGAGATGTAGCGGTAGCTGTTGAGTGTACCGGCGATGCGTGCCAGATGGGTGTGGGTGTCATATCCAATTGCGCCCTAAACCATAACGCCAGGCGACAGACCGGTATGGCGGTGCATAATGCAGGCGTCATACAGTCTCTCGCCGCGGTGCCGCCACATGCCTGGAACACCATCGTGGTGTTCCAGGCAGAAGCGGGATTCGTGGGAGAAGACAATGTCGTGCCACTCCGTAGTCCAGAAGCGGCGTTCAACGGCCCACTGCCGCTGCACTCGCCGGTGGTGTAATGTCCATGGTTGTCGGAGCAATGGGCACCGTGCGACAAGTCCCCGCTCCTGCAGACGACTTCGAACGGTACGTGATGACACAGGTTGTTGCGCAACACACCCTAATTCGTACGCTTACGTTCGTGATGTGGCGGTGCGAGCCGTCCATATCCTGCCGCACAACATGCCGGTCTTCTCGTTCGGTGGTGTGCCGCGGCTGTGGCAATCGCTCATGTCGGTCCGTCCGTCTCTCCTGCACCTACCGAATCCATACTCGCTTCACTGTAGCTGATGTCGTCCCACACGGGCACCGATGTCCTGGTACGATAAACCGCTGTCACGATAAGTCACTATTCGTCCTCTGTCGAACTCCGAAACGTGCTGGAATGACTGCTGTATTCGGCGACGAGGCATCAGGAAGCTTCCCACGCACAGGTCCAGCAGCATAACACACTTCCACTACGCACACCCCGCCTTAGGTGCACACTTCTTATAGTGCTTCTCGGTGGCGTGCCGGGCGCACATGATTTGAATATGCCCTGCATTGTTAATCGTTTGCATGTCCTCTCGCGGGCGACGCATGTTGCGAATTTCAGGCCAATCGGATACTTCCTCCTTGGTGTTACATTTTGAGTGGCCAGCAGTGTATTTATGATTTTGCCAAACAGTGTTGTGATGAATAAAATCCGCAAATCATACCTTCTCCTTGGAGGTTCCTGCTGGAGAACCCCACTTCTACTGTAAATATGTTTTGATTACTTACTTACTGCCGTTTGTATTTCTTTTCATGCATTTGTACATATTTTCATTGGTTACTTTCTGTGTAAAGCATACCCGACCTCGTAGTACGGTGCATGCGTTGTATCTTTCTGATGCACAGAAGTGTGTATATAATCCAGCGTGCCCCGTGTGAGTTTCTTGTTGTTCCTGAGGATGGGTCTGTAAAAGACAGACCCGAAAGATCTCGCACATTGTTTTAATAATTTTAACCTTTTGAACAAGTTTTAATTTTCGTAAGTAAAAATGTTTTCACAACTTGCGATGATTCGATTTGGTTTATTTCGTGTTGAAATGGGTTACGTCTTGTTCTTTGTGCTTAACACAGCAATATGGTCTACCGGTAAATGTAAATTTGTTGAAGTTTTTGTCTTCCTTATTATTTTTTCATGATCGGCTCATTATGTTTTAAACAAATAATAATGTCACCAACAGTTTGCTTTTTTTCCTCTCAAACACAATAATTTGGAGACTAGTGTAATATTATTGCAGTAGGAACTTCAGGTTTGATTGGCTGGGCTTTAGGCTCCCTGAAATTATTTAGAGATGACCCTGGTCGTCTGAACTGGACCTCGATGAGGCATGGATAGTGCGTCGATCTGACAGCACAGCCATCAGGGAACCAGAAGCTCCAATCCATGAATGGGGCGATTGCCTGTAGTTAAGATTTTTAGGATGGTCATTAAACCTCGAAACAAACAAACGAAATTCAATGTAATATTATTATTCACTTTTTTAAAGCTGAAACTGGATCTGACAGTAACACAATTGGTCACGATGAGTGTATTTATTTGAACTAAAATCATTTCGTTTATTTTTTGCTTCATTCGGAAATTATTGCACACATATTTATCGACTAGGTTCTCGATTTAGCAATTTCGAATTTTCTAAAACGGAGCGTAAAATTTGTTCACAAGAGAGTTTCGTCGCGTGGAATGAATAGATCGGTAAAGTGCCAGTCACACGAATTTTTCACGTGTTATGGAAAGAATCAAGAATATGTATTTAAGTACCTCCCGATTTAGATTTATGTGCATTTGTATGATACCCAATATGCTTTGAGGCCTGGAAGTCCCCCAACGGAAGTTTTACAGTTTGTTTGGCTGCAATATAGTTAAGGAACGTTTGTGAGGAATTCAAAATTCAAGATCTAAACACTATATAAAAGATTTTTCTTTCCTTTACAATGAAAATTATGTTCTGCCATATATATAACATGAGCGTACATTTAATTTTCTCTTGGCCACCTTGTGACGCAGTTGTCTAAGCGCTGGCCTCTGACCATTCGTTCGAAAGGTGTCCGGTTTGAATCACGCGTGGCATGGATGCTGTGGTTGTCTTACGGCAGTGACACTTTCCTTTCCCTGGATGGGCGATTGCTTACAGCCCATCGAGTTGTTCATGGTGGTCGTTAAACCTACAATCAAAAACAAAAATATTATTTGCTTATGTTATTGACGCCTTTCTAAATCATCAGTACTTTTGGATCGGCGATTGTTTCCTGGTGAAAATCAACAGTGTTACACATGAATTACCACAAAAGATTTTCTGTAATGAAGAATATGGGAATTCACATGCACACGGGAATTCAAATGCCTAACATCGATGCTTAAAGAAGCAGAAGAACAATTAAAAATCCTTTTCCACAAGAATTTTGGGAATTTGGGCAGCTACCAAGAGAGTATGAATTTAATAATTTAATCCAAAGACAAAAAAACATCATGACTGCGAATAATGAAAGCAATTTCCAACAGAATTTTTTAATACAATACACTTTCATGAAAGACGCTGACATAGATGACTGATTTGATTATATCTATTAAATTAATCACATATTTTTTTCTTAATATTTCTAAACTGATTGAATGTATCCTTGCATTAAATTTTTGAGTACTTATTAGTGTACTGTTTATTAAATATTTCTCAAATTTCTTCGCACAGGGCTCAAGTTTTTTTTTTTTAACCTGGCTTCTACATTTCCGTTTGTTAAACTGCAACGGGCTAAAGTTAATACTATGAAAAACGTTTATCACATGATGTTTTTACAACATTTCTATGTGCCAAAAAAATTAAATTATGTTTAATGATTCTGATTTTTAAGGCTGTCTACCGTTTGTATAAGACCCATGGGCTTCGCTGGAACGGAGGAAGGGGAGTATATGTCACCTCCAACATTTCTGATTCTCCATATTTCTGATTGTTTAATTTTGCAACATAATTGCAATACGTATCAAAAAATCAAAAAATTATTGCAATGCATTCAGATATGCATTTATTCAGTACACTTAGAAGATTTGCTGTACCCAGTACATTTGAAAAAACTTTTTTAAAAAACAAAGAAATTGACTACTATTATTGGACGATTGCCTGCCCCCCCTATTCCTATTTGCCAGCGACGCCCATGGAGAAAATGAACTTCACAGCACGTTCTGTTTCTTTTTTAGCACGTCTTTTGTAAAAAAAGATCGTGCTTCTGTCATCGGTATGTCCGTCCGTCCGTCCGTCTGTACCCACGGTATCTGTGCAACTATTAGCCCGATTTAAAACATTATTTTTGCATTTGGAAGCTCAAAATCTGCGAATGATAATCCTTCATTTCGTTTTTTTTTTACGATGTACAATTTCACCGCTAGAGGGCGTAAATGCAGACGATGTCGAATTCAAAATTACGTTTTATTCTACATATTTGCTTCTAAACATTCGATTGAAAAAATGATTTTATCTTTCGATTTCATTTATGTCGAAGAGTATTTTACATATAGTTCCTTTTTCAAATAACGCATAGATTTTCCGCTAGGGGGCGTAAAAGTAAATTACATTTTTCACGATAAGTCTTCTCCTAAAACTCTGATTTGAAAAAAAAATTCAGCGGATACATCTCCTGATGGAAAATCTTTTGCATATAATTTCTAATTTTTGGTAAAGAACACTTTGGCCACCAAGGGGCGTAAGTGTTAATTTTTGCTTCTGATGTATTTGCCATAAAATCTGAGCTTCTAACATACCGATTGAAAAAATTCTTTCGTGGACTGATGCCACTCACATCGATAAACATTTTTGGAATATTTTCTACTTAAAATATTTCACAGATGATCCAAGAAGTAGAGATTTTTGTCAATATCTCTACTTCTAGGAGTCCGATTTGAAAAATTCTTTCTTTGTTGGATAGTGTTCTCCGTGTGACATGTTTTTCATGTAATTTCAAAAGTTTCAAGTAATTCATAGACTTTCCGCTAGGGGGCGTAAGTGTAACTTGCGTTTCTCCATATATCTCTGCTTCTAAATCTCCGATTTGAAAAATTCTTTCTGCACCGGATACAGCTCCTGATGGGAAATCGTTTGCACATAATTTCTAATTTTTGTTAAAAAATGGTTTGGCTACCAGGGGGCGTAAACCTTAATTTCCGCTTCTGATGTATTTGCAGCAAAATATGAGCTTCTAAATTTTCGATTGAAAAAAACGTCGTTTGTAGACCGATACTACTCGTGTCCACAAATCTTTTAGAAACATTTTCTTCTTAAGATAGTGCATGGTTTCTGCGCCAGGGGGCGTAGATGTATATCTTATTTTTGTCATAATCTCGACTTCTAGGAGTCCGATTTAAAAAAATCCTTCTTTGTAGGATAGTGTTTCTAGTGTGACATGCTTTTCCTATAAATTCAAAATTTTCAAGTAATTCATAGACTTTCCGCTAGGGGGCATAATGGTAAATTGCTATTCCCACTATTTCTCTGTTTCTAAATCTCCGATTTGAAAAATTCTTTCTGCACCGGATACAGCTCCTGATGGGAAATCGTTTGCACATAATCTAATTTTTGTAAAAAAATTGTTTGGCCACCAGGTGGCGTAAGTCTTAATTTTCGTTTCTGATGTATTTGCAGCAAAATATGAGCTTCTAACATCTCGATTGAAAAAAAAGTCTTTGGTTGACTGATTCTACTCACGTCGACAAGTCTTTTAGGAATATTTTCTTCTTGAAATAATGGATGGTTTCTACGCCAAGGGGCGTAGATGTATATCTTATTTTTGTCAATATCTCTACTTCTAAAGGTCCTATTTGAAAAATTCCTTCTTTGTTGCATAGTGTTTCCGATACGAAATGCTTTTCCCATAAATTCAAAAATTTCACGTAAATCATAAACTTTAAGCTAAGGAGCATAATGGTAAATTGCGTTTTCTTCTCCTAAAACTCCGATTTGAAAAATTCTTCCTATATCGCATACAAGACTGATGGAAAATATTTTTAACATAATTTCTAATGTTTTGTAAAGAATGGCTCGGCCACCAGGGGTAATAAGTGTTAATTGCTGCTTCTGATGTATTTGAAGCAAAATCTATGCTCCTGAAAACTCGACTAAAATTTTGTTTCTTGGACCGATACCGCTCATATGTATAAACCTTTTGCGAATACTTTCTTCCTAAAATAATACATGGCTTACGCACCAGGGGACGTAAAGTCACATCTTATTTTTGTCGATAACTCTGTTTCTAAGAGTTCGCAAGCTCACGATTCCGTTTACTCCAATATCTGAGGGATTAAAGACCCGACTGAAAAACTTCTTTCTTCCGTCAGATACTATTGCTTTTCACACCGGTTCCATTGACTTTGAATAGCTTTGATAAATTTAATTTGCGTCAGATTGGATTCAAAAGACGTGCTTATTACACCCGAAAATTCGGTGTCATCTTTCTTGTTTATTTACACTTTTGAGAATGGAGGGAAATCAAATTAACTAATTTATTATACCGCTGAACGTGTGAATTTTGACGACGCAATTGAATTTTTCCAGTCGTAGCTATTTATATCTTCATATCTGGGTCTACCTGAAACAGGAGTCATAGCTTAGATTGTGGTTAGTTTTTCACAAAAATAATTTCAAAACTAATGAACAGACAGGTGCTCAGAAGCCCTGGATGTTAGTCGATAGCATACAACCGTGTTTCCCAAAGTATGTTCGCGTTACACTGGTGTTCCCTGGGATACGAATAAATGTTCTGTAAAAACACCGTTATTAAAAGCAAGGATATTTATTTATGATTTTTTTTTATTGGAGGTTTAACGACCACCGTGAGCAACTCAATGGGCTATAAGCAGTCGCCCGTCCCTAATTTAGGGTCACTGGTTCCAGGGAAGGGAGAGAGCCAGTGCCGTAAGACAAACACAAAAGCCATGCCTGACCGGGATTCGAACCCGGACCCCTTACGGACGAATGATCAGAGGCCAGCGCCACCGGGGCGGCTATTTATGAATTAAAAGTAAGCGAATTCGTAAATTTCTTTACAATATTTTTTCCGTGCTTAAATTTATCATTAATCTGTTTTTCCAGATATTGATAGATTTCGCATTGAATGTAGAGCTTTGTACGTATACATATGTGGCCAGGTGAATTGAAAAATATATTATGCTAGTTATACGTAGAATGAGACGGAAAACGAGGCAACCATCCGTTTTTAGCACGTGTGACGTATATTCTAGATTAACTTTCCTTTTTTAGTTTCTTTCCCTATGTAATTCTTGAGTTTATTCTCAGTATTCTTCACGCTTAACGGAATATCTTTTCCTTCAAATGAATATGTTTGGCAACACAATTGAGGTTGTATGCACGTGACGTATGCATGTATAAGGTAAGAACAAGAGATAAAAAGTGACGACTGATCTGTTGTATGAGAGATGTCTTGATATAATTGAGAGCGATTACTGAGGTGTGTTGATAAGAGCGATTATTGAGAGCTATTATTGTGAGCGATTATGATGAGCGTTGTTAAGAAAGTGCTGTACGAAAGAATTGAATAGTGTTGAGCTAAATGTGTGGAGAGTGTTGTGGTTCGATTCCGAATAAAGGACTGTTTCCGTAAGTTGACTTCTGGTTATATGTTTTGTCTGGCCGTTAAAGTCTGTTTCATTTAAGAACAATTTATTAGTATGTTGATATTTTAAGTTAGCGTAAAGGTACAAGACTACCTTTACGCCACATTGGCGCCCGAACCTTCCTTCGAACAAATCCATAGAAGTCACGAAACATGGCAAATTTAACGAATTCTATCGGTCTCTTTTATGACCGCTATAGCAATGATGAGGCTCATAATTCTACAGCTGACAATATATGTACTCAGCGTTATAGAGTTCCTCATAACTCACCAAGCGCTCCATATGAGGCCTGCGGTTCTGACCTACCAGACAGTGAGTACGCGAGGTACAAAGCTTATGTACCGCGTACTTCGACCGCAGTGGCTCAGGAAATATGTACTCCACACCCCCATGAGAAGGAGCAAAATTCTTGCTCATTACGTACCCCATGCGGGTTCTATTATATTTAAGGGAAACGGCGGTTCGCTTACGTTTTTGGAGGATCTGGACGATCATTTTGACCTTTATAATGTTCCTGAAGACTGTCAGATACCTATTGCTGGCACATGTTTGCAAGACACGGCAAAAGTCTGGTACAGACAGTGGCGTCGAATGAACCCAGAGGGTTCCTATCAGCTATTCCGAGCTAACTTTTTAGATGTCTTTCCTTTTGGAACCAATAAGGCCGGCCTTGCACAACAACTGTTTTCTAGGCGACAGCGAGCGTCAAATAACCCAGTCTCGTTCGCCTTGGAAACAGTCCGACTTTACAAATTATGGGATCCCGCTGCAGCTGAAGACTTCAAATCTCTCTTGTTAACTATTCAAGCTCCGCTTTCGCCTGATATTCTTGTGACCTTGGGTAAAGTGGTGGTGTCTACTAAAATTGATTCTGGATCTGACATCTCGGCATTAAATTTTGATTTCTGTGCTGCTACCTTTCCAAATGCTTGTGTCGAGCCCTCCCAGCAATATCTGCGAGGTGCCGACAATAAGATCTTTGCAATCTCTGGATCAGTTAATTTACCTGTCAAAATTGGCAAAGTTCAAGTTTCTTATACTTTCTTTTTAATCCAAGAGTTACCTGTGGATTGCCTTCTGGGGGTGGATTTCATTAAAATGTTTAAGCTCACACTTGATTTCAAACATGGCCTAATCTTAATGCCTGAGATTAGTCCTCCCACCCCAGAAGAGCCAACTGATTTTTCTGCAGTTCTTGCAAGTGACAAATTATTGCCTGAACATAAAAGCGAACTTGGTCAGGTTTTACGAAGCAGACTAGGGTTATTCTCTGATAAACCAGCGTTTACACAGGTGGTGTATCTTACTATTGATACAGAAGGAGCTAAACCCATTGCATGTAAGCCTTATCCATGTCCGAATCAGAAGAAAGCTGAATTCTAAAGACAAATACAGGACATGCTCCATTCAGGGACAATCAAAGAATCACTTAGTCCTTGGGCAGCACCTGCTTTTCTTGTTCCAAAAAAAAAAAAAAAACAATCTGGAGTGTATCGCTTCGTAATAGATTACAGAAAACTCAATGCGGTAACCAAAGCTATCAATTACCCATTGCCTATAATTAGCGATATTCTCCAGGACTTATCGTCAACAAACTGGCCATCAACATTGGATTTAGCTAGTGGCTATTGGCAGGTGGCTGTCCATCCAGATTCCGTTGAAAAAATAGGATTTATTACCCCGTTTGGAGCATATGAGTTTTTACTCAGGCCCTATGGTTTGGCATATGCTCCTGCAACATTTCAGCGCTTAATGGATTCAGTCTTACGCCCTGTACTCGGACCTAATGTCCATGTTTATCTGGACGATATTATCGTCTCTTCTGAAACTTTTGAACAGCATCTGTCTCTGTTTGACCAAGTTTTCCAACTGCTACATAATGCAGGTTTGACGTTAAAGCCTAGCAAATGTCAAATTGGCCGGGACGAACTCGTATATCTCGGACTGAAAATTACCCCTAAAGGTCTTCTAACTGATGACTCAAAGGTAAAGCCAATTTCGGACTTTCCGAGGCCTAAGTTGGCGAAAGAATTGTCACAATTTTTAGGCATGACCGGGTGTTACCAACAGTTCGTTCTGGGGTACGCTACTCTATGCGAACCTTTATTCGCTTTGAAACAAAAATATAGACACTTTGCTTGGTCCACAGAGTCAGAGACTGCCTTTAATACTCTTAAACAGGCTTTGGTTTCGCCACCTGTGTTAGCCTTTCCTAACCATGTCGAAGTATTTAATATCTTTACCGATGCATCAGGTGTTGGTCTAGGAGCTGTTCTATCTCAACGAGGGCATCCTATTGCACATGCCTCTGGAATTCTTAATAAAGCAGAACGTAATGTAACGTATACTCTATATTCACTTTCCTTTTGATTTTACTATCTCTGGTTATTTTATTTTACTATGTAAATTATCTTCTTACTGAACGAAATATTATTTCACCGGCTGAATGAGATCTGGCAATGAGTGTAAGTCATGACGTGGTGGTAGCTAGTATATAGGCGCGTTCATGGAGACTTAGGGAGAGCTTTTGTTGTTGTTATGAGAGAGCGTTTATAATACGAGGAGAGATTCTTCATTATTGTACAACAAGTTGTGTGTGTGCTTTAGTTGACCAAGAGTCTGATAAATAAAGAAGTTACCGTAAGTTAGTCTTTCTCAATTCATAGTTTTTGTCAGACCTCTGTCTGGCTGTTAGGTTTATAACATTTATTTATTACCATAAATAACCAGCGTTAAGACTTTGTTTACGTTCGTAATTAACTAGTAGCAACACCCTTTTGAATTCACTATTTTGAAGCTTAGTACAAGTATATCATTAGCTAGCTGGTAGGAAGAGAATCATTCATATTAATTAGCTTAGCGGAAAGAAAATAAAGCTAATTCATTATAATTGGCGCCCGAACTTTTCTCGAACACGAGATCTTGACAATTATTACCCATGTCTTCACTACCTGAGACAACTTCAATTTTCCACCCTAAGACAAGTTTCGGTGGTGATGGGATTAATCTTGACCATCTGCAAGAAGCTTGTGGGGCTCACTTTGATATAAGTGATCTACACGCACCTAGGCATTCTTCACAATTTCATAATGCACCGGCTTCCTATTACTCTGAGTCGCGGGTCGTACCTGAGTGAGTGCAATCCTCTCAGCGAAGCAGAATGCTTGCCCATTTCGTGCCGCATGCAGGAACAATTCATTTCAATGGTTTGGAGGGGTCCTTAAAGTTCCTCGAAGATCTGAAAGATCATTTTGATCTATATAATATTCCTGAAGACTGCAAAGTCCAAATCGCCGGCACTTGCTTGAGGGATACCGCTAAGACCTGGTATCGGCAGTGGAGAGTGTCGAACCCTGATTCTCATTATGAGAATTTCCGTGCAGAATTCTTGGAGGTCTTTCCTTTCGGCCTCAGTCGAGCTAGCCTTGCACAACAGCTTTTTTCGCGTCAGCAAGGTCCCAATGATAGCCCTGTTGCATTTGCGTTGGAAACTACACGCCTATATAACCTATGGGATCCACATGCCAGTCATGTTGACATGTTGGATACCCTCGTGCAGCAGCTCGACCCATTCTTACAAGATTTTCTTGAGGTTCGACACCCTGCCACAATTCATGAATGCCTTCGCCTCATACGCACGTATGAAGAGCGACATGGCAAACATGGTTCAACTCACCATGCTCATGTACCCCGCGAGGCTTATTACGAAAACCCTCAGCGGCATAATAGACATAACTTTCAGCGCGAGCATACACAAGTGCACACCCAAGCTTCATACGTTCCACCACACAGAAGAGTGGCAAACCAACAGCGAGTTTCTGAACAAGCTTCGGGATATCGTACACCTGCACAGTATGCTCGACCCCGTTTCACTCAGCAGCATTCGGAACGTTATCATGCTCAGGGCAATGATAATTTTTCTGCCCGTGTTGAGGGCAGACGTAACGGATATGAAAATGTCAACAGACACGCGGAGTTCCCGACGCAGGTTTCACGCAGTTTTCCTCATCGTGAAAATTTTCCCGATACCCGGCAGGGTCGAGGTTTCCGACCACATGATAACCCAACCACGATTCCTTTAAACTTCCACAGGAAGTAGACGAAGGGTCGGTCCTGCTTCCTGATACCAAACATTCTGACCCTAAAACAGTATTAGTGACAGTTCAAACTCCTCAGTTGCCTGATGTATTCTTGACACTTGAAGACATTATTGTCGAGACAAAGTTCGACACTGGGTCTGAAATATCAGCCCTAAATACAAAGTTTTGCACTGACAATTTTCCCGCAATACACGTTCAGCCTGCAACGCAGTATTTGCGAGGTGCAAATAATGAAATCTTCAGTATCTCAGGAACTGTCACATTATCTTTAGGGCTGGGAAAAGCTCGTTTTACACATTCTTTCCTGCTTATAGACGAGCTACCCGTGAAATGTTTAATGAGTATGGACTTTATACATAAGTTTCAAATAACTTTGAATTTCGTACAACATGTGATTTCCTTTCCGGAACCTGTCGAAATGATTCCTACGGTTCCTGTAGATATAACGAGCTTGTTATTGAGTAACCAATTGAATGAGGGGCAACGAAACCAGCTTTCTCTCCTTTTACAGGAAAGCCCTGGTTTATTTTCGGATCAACCTGGTTTCACACAGATGGTTTATCATGTTATTGACACTGATGGTTCGAAACCAATTGCGACGAAACCTTACCCTTGTGCTCCACATAAGAAACAGGAAATGCAACGTCAAATTGCTGAAATGATTAAGCAGGGCATAATCAGGGGAATCAACAAGCGCCTGGGCTGCTCCTGCCTTTTTGGTTCCAAAGAAACAACCCAATGAATTTCGTTTCGTGACAGATTTTCGCAAGCTCAACCAAGTCACGAAAACGATCAATTATCCACTACCTGTCATGTCGCATATTTTAAATGACCTGTCGTCAACCAAATGGATGTCAACCTTGGATTTGGCGAGTGGATATTGGCAGGTGGCAGTACATCCGGACTCTGTCGATAAAACAGGCTTTGTGACTCCTTTTGGGGCCTATGAATATTTACGTATGCTTTTTGGACTAGCTTCTGCACCTGCTACTTTCCAAAAGCTTATGGATACGGTTCTCAGACCTGTCCTGGGTCCCCATGTGCATGTCTATTTGGATGATAATATTATTACATCCGAGACTTTTGACGAGCACCTTTCTCTGCTCAAACAGGTGTTCCAACTTATATACAATGCTGGCTTGACGTTAAAACCTAGTAAATGCCAGATAGCGAGGGACGAGATTGTATATCTGGGGTTGAAAATTACTCCCCACGGCTTATTTACGGATAATGAAAAAATTAGGCCTATTGTTGATTTTCCTCGGCCTAAAACAGCAAAAGAACTATCCCGCTTTCTGGGAATGACCGGATGGTATCAGCAGTTCGTCCCCGCTTATGCTACAATATGTTAGCCATTGTATGCTTTAAAACGTAAATTCAAGAAGTTTATTTGGACACCTGAGGCTAACGCTGCATTCGAAACACTGAAGTCTGCATTGACTCAGCCTCCGGTGTTGGCTTTCCCGGATCATACTAAGGAATTTGATATTTATACTGATGCATCCGGAGTTGGTCTTGGTTGCGTTTTGTCACAAGCTGGGCATCCAATAGCTTTTGCGTCTCGTACTTTAGCCAAAGCTGAACGCAATTATTCAGCTACGGAACGTGAATGTCTTGCTATTGTGTATGCGCTGAATAAATTTCAATGTTATCTTAACGAATTGACGGTTAACATAATTGCGGATCATTCTGCCCTTCAGTATTTGAATTCTGCTAAGCACCTATCTCAAAGACTTATGAAGTGTGCTCTGAAGTTACAGGAGAGCAATATCAAAATTTCATATCAGCCAGGTCATAAGAATCAATTACCGGACGCCTTATCTCGCGTTCCGATTAGTGGGGTCCCCACCGAAACTACTCCTGGATGTCAGCCTTTACTTCTAATAGCTGATATAACATCCAGAGAGCAGATAATGGCAGAATTAATAAATGATCCAGATTTTGGGGATATCTATAATTTTTTGCTTGCGGGTTCGCCCCTACAAAGTGATCCTTCTCTGGCTGGAAGGTCACAGCATTTTGAAGTCATAGAGGGTCTTCTTTATTATACAAAATCTAGGACTACTAGGGCAGAGTTTCGCCCATGTATTCCGCGAACCCTTAGAATGGCCCTTTTAAATGAATTTCATGACAAACCTCTTGCAGGCCATTTAGGTATTCGCAAGACCCGTGGTAAATTGCGGGATGTTGCCTATTGGCCTGGCATGTACCAAAGTGTGCTCGCATACGTTCAATCATGTCACTTGTGTCAGATTAATAATTACCGTAATGTAAGACCGGCCGGTCACTTGAAATCTAGTTCAAGTTCTCATGTGTTTGATATTATTTCCATAGATTTATTGGGACCTTATCCTTTATCTGTTAAAAACAAAGTTCGTTATGTGTTAGTACTAACTGATAATTTTTCTAAATGGGTTGAAGTTTTTCCCATTAAAGCCGCTACGGCAGAAGTTATTTGTAATGTATTAGATAATGAAGTATTCTCTACATATGGTGCACCTAATAAAGTAGTTTCGGATAATGGTCCTCAATTTATTTCTGACATTTTTGAAAGAATGTGTGCGAGACTACATTACATTAAACATAAATTCATTTCCCCATATCATCCCCAGAGTAATCCTGCGGAACGCGTTAACCGCACGCTAGTGAAAATGATTGCGACTTTTGTAATGGATCATCATGAAAGATGGGATGACCATTTGGAGCTTTTTGCGTTCGCCCTCCGCTCGTCTGTCCACGAGTCTACTAAAATTACTCCTGCAGAACTTTTTCTGGGTCGCAAAATTAAAACCCCTTTTGAAAATTTAACGGGGATTATCGACGAACTAAAATAGCGACCAACTCCGCAATCAGTACGAATCATGGCAGAAAAAGCTCGTGTTGCAATGCTAGGAGCACAAGCGGCTCAAGCAAGATATTATAATTCTAGGCGTAGGGAACCAGATCTTGTCGTTGAAGATCTCACTCTCTTGGAAACGCACTTCCAGTCTTCTGTTTCGCATACTTTAGTGAAGAAATTTGCACCCAGCTACGAAGGTCCATATCGGGTGGCAAATATCTTTGAAAATAATATTGTTCTGGAGAAACCTGACAACCAATTTCAATACGTACATGTTGATCAGTGTCGCAAGTATCATGAACGGAATATCGATTTCATAATCAACCCTACTCAACCTTCTGTTCCACAGACTCAAGCCCCGCACGGGGATAACTGGTTTTCCAGTTATTTGGGGAGCAGCGCCCCCACGGCCCGAGCTGACCTTGTGACTGGTCAACATCTGATGTCATGCCACAGCTTGTTTTTTTCTTATTTTGGTGCTGTTGGTGTTTGCAGGGACGGCTGTTCATCCAGCTGTTGGGGAGTCGCGGCCCCACGATCCCGAGCTGGTCTTGTGTCCTCGCTTTTTTGTTTTTATTTATTTTCTCCACTGGCTAGTTGCCCGTGTTGTATTCTCTCCCTAATCGCTACCCCGTTATGTACTAACACCCCGGTCTTGTGGTTTTGTTACCCTACACCACTAACTGATTTATATTAACCGCTCAGTTTGTAGGTTGCTGAGATTCCGTTTAGGTTCCCTGCCAGGATTTGTCTTCTTTAGATTTCTTTTTTCCTTTTAGCTGGTTTGGGTGCTAGACCTACCTGCATGTTTGCCGCGTGCGGAGACCCGTGAGGCGGAAATGGGATGTCTGGCGGCTGAGGTCGCAGGAGACCGGAGCAGTGCCTCCTGTGCACCAACACTCCTCTTCGACCCCGGCTTCGCTGTAAACGGGAGGCTAGAGACTAACCCACCTCTAGTCAGAAGTCATGTACCAAGTTGTGTGCAGGGCTTTAGCGGCTTTTTTGTCGTATGGCACGGCAGGGTGAGCCCGGGGGCTGTGGGATCATGCCAAAGGCGTTGGCATGACGGTACCAGGAGGCCGAAGTGTCCGCCGAGTGCGTGTGATCACAGCCAACGGACTATATCTGCAACGTATAAGCTCCAGAACTGTGTCTAGCGTCATTTTCTTGGCTTGCGGACCTCCAGTTCTAACTTGTAGGGCTCGGCGGTGGGTGGAGTAGTCTGCAGACGAATCTTCCTTCTTTTTTTCCATGGGTAAACCCAAAATCAAACGCTCCAAATTTAAGTCGCCTGAGACAATGATAGTTGCCAACGACACTCCTTCATCTTCTCAACCTACCAAGTCTCAAAACCTTAAACGTTCTTTAGACCATGACCTGGACCAAGAATGTACAACCTCTTCTTCGGCATCTGTACCAGTCGCTCCGAAGCGTCGTCTCCCCTCGATTGCTGTGACCACGCATGCTACACACTTACTTGTAGAATCCATCGATCCGAATGAGAGACTGTCCACCAGATCTCCATTTTTCATTTCTAAAGCTTTGGACCCTGCGGTTGGCCCCTTGAAGTCTGTGAGAAGCTTCGCTCTGGGGACCTGCTTGTCCAAACTTGCAGTGTTTCTCAGAGTAACACTTTTCTGCGCCTTTCTAGTCTTCAAGGCATTCCTGTCAAAGTGACACCTCACCCGTTTCTTAACACCTCTCGGGGTGTTATTTCGGAGTTTGATCTCCTGCCATGCAGTGAGGATGAATTGGTGACTGAACTTGCGGATCAGGGTGTTCTTGCTGCACGTCGTATGATGTTCCGGCGTGATGGCTCTTTGATTAAATCTAAAAATGTCATCTTGACTTTTAACTCCCCGAAAGTTCCGACCGAAATCAAGGCTGGCTACTTGGTCTGTGGAGTTCGCCCGTACATTCCCAGTCCTCTGCGCTGTTTCAGGTGCCAGAGGTACGGGCATTCACAACGATTCTGTAAGAGTTCCGCTCGTTGCGCTAATTGTGGCTCCGGTGAACATGACGGGGAAGGTTGCACTTCTGCGGCCTGCTGTGTTAACTGTGGTGAGGCCCATGCTGCTTACTCCCGCAACTGTATGAAATGGAAGGACGAGATGGCGATCCAGCGCCTCAAGACCCTTGAAGGCCTCTCGTACCCTGCTGCCAAAGCCAAGTTGGGTATACCCACCATCCGACAGCGTAGTTTTGCCGCAGTAGTTAAGTCTCTGCCACAACCCATGCAGCCCTTTGTTCCGCGCCCTGTAGCTCTCGCCGCACTTGCCAAGCGATCTACAGTTGAACAAGCGACACAGGTGGATTTCACCGAGCTCCAGCTTATTCGACCAGCTGAGTCTGCGCCTTCTCTTTTGAAGACGACCGCCTCTTCCGGTTCCCAGCAGACAGCCTGCACGTGCGGAAGACCCGGCCCTCAATCCGCAAAGGTGTGCAGTGTCCATCCCACTGTCTCGGCCTCTGCGAGGTCCCCACCCTCAACCAACATTATAGAGGAACATGGGGGGAGGAGAGTGACAGTTCGTCCCCAGCCTCAACCGGCATTGCAGAGGAACATGGGGGGAGAGGAGTGACAGTTCGTCCCCGCCCTCTGCCAGCATTGCAGAGGAGTGTGGGGGGAGTGAGAGTGACGGTTCGTCCTTCTCCATTAGTAATTTTTTTTATAAATCTGATTAACTACCTTGTCTTCCCTGCTTTCATCATACTCTTTTTCAACTTTTCCCAAGCCTGTCTGCTCTTACTCATTTTCCACGCTTTTCAAAATCTGTGACTGATCGTTCTTTGTCTGGCGCTCTTTGGCCAAACCTGGCCCTTGCGCAACTAATATCCACTAACCAACCAACCAACCACAGACTCAAGTGTCTATATCTCATGTTCAACCGCCAGAAATTTTGGACGAACCAACAAACATTTTTGAAGAATCTCCAGTGATTTTTCCTTCACCCTCCGCTCCTCCAGACGGGTTTCTACACACGCAACCTGTTTCTCCCATGAGACCAAGCTCGAATCGGGTTCTTCGAATACTAGTATCGTTCCTTTCCCTCCAACCATTGCCAAGACTATTGCTGCGCCGTTTCCGGATAACTCTGCACCAACGCAGGCTACTTCTTCTTTGAATACCTCGTCAGAAAGTATTCCTATAGGCAAATCTAAACATCGCCCTGCACGACCACTGAATTACAGCAGCGACTCAGAGGCTTCGGACATTTCTGACTTATCAGTTACGAACACTAAATTTCATGTTCTTAATCTGCTTCGCCGCAACAGCGACGAAGGCAGAAATCTTTGCATCCGCCCGGGTTTCGCCCTGGAACCTACGTTCAGGGCAAACAGGGCCGATGCCTACTGCTACTCTCATGCCACGTGGGCGTAAGCGAAAGCAAACGATGTGGCCGGAGCCACGTCCGTCCAAGAGAATACTGGAAGGACACAACGGGCCCCAGCACAAAGGGACTTCATATCCAAAGCCTGGGGGAGCCCGTTCCTATCAGCCGCAAGGATTTCCGGACCGCCAGACTTCTGACGTTCCTGACCGTTCTTCTCAGCCGCAGGGATTTCCGGACCGCCAGACTTCTGACCGTTCTTCTCAGCCGCAGGGATTTCCGGACCGCCAGACTTCTGACGTTCCTGACCGTTCTTCTCAGCCGCAGGGATTTCCGTACCGCCAGACTTCAGACGTTCCTGACCGTTCTCCTCAGCCGCAGGGATTTCAGGACCCACAGCCTTCAGCCGTTTAGGACCGAAGGATTTCCGCCATTCCTGACCGTTCCCGTCAGCCGCCGGGATTTCTTGACCGACAGCCGACCGATGTTCCAGATCCATTACAGTCCCTGAAGAGATCGAAGCCACCTGATTTTACCAGTCCGATTAGGCCTGGAAAACGTTATCGCACTAGAGTTTTTTATGCGTCCTCGAGATAAGTAAGTTTTTGTGGACAGGTTCTTTTCTCAGTTTGTTGTTTTTCCTGCACGACCAGTTGGCGTGTCAGAATTTCTTTTTTTCGTGTGGGCCTATGCATTCTTTTTTGTGTATATATGTGTGTTTTTTTTTATATTTCTTCTATGTCCATCTACTAATCCACTTTTTATATATATATATATGTGCTTAGGGGTAAAATAATAAAATTGTTACTGTTAGGCAGCTCCAGGTAAATTTCGCTGCTGATACAGTTGGTATGTATTCAACGAATAATGCGAACGTGATTTGAAATTAAAATAATAAAATTGTTACTGTTAGGCAGCTCCAGGCAATCTTCGCTGCTGATACAGTTGGTATGTATTCACCGAATAATGAGAACGTCATTTGAAATTAAAAAAGTGATTCCTGCTAGGCAGAATAAAAGGAAAGTATGCCGATGCAGGTTTGTTTTGTTCAACAATACAAGTTTCACAGTCGAATACAGATTTCTTAATTTGTCATGCCAAGTTTGATAATGTAAATACTGCTACCACCAAACAACAAAACAAAAAAAGAGGTCGAGAAACGTCAATCAACGACATGTAAGACTTACACTCCAAAATTGATAGGTTTTTCGGAAACAAAAAAAAAAAAAAAAAAAAAATTAAGGGGGAGATGATGTAAGGTATACTCTATATTCACTTTCCTTTTGATTTTACTATATCTGGTTATTTTATTTTACTATGTAAATTATCTTCTTACTGAACGAAATATTATTTCACCCGCTGAATGAGATCTGGCAAGGAGTGTAAGTCATGACGTGGTGGTAGCTAGTATATAGGCGCGTTCATCGAGACTTAGGGAGAGCTTTTGTTGTTGTTATGAGAGAGCGTTTATAATACGAGGAGAGATTCTTCATTATTGTACAACAAGTTGTGTGTGTGCTTTAGTTGACCAAGAGTCTGATAAATAAAGAAGTAACCGTAAGTTAGTCTTTCTCAATTCAAAGTTTTTGTCAGACCTCTGTCTGGCTGTTACGTTTATAACATTTATTTATTACCATAAATAACCAGCGTTAAGACTTTGTTTACGTTCGTAATTAACTAGTAACAACACCCTTTTGAATTCACTATTATGAAGCTTAGTACAAGTATATCATTAGCTAGCTGGTAGGAAGAGAATCATTCATATTAATTAGCTTAGCGGAAAGAAAATAAAGCTAATTCATTATAGTAATTACTCTACTACTGAGCGAGAATGCTTAGCTATTTTATTTGCTGTCACTAAATTTAAATGCTATCTCAATCATTTAACTGTCAATGTTATTACGGTTCATTCGGCATTACAATATTTAACCACAGCAAAGAATCTGTCTCGAAGATTGTTAAAATGGACACTTCGACTTCAGGATAATAATGTTCAAATTCAGTATCGCCCTGGCAAGTCAAACCAACTGCCTGACGCACTGTCTCGCTGTCCGGTCAGTTCTGGTGCCCAGGCGGATACTGAACCTCCCTCCCTATTTCTTCTTTCGGAAATAACTTCAAGGGAGCAAATAATTTCTGAACTGCCGAATGATCCAGATTTTGGAGAAATTTATAATTTCTTACTCGCTGGTTCTTCTGCTCCAAGTGAACCTTCTTTAGCGGGTCGTAGTCGAAATTTAGAGATCATCGATGGTATTTTGTATTATAAAAAATTTGTAAACTCGAGAGCTGAGTAACGCCCTGCGATACCTCAGTCTCTTCGCATGGCTTTATTATACGAATTTCATGATATTCCTCTTACCGGCCACATAGGCATACGGAAAACTCGTAGTAAGCTCCGAGACGTAGCCTACTGACCGGGCATGTACAATAGTATACTCGCATACATTCGCTCATGTGAGTACTGTCAAAAGTACCTTTATGATAATAAACGACCGGCCGGTCACCTTATTTGTAGTTCAAATAATTAGGTTTTTGAAACTATCTCTATAAATTTATTGGGCCCTTATCCATTATCAACTAAAACTAAATCTGGTTATATTTTAGTTGTTACAGATAATTTTTCTAAATGGGTGGAAGCATTCCCCATTAAAGCAGCTACGGCTGATATAATATGTGATATTCTAATACATAATGTTTTCACTCGATTTGGCTGTCCCCGTACCGGTCTCGGACCACGGGGTTCAGTTCATTTCGGAGTTATTTGAGCGAATGTGTGCGAGGCTTCAAATTAAACATAAATTCATAAGTCCATATCCCCCTCAAGCCAACCCGGCTGAGCGTGTGAATAGAACATTGTTAAAGATGATCTCAACCTTTATTGGTAATAACCATGAGCGTTGGGATGAACATGTTGAAATGTTTTGTTTCGCCCTTCGCTCATCATTTCATGAATCAACGCGGCTGACGCCTGCTGAACTTTTTTCTAGGGCGCAAAATCCGCACCCCTTTTGAGAATTCAACTGGCATTATCGATGAGATCAACCAAAGACCAACACCTGATTCTGTAAAACTACTTGCGCAGAAGGCACGGACTGCTATCAGTCGAGCTCAATTAAGCCAATCTAGCAACTATATTGCGAAACGGAGTGAACCAGATCTAGCAGTTGGAGATCTGGTCTTATTGGAAACTCATTACCAATCCTCCGTTGCACACACATTCGTTAAAAAATTTTCACCTTTATATGAAGTGCCCTTTGAATTGGTGGAAGTGTACAATAATAATGTCATATTAAAGATGCCAGATGGCTCCCTACATTCTGTCCATGTGCAGCAATGTAGGAAATGGGTTATTAGAAGCACTGATGCAATTATTAACTCTAAATCTAGTAGGAATCCTCAGGCAGAGGGTGGGACTTCACAAGTATATATAAATGATGATGAAATTATTGACCCCACCCCTGTCCTGTCCGATTCTCTACCTTCGTCTGAGCGGATCTTTGCTTCTACTCTTAACGATTCACATTCTGACATTATTCCATTCACTCGGGGTGCTGTCATTTTTTCAACTCCTCCGTCTCCTGCCTTTTCAAAAGAGAAGAGTTCTAGTGCTTCCAGTTCCTCTGGATATTCTTGTCGTGTGCAACGAGGTTCTTTTTCATCTGCTTCTCATACTCCAATCGCTCCATTTGCTTCTTCATGTATAGTGCCTCCCTAACTAGTGCCTCCCTTTGGTTTTCAATCAAAAAACTTAAAACGTACAAGAACTGACATTTCTTCATCAGGCAGTTCCATCTCTCCTATGACTAAAAGAGTCGTACCTCTTGCTGCATCTGAATCATCAGACAATATTGTTGAGGTTCTTCAGTCTCCAAGAACTAAAATCTTTCCTTCTGTTTCAGCTGAGCAGCTTCCTACTTCAGGAACATTTGATCCATCTGCCGTAGGGCAAAAACGTCCTCTTACGCCATCTGTGCCATTTCAACCTACAAAGCGTCCGCCGCCTGAATTTTCCCCTCCTGTTCCACACTCTCCTAGTGCAACTTCCAGTGTTGGGCTACAATTCAGACATAGAGTCCAGCATTTGCATCCGCCAGCTTTTCGTCCTTGGAATCTTCGCTCTGGACGGACGCAGCCTATACCTTCCTCCCCCGTTCCTCGTCGTTCATGGAAACGCCCCTCTAGTTACACACAGCTTCTTCGACCACCAAGGAAGGAAACGACCGGATCTTCATCCTTCTCAGATTCCGGGTTCGTCTCCAAGCCAGCCTGGGACTTCCTCGATCCAGCCTGAGACTTCCTTGATCCGGCTTGAGACTACTTCGTTCCGGCCTGAGACTACTTCGTTCCCGCCTGAGACTACTTCGCTTCAGCCTGAGACCTCTTCGCTTCAGCCTGAGACCTCTTCGCTTCGGCCTGAGACCTCTTCGCTTCGGCCTGAGACCTCTTCGTTCCGGCCTGATGACCCTGCCTCCTCTGGTCAGCTTGCCTTGTCCGCGGGAATTCCTGACACATCCCGGCGATCCAGTGATTTGCAACCTCAGCCTGCGAAGCGTGAAGCTTTGAGAGTGCCGTTGTCGCCCCGACAACATCATAAGCGTGTCCGCACACGGGTATTCTTTGCGAGCAACAGGTACTGTTAAGTTGTTTTTTTTATTTTAAAACTGACTTTCAAGCGCAAAAGAACTTTTACAATATAGAGCTTTTCTCTGTGAAGACTATGTGAACTTTCTTGTATCACGGAACTTTGATAGCTATAAAGACTATCTATTTGAACTTTTCTGTCCTCCAGAAAAACCAAAATCACGGAACTTTTCTCACAAAATGTGACGACAAATAAATATCACAGAACGTTTTTTGACAAACTTTGAAGACAAAATATCGCATGCATTACCTTGTCAGTATGTAATGTTTTTTTCTTTTTTTAGTTGGGGCGCCACATTAATTTTTTTAATACAAAATGCTTGCCATTTCATTCTGCGCATGTTGTCTTTGCGGCATAACACGAAAATCGGCATTGCTTTTATTGATAATTTATAAAGATTTCACTCCCATGATAGGGTTTTCCAGGTTTTCCCCTATCCCATCTGACAATTCGATGTGCGAATGCATGGAAGTAGTTCGAATTCGGCCCTGGCTGCCATGCAATCAAATGTTTTTTGTGTTGTTGTTTCCATGTCTAACCTTTTTTTGTGCTTGATACTTGTTGAGTTGGTGTTGAATTTTTTCTGCAAATGCAGTTTTTTTTCAACTAACTACATTTACACTGTATTACAATATTCACTTAACTTAGTTTGAATGTTTTGTCTTGCCTGAGAAGTTTTCAGGAGTGGACGAATGTGTAATTAATCACCTTAAAAATGTTGTAGTTTTTTTTCTGGCCATACGCAAATTTTTGACTACTGTCCTACTTATATATATATTGATGAGTGTTCTCCACACGTATTGACAAAGTATTTATCACGAAGTATAAGATGAAAATTTGAAGTCGTACAGAAAGTTTTCTATTAATGTTTATTGAACTATTGATGTCTACAGACTATATGTGCTGAGAAGTCGGTTACAGCAACAGGTCGACGAATCTCTTCATCAATTTTTGTAAGTTCTTATCTGAAAGGTGAATGAATGATCAGATTGTTTGAAAGAATACCTCTACAAAACTGATAGGTTATCGGCAAAAAAAAAAAAAAAAAAAAAAAAAAATACGAGGGAGATGATGTGACGTTTTTTCTAGGTTAACTTTCCTTTTTTAGTTTCTTTCCCTATGGAATTCTTGAGTTTATTCTCAGTATTCTTCACGCTTAACGGAATATCTTTTCCTTCAAATGAATAGGTTTGGCAACACAATTGAGGTTGTATGCACGTGACGTATGCATGTATAAGATAAGAACAAGAGATAAAAAGTGACGACTGATCTGTTGTATGAGAGAGGTGTTGATATAATTGAGAGCGATTATTGAGGTGTGTTGATAAGAGCGATTATTGAGAGCTATTATTGTGAGCGATTATGATGAGCGTTGTTAAGAAAGTGCTGTACGAAAGAATTGAATAGTGTTGAGCTAAATGTGTGGAGAGTGTTGTGATTCGATTCCGAATAAAGGACTGTTTCCGTAAGTTGACTTCTGGTTATATGTTTTGTCTGGCCGTTAAGGTCTGTTTCATTTAAGAACAATTTATTAGTATGTTGATATTTTAAGTTAGCGTAAAGGTACAAGACTACCTTTTACGCCACACACGTTTTTTGTACAAAAAGGTCGTGCTAATATCATTTTGTCAGACCGACAGTCCGTGCATCCGTCTGTCTGTGGACAATATATCTCAGCAAAAAAATATTTTTGCATTGTGAAGCTTGAAATGGAAAAATGATTATCATTGCTTTACGGTCTCTTAAGGATTCACAATTTCCCCATTACAAGGCGCAAATGCAGTTGATATCGAATTCAAAATAAATTTTATTTCATGTATTTGCTTCTAAATAACACACTGAAAAAATTATTTCTCCCTTTCGATGCCATTTATAACGAAGACTATTTTGAGTACAGTTTCTTTTCTAAGTAATTCGTAGATTTTCCGCTAGAAGGCGTAAAGGTACACTGCGTTTTCCCCAATATCTCTGCTTCTAAATGTCCAGTTACAAACATTCTTCCTCCATCGGGCACAGCTCCTAATGGGAAATGTCTTAATGTATAATTACTTCCTTTTTGGTAAAGAATGTTTTCGCCATAAGGGAGCGTAAATTTTCATTTCTGCTCCTGATGTATTTGCAAAAAAAAAAAAAAAAAAAAAAAAAAACTGAGCTTCTGGAACTCGACGGAAAAACCTATTTCGTGGACCGATACCGCCCACCTCGGAATACCTTTTGACAATACCTACGGCTTAAAATAGTGCATAATTTTTCCGCCAGGGGCGTAGCCCTATCTCTTATTTTTGTCAATATTTCTGCGTCTAAATTTCCGTTTTAAAAAATATTTTTCTTTTTTTGTGGAGCAGCGTTTCCGGTGCGAAATATTTCTGGTATAATTTTACATTTTTCTAACGCATAAGTGTGCCACTAGCGGGCGTAAACTCACGTTTCCGTTTACAGCAATATCTGCGGGACTGAAAAGCCGATTGAAAAAATTATTTTTTGGTCAGATGCTACTAACTATGTAAAAACTCTTTGTGTGTACTTTCTTCACAAAATAATAAACGATTTCGCCGTTAGGGACGCAAAAGTTTAATCTGTTTTTCTAAATATGTCTGCTTCTAAATGTGCGATTGAAAAAAAAAATATTTTAATAGTGGATACCATTTACCTTGAGAAATACTTTAGGTTTGTATTTGAGGAGTTTTGTAGCAAATAGTCTTGACGCTAGGTGGTGTTTGTGTACCTCTGTTTACAGCTGCAACGTCGTTTCTAAAACTATTGAAATTTTTCGGTCTTTACTGTATGCCATTCACTACAATGAAGTTGAATTCATAGATTTCCACTGGGGGTTGGGGGGTGGAGAGAGAATTTTCTTCTTTAAATGATGCACAGACGCTTCCTCGCTAAGGGTCGAAAAAGTGAAAATATTTTCCTCATTACATTTGCTTTCAGGACACATATTTGCTGAGCTCTTATTTCTTAACACAACTTTTTCATCAAAAATATTTTTCGCCTATTTTTCAACTATTCCATTATGCAAAGTTCTTCCGGTGGAAGACGTAGAGTTACATCATATTAAATTCTGTATTTTGGATTTTAACTGTTCGATTTGAAAATCCCTTTGTCTCTGATATCCCTTGTGCTATGAGAAACTATTTGTGCGCCATTTATTAATTGTCGTAACATACTCTTCAGCCGCTGGTGGTCGTAAATACCTGTTTCCATTTCTGCATGTTTCATCGATTGTAGAAATGCTGTTGATTTTTTTTCCTAACTGGTTCGATTCACTTTTAATAATTTTGGTAAATTTTATGCGCGTCGCAAAGGATTCAAAAGAAGACTTGCGCATTACAACAGAAAACTCGGTTGATCTTTATTGTTAAAGATGATGTGATATAAATGAAAAAAAAACCAGAAACTTTTAGCACGAAGGACAGGAAGATAAGTAACCGCATTTCCTCTCTCGAGTTCTAATCAAAAACATGTTACAGAATGGTATGGGTGAAAAGAGCTGCACAAATAGATTATTGAAAGATAATCGTTTTAGTGAAAACGTCATGAATTTTAGTGAGTTACTAGCTAAGAAACGCGCTGACCGGTAAGACATCAGCTGTCCAGGTGGTCGAATGATCTGTGGCGAGGGATTCTGGCTAATAGCCCGGGATGGGCGCAAATCCCGAATGCTCCAGTATTTTAGACTGAATGGGAGCACTAAAATTGCACTGTTCTGTGCAGCTGCAGATGATCATATTTCATGGGATTAACACGGTACTTTATAACTTTGTCACTGAAGGTTTGAATGAAACAAAGTGCAATATTTATTACCAGAGAAAAATCTGTTAGCCAACGTCAC
Source organism: Macrothele yani (assembly GCA_039090855.1). Lineage (NCBI taxonomy): Eukaryota > Metazoa > Arthropoda > Arachnida > Araneae > Macrothelidae > Macrothele > Macrothele yani. Next base: position 505,717 of record CM077016.1, read on the forward strand.
ACTGCAAGTGTCATGAAGCTATCAGTTTTCAGTGTTATTGCAGCATTTATATTTTGTTTTTATATAATGCTGTAAGTGGGTTATATATTCAACAAATAAATTGTTTTTGTTCAGAAGTACAGTAGGTCTACCATAGTTATCTGCTTACCTGAGATTGAAGCGTCAAAAGAAACCAATGGAAACTGGATGTGAACTCTTTTCAGGTGTTTGTTAATTTTTTCCTTTCCTCTGAATGTTTATTCAAAGAAATACTTTTCAGTGGTTTAACATTTCTTCAGTACATTTTCTACCGACCTAGTATTCATGTGCACTCGGATTATAAATGCTTCCTAGGAACTCTAATCAATAACATTACACCAGGAAAAATAACATACAATGTAGTAAAAGTATTTCAGTTGCGGAAAGTCATTTTAGACAAAAAGGAAAGAAAAAGCAGAGATCGCGAAATGTTTACATAGCATAACCGTTCCATTAGTTCATTCTCTCCTGTTTTGATATGCAGGTCTCCTTTACTTTGAGTTGAAATTTTACCTTTCATTTCTTTTCCTTCTTTTCTGCAATTCTGCTCATATTGATCATTAAGAAACAAGGAATAATATGCTTTCTTCTGCAGAAAACTGTCATCTGGCATACACAGCCCTTCAGCCAGGCCGAGATTAAGTTATATGCAGGTTTATGTATAATGAGAATCAACAGTTCTTCACATGGGCGAAATCTGTTTGTGAGAATCTAAGGAAAACTTAGGATATTCAGAAGTGTGAATCAAGTTATAATCATCTAAGGCTGGTGCAGTGTAATATGACTATGTAATCCATATAATGCAGCATCATTCTTACTCGTTAACTGTACTTACAAGCAAAATGGCAATTCATCTCTCAGGCTATCTACAGAAATTGCATTTTTAAATAATCAAGCATGAAAACGCGTTCATTTACATCAGAAAAAAATTTACAGGTAAGTGTTCTTGAATCAATATAATTTCAAAAAAAATATATTTTCTTTGAGCCAGGTTAGTTTTAATTAGTCCCCTAGAGCCAAGTGTCATGTCATCATGAATCACAGAAATTCTCCGAGTAATGCTTTATTAAATTTAAAATAAATCTTGACTCTTCGCTTAAATCAACTTTGCTTATTTAGATACTTTTCAAAAGCCATAAATCAAAATTAGATGTTTACTTCCTAATACAGTTTTAAATATGAAATAACCAGATTATATATGAAAACGCATTATCTGTTTTAGTTCTTTGGCAGAAAGGCACTCATGTTAATTTGTAAAATCCAAGTTAAATGTTTTATTGTTCAGTAAAGAGTTATAAAAATAAAATTATAATTACTAATTTTTTCACTCCAAAATCACACAGATTAACACTGATGCTGTAATTATTTTAAGCACTTCCTAACAGGAGATGTTGATTTTACGAAGAAGCTTGGCATGCTTGCCGACCTAGCGTCATCGCTGGCTGTGTTTCATCCGGGACGTCTTCACAGAGTCCCTTATGAAGGAGAGTCTTCCTCCTACCTGTACGCTTCGGCAGCGCCCGTGGTCCAAGGTTACCCAGCCGACGCCTTGTAAACAGATTTACTGATACTAGAGCTGGTCCTTCGCGAAGCACACCTTGCTTCCCGACGAGGAGACTGTGACGTACCTGCTGTACCAGCTCTCTTCGCGAGAAAAGAATCCCCTCCTTCGAATCTATGTGCACGACGCAAGAGTGGGGATGAATTAAGAAGAAAACATATTTGCTCCAGTGAAACCAAAGAATGTTATTGAAGCACTTTAAAACAATAGGAATATTTGTCTTCAAATCCTTAAGTAGAATATTCCGTATTCAAAGATCTAAAAGCTAAATATTTTGTTAGTGGGGAAGTTAGTATGTACTTCACACTGAATGATCCTACATCGTCTTACAACACGATAAGTGAATTTATGGAAATTATAATTTCTTTCTGAAAAGATAAAAGAAATTTCTTTCTCCGGACCCTAATGCCATTTATTGTATTTTTAATGGAAATAAACATTCTACTTGATGTTTATGGTTCTGTTCTTCCGCACTAAATGGAGGTTTGAAGGGCTTGTCCTTGGCAGTAAATGCTCGAGTGCTATTCATAATATCAAAATATATATCAATGAGTTGGAAAATTTCAATGCTTCTAAATTTGTAGTGAAATGTACAATTCCCTTCGCTGTGGTCGATGAGAACAAACGTTTTGCTGAGGCTACCTTTTGTCATTCATTTCCTCTTGCAGTAAGTAAGACACTGATGTTTTAGTCTATGGCATACTTTGATTTCAGCCGAGTCTTTGCTTAAGATTTCATTGATGTTCTCTCCTGTTAAAATGTTTCCATCCCCCATTGTGAAACTCCTGTCAATAAGAGATTTCTCAGAAGTTTTATGCAGCGAGGCATGTCAGCAAATACCCATATTTCAGACCCCTGAACAAACGAATTATTAAGGAAAGATCTTTCCATGAAATTCCAAGTTCCCTCTACAGCGTATTGCATCCTTCCAAATCAGAAACAACAGCTTTTAGTTCAACCCTAGTAGATTCCAAACCTTGAATAATTGAAATAAAGTAATGATTTCGACATTTGGCAGTCAAAGTAAAATAATATTAGCTATTTCCATTGTGATAATAATCCTCGGATCAGCACAAATTGGGTTTTCTTGAAACAGCCGAGAATTTGGTTCATTCTGGTGTCGTAGCGCCTAGAGTCAATATAAATTTCGTCAACACTTAAAACACACACTTTTCAGGGTGACTTAAATTTTCACATCTTTTTTTTTTCATTAACAGTAGGACATCGTGTTGAATACCTGGATTACAGGTAAATTTTGCACACCATCTTTTCAAAGTGCTTGCACTCAGTAAAGGGATTCCGAATTCCTCTAGAAGTCTTGTAATTTGGTAGAGAGAGCTCTGATTACGATACATTTCGATACATCTTCGTGGGCCCATTTTATCCGCTGCGTCATTTCTCTAAGAACACTTACTTAGGCGTCTGTAAATAGAGTATATCATGGATATCTTTATCACATCTTTCCAACTTGCTGTATTTTCCTTTTATTCTTTTTATCTGCTTCTTCGGTTGGCTAATTTGTTTTGACCAGACTTTTCTATATGATGTATATCTTTTTGATTTATGCAGAGACATCTTAGTAATATTGCGTTTCTCAGTCTTTAAAGATTCTAGTAACTTTCAAGATCAGATATCGTTTCTTGCCGTTGTATATTACTCTTCTTCATCTCTTCATATTTCAAACATTCTGAATTTGTGCAATGACTATCAGGATCGTTCTAAATCGAATCTACTCCGTTGCCGATGCGGGATTTTTTGAACTTAAGCTTGTAATTCGCTCCAACGCACTAAATTTTTTTCTCTTCTGCTGCCTCTCATGTCTTGGCGTTATTTCTTCTGAATTTAATGCCGGAAAATTATTGTTCGGTACAGCAGATGATTTCAGAATCTTTCTTTCTTGCAGACAAGTGAATTATTTCTCATGTGTCATTCCTGCGTGTCTTTCTGAGGAAAACGATGAAAAATTAAATTTTTTTCTCTTGTACTTATTGTTGCACGTAGCTACGACGCAGCAAACCCATATCATAAATACAATTAATCTCCTGAAAAAGAAAACACCTGTTTCTCTTTCCTAAAAAAGTAAGAGATATTTAACAAAACTCGAAAAACATAAGCAACTCTCTTTGACCACTGGCTTACTCAATGCCCTAATCTCGTTTGGCAACTTAGTGACGTCACTGACGCTGCGAAACATCCCCCACTGGCTACAGCGGTTCAGAGGATACTTCAAAGGTAAGGTCCAGAATAATTTATTCTATGCATCTTCCACATGCCAAGATCTATATGAGAGTTAAATAAAGCGAGTGATTCGAGGGCACATATTTAAGTACATCACATTGTGTTTATTCCTGTCACTCACGACCACATCAAGCCACAGTCGCGTACATGCTAAGTGGAACTAAATTACAACAACACAACATACAAAATGGCTTAAAAATTTCTGCCCCCGCGGGGTACTTTGGAAGGTGGATTAATGAATGCTATTGTCGTAAGACCGAAGAAATATGATATGTGAGTCATAAAACTAAATGTTAAGTAAACTATGGCAATGGAAATAATAAGTATTTCAACTGCTTAGTTTTTCAAGAACAATTATTATTTTTATTCAGATTTAAGCGAACGTGAAAAGCGACCCTGACACAGATGAAACGTGATGCAGCTACGGAAGTCCATCTGCTCGTGAGCAAGCTGAAATGTGACCTCCTAATAGAAGGAAAAGCTGAATAGCAAGTGTGCTATTAAAGGGGATTGGTAACTTTTTATCTAGGATATCTACAGGTGACCCCTCAATGTGTTATACATCATTTTAAAGCTCTCGTCGAGTTCCTCCTTTGGGGAACTCGAGAGGAAGCCCAATTTCGTTGCAACGCACCGTTTTCAAGATATTTGAGAAAATAAACCTAATGTGGCTGACCAATTACTTTTGTTACCAATTTTCGGTAATCAATTTGTTTTTATTGCAATTTACATTACTACTATACGGAAAGATGCATAGCAACAGAAATCTGCTGAGCGAGAACAAAAACTTACTTTCACAGAACAATGCAATAATATCGCTCAGTGTCAACCCAATCATTTAAGTGATGTTGTGTTGCGTTTAATACTTGGTTCACAGTAACATGAAACAAACAAAAAGTTCTCACATTTTGTAGATTTTTTTAATGGACATTTTTTTACTGAAGGCAGAAGTTAGCTTTTCAATGTATGTATTGGAGCAAAATTTAAAAAAAAAGGAAGAAGTATTGCGATACCACCGTTTGGGCATACGAATTTCTCGAAAGAAATATTTTGCCAATTTGTAGATATTCCTCTTTTCATGAACGCTGTTGACGCATGATAATTTCTGTGAATACAAGAAGAAAAAGTTCCAACACCCAGTGACAAAGATAATCTAGGTATAATTCCAACTCTAGCCAGCTGTCTGCAAATAATACAGATTACAGATTAGCTGATAAATGGCAGCACGTCATCTCTCTCACTGGCGTGTGCTTTCGCGATTAGAAACTGTAACAGAGGATGTTCACACCTATCTAGAAAGTTATTCCAGTAATATAATTAATGTTTAAAACAAAAAATTCATATTCAACCGCATCCCGAACAAGTTCATTAGGGTAAACATAACCTTCTTTTTTCTTCCATTCAGTTCATTTAATTATATTCATAAATTCACTAAAGTGCCTACTAAAGGCCATCCAAAACAATGAAAAATGCTAACAGTATTCGATTTACGAAAGTGGCCGTCACAACGAACTAAATCAACGCAAGTTTAAAAAGTCAGCTCAACTGCAAAAATCCACCACTTGGCACCATACTGTATATAGGAACGCCAAAAATTCCAATTCTGTCCAGTGGATAAATATGTTCTTTCTTGGAGGGCTAACTATCCTTACTGAAGACTGGATGAAAACCATCGAACAATTTGAAACAATCCATGGAACAAATTTTTAGCGGGAAAAAGTGTCATACGAAAACTAAGGGCAACTATACAACAACAATTTCCAAACGTTTCCATAGAAGCTGCATATATTCATTCCCCAGTGGGCACATTCACACAAAATCGGCATTTTAATCATAACGAAGCTTTAGTCAAGAAAACTAAATAAAAACAAAATGAAGTAGATTAAGTTTAAAATAATTTATTTTGATGACAGGAAACTTTATCATGGACATGCCCAGCTTGAAAAGTGCATGAAACCTTTTTTGTTTTAGTGAATTGCTTTTTTTGACAAAGTTAAAGATTTATTATAATTGTTAAAATTAAATTTTTAAACACAGACACAATAACGTGGAACAAAGTTAATGAAATAACTTCCTAAGTGCGACATGTATCACTCCGCGGTGTTTGCTCACCCTTATGTTTAAGATGGATATCGAATTAAACAAGGGATTGTTAATTTTCAGCTGAGACGATAACTAGACAGCCAACAATATTATGTAAATAGTTGCTTAATAACCCCATTCAATCCAGTCGAACGACAAATGTTTTCTACCTAAAACGGTCGAATCCTATCCAAGGAAACGCTATCCAATCCAACCAAAGACGTTATCGGCTAACACAACGTCTTCCTCTAAATCCAGGTAAGTTTTGACAGTGAGTGCAACTGCATATTAAAGACCCTCCAAACAAACGAAGAACACCATTTGGCTTTTTGAAAGCCTGTTCTTATTCTACTCAACCACATGCACGCACGAGTTCTCTTGAATTTTGTTGTGGTACTATTTAGTATATGTCACACTGAGATATGGAAAGCCAGGACGGGAAACGTAAACTGGCCGTGCGAAACAGCTGAGGATATAACTCATGTCAAAATTAAATATCCGTGGATTAAATCGTACAAGCCATGATCTCAAGCACGTAGCACTTCGACAGTGCTTTAACTACTTGAGGGCCGAATGCCGAAGTCAAACCCTATTCCGAAATAGAGACAAATCGATGAATTGTTTATGTATACGTAGTTCACAATAGAAATATGGAGACACATGTATTTTTCTTTACATGTTGAGCTGCTTCTTTGCTTAGATTTTTCACCATAATGTCACTCTTTCAAATGAATAGGGCCCGCGTTTGGACGCTTAGTAAGACAGGGCTCATTTTCACTGTAGCAATAGCGATATTCAGAGTTTCTACGTAAAAATCTCCGTGGACCATTTTCAACATTTTATTAGTTGGAATTCAACACATGTTTATCAGTGACTTTGATGAATTAATTTATCAGAGCCTATATATGTTCGTCAGGGACGTATACATAAATTTTTCGGTGGACATGGGGGGCGGTGACGAAATATGGAAGTTTTTGAAATTCATCAAGACAAAGTCAAAATTTAAAAAAAAAAGAAGAAAAAATTAAGCCTGTTTTTTCTAATTTATGTCGTTCGTTTTTCACTAAATTAAGGAATTGTTTCTAATCAAAGTCGCAATACAAACAAAAACAAAACAAATGCAACACTTTCGGGGGAAGGGCGTAAACACGCTCCAAATGGGTGCATAAAAATCGCACCACTTTACGGGAACAAATGAAAACTTGCAACGGGAAAATTGTACAAAAAGGGAGTAAGGGGAAAAACAAAAACTCGTAGAGCAAGAGGACAACGAAGTTTTGAGTAGAAGTAAACTTAAAATGACGGAGTATCCTTATTTTCTATGCATAGAAGTACAATAGAATGAAAATTTCCCTTTCTTCTTTGTCAGCGTGAAACAATGCCTAGGCATCAACAACAGCCTGCCTTGAGCAAGCTACTCGACATTTCTTCTTCACCCAAACGCGAAATGAAAATATTCTGTTAACTGCGTATAAGGAATCAGAGTAACACAAGAGAACATATTCAAAATGTGTGTAGTCATCTTTTAAAGAATGGTATGGGATGGGACTTGGTGGTTTAGAAAACGCCAGAAGTAACCTAAAACAAGCAACAAACAGGCTGATTGGGTGTGCACAGAAGATTAAGAGCTATATTGTTTTCTTCTGAATGTAGACATACAACCTGCAACCGTGGTGGGAAAATAGGCTTGCTACCGCATGTTTCATTTTGTTATTTTTTGAACGAGGTTCTGTCGGAAACATTATTAAGACCGCAAACAAAATTGCCGTTATCTACCCTTCTGTTCAAAATGTAAGACTATATCAAAAAACTGGAAAAGCAATGTTCCTATCCTTAGACTAAATTTCTGTACTGAGAGATGTAACGGTTCCAAGCTACCCGTCCCCTTCGGTCTCTTATTTCTGGATTGGAATTTTTATTGTCAACTACTTTTAATAGTGCTGAGATAATCGGAGGTGAAAATAGAGACATTCTCATTTCTGTTTCATTGGATATCACTATTCGGTTTTTCCATGTCATAATATATTTTTTTTCTGGAGAAATATATATTTGAAGGACTGATAAACTGTTTGATGTCTAACATTATCTTTCACCTACGCGATGGAAGTATTTGTAAATAAAAGTTGCCTCGCGAACTGCTCAGAAGATATATTAAAGTGTTTAAGAAACGTGCCCTGCGAATTTCATCTATTACAGAATGCCAAGCAAGCTGTTAATGTGCCTTTTCCAAGAGGATAAACACTACACCTTTAGGTCTTCTCACCAGCAAACTCGAAATGATACCCGTTTTACCAAACAAATATGAGCGCCATTGATTTCTATTACAATGTAATAAGTCAATAACTCGTGGAATGGGCATCGTGAGGCAGTTAGAGTAGTAACAAGAGCCCATTGGCTCTTTTAAAACCATGAAACATTCATTTAAGTTCCACCTTACTATGTTTGATTATACAATTAAATTCATCTTTACTAAGAATTTACTGCTCGCTGTAATGAATTTGTTTTGTCATGGAATCAAATTACAGAATGATTAATTTTGCCTCTTTTTAATACTCAGATTTTTTCATTATTCTTATGGTAGTTAAAATGTGCGGCTGGTAGTACTGATGTAGGGATTCAAATGTAGAACTCGTGAGTTTGCCTTGGGATCTACTCGAATGTCCAAATGCTACGCCAATTACTCTTTTGTTATACTTATCCACAGGTATAAGAAACGAGAAGCTATATCACCTAGAGATTTGATTATTTTAGTTTTGCTCTGCATTAGTCTGCACGTAAACCATTGAAGATTAGGCGAGTCTTCCTGTGGGGCGGGTTTATTTTTAAAATACCAATTGGCTTCACGCCCCTTCCTGGAAACAAGGTCGACTGCATCCACAAGAGCCAATATTCTTACCAAGGGCATGAACTGCCTAGAGATCTGTTGTTTACAAATAATTCGTTCATAAAGAACGAATCAATAAAGTTAGTCACTGGTGAATGAATCTTTCCTGAAAGTAATCGATTCCCCAAACGAGCGATTCTATGAATGAATCAGTCAGAATTACAGACAACAAACTTCACCAGTGTGTCTAGGTGAGGTTCAAATTCTGGTCAGAAAAGCTTACCTTATTCAAAAATGCATACATGTAATACATTACGTGAACCTTTCGAATTTCGTTCCCCGTCCCAGGACGATAAAATTTTGCCGCCCCGGTGACGCAGTGGTCTAAGGCGCTGGTCTCTGATCATTCGTCTGTAAGGGGTCCGGGTTAGAATCCCGGTCTGGCATGGATGTTGTGTTTGTCTTACGGCACTGGCTCTCTCCCTTCCCTGGAACCAGTGACCCTAAATTAGGGACGGACGACTGCTTATAGCCCATTGAGTTGCTCACGGTGGTCGTTAAACCTCCAATCAAAAAAAAACCTTTCGAAATAAAGTTATATAAAAACCGAGGAATTGTTTTATTTTCTGAAGGAATTGAAAACCAATTTAAACGTAAAAATCGCTCACTAGGAATCGACTCAGAATCGATCCCCCTGGACACAAATTATTTTCTGAACTGGAAGCTTCACCAAACGAAATGTACGAATCGGTCCGAACAAATCGGTTTAGTTATTCGAATCGAAAGGATCGGTTAGTTAATCTGTAGACCACGCCAGAAGGGACACTTCGCTGTGCAGTTGAAATCGGCGTATTTCGAGTTACGCGTGACGTCAGAGAAAGCAGGAACTCGTATTGTAGCTCCCTGGCTAGCAAGAAGCATGTTGAAAGACGCTTGTTCGTTCATCTGGTTTATAAAATTCAAAAACATATTTCGTTTCGTTGATGAGAGCTCTCGCTATTGATATTTAATCCTTAAGTACGTACTAGGTCTTGAACAGCTAGCGGTGTTCGAGATTATTCTGTGCATCTTATCCGTCTTATTGCAATGTCCTATGTTAGTGTAACTTGCCTCCCTTATTATCGTGTGTTATGTGAATGTAACAGGGATGTACAGTAGCGTTTTACTTGTCGTACAATAGGTAGTCCAAAGTTTGTGATATTGTTTACCGTACGTTTCCTGATATTTTGAGTTACCAAATATCTGAATATTGAAATGCAGATTAAAAGATAATTTTAGGGTAAGAAATTTAGTGATTGGCTTTTCTTTTTTTGTCGCATAACTTGCATCTATTATTGACACCATACAATTTTTCATGTTATTTTCGTTTAAATCTATTTAGTGCCAGAAATAAAAGTAATTTTAGAACGAAGTACCTATGCAAAACAAATAGAAACGATGTTGTACAGAGCAATTTTTTCAAAAGTAACACTGTGTTTCAAAAAACGCTTCTTTTACATAGTAATTACTGGTTATCTTATGTTACACAATTTTTTAGATTTTAAGCATAGTATGAAATTACATTTAAATAATACTTCTTCTTTTCGCTTTCTCAGCCCTTCACAGACGGTGGTTGCTGGGCTTGTGGTGCCGTGGGTGAGGTAGTTTCCTCTAAGCTGGGTGCTTTAAGTCCTTCCCTCTAGACCTGTCACCTCGGTTGTTTCTGAAGATTTTTTTCTACCTTTCCCTCACTTTCTGTTTCTTTCCTTATCGAGTTCACTTACATCTCTAGTTTTTTTAATATGCTTAGGGCCGCTGTAGTTCTCAGGTCAGGCACTCCCATACTAAACCTACTTATCGTCCAATTCAAAAGTTTTTTTTTTTTTTTTTTTGAAACAGCTACATTCGAATTGTTAACAGTTTTTCTTGATTTCCGAAATATAACTCCCGGTGTTCGAGATTACATGTCGCTCACCGAGATCGCTGTTGTCTTCGGGACTATCTATATATTAAGTGTGTGTGTTCTCCTAGCGCCAGTTCTTTTAACCTGATGACGCACAGGGCGCCTGTTGCGAAAGATCTTGTTTTACCTAATATGCCTTTTAGTAGTAAAATTCTATTTGTACGTTTTGGGTAGTTTTCTACATGCTTAGACAGCTGCCTTTTTATTCTTCTTGATATAACTCCCTGTGAACTAAGTCAAGCAGAATATTTCTGTGTTGCCATAGATATTTTCATTCATGTTGTTCCTAGTGTTATCCATGTGTTATTGTTGTTCCTAGTTGTTATCCATGTGTTATCGTTGTTCCTAGTGTTATTCATGTGTTATCGTTGTTCCTAGTGTTATCCATGTGTTATTGTTGTTCCTAGTGTTATCCATGTATTCCTAGTATTATCCGTGGTTATCCATGAGAAGGGTAAAAGATGATATCTAAAAATGTCCTAAATTGTTAACCTGAGATAATTGAAAACATCTTGTTCGTTGCATTCCTTCCACAGTAAAAAATCTGAGGATCAGCGGTTTAGTTTCCTCAGGTCTGTCAGAGTAACGGCAGCCAGTTGCAACACGCACCAGAAGTCATTTATCTGTCACACAGAAATCTAATTGCTTAAAAAAATGCACTTTTCGCCAAATACCCGAGCTAACATAGTGCAATACAAACATTTTTTTATGTATCCCATCGAACGTACGCATTGCACTCATGAGAAGTTGCTAGGACTAACAGCACTAAGAATGGACATGTATTAATGATCATAGTACCTCGTAAATATGAACCTTTTTATGCATTTCATCGAACGTACACCTAAACCTAACAACTACCTAGGTTAATCTTCTAGTGCTCGGCTGTGTTTCATCATCACATGTCAGGTAAGCATTTCCAACGTAACAAGTCGTTCGCCAATTGGTGGGTTTGCCCTTCGCTCCTGGCCAAAGAGATAACGCACGGTAGGTGTTCTTGAGCTGCCCGTTTGGCGGTCCCCAGACACCAGTTGAGCAATGCTTAACTATTCATGCTTTGAAATGTACGGTGCGAGCACGGCTGAAAATTCAGGCAGGATAAGGTCACGGATATTATCACATTTCCCCTGATCTCTCAAAAAGCCGTTCTAATGCGACTCTCAGTTCATGAATGTCTTTTTCTGTTCTGGTTTGCAGAGTTAATTTTTGCGTAAAGTCTTGACCAGTTGACCTGTGATGTAAAAACTTGTGTTTTTAAATTTGAATTACGACTTTCCCCTCATGAATATTCTTTTAGTTTTATTCCAGTTTACAAAAATTGCTTTTACGTAAAAGCCTTAATGAATCCTTTTGAACTGGGGTGTAAAACTTGTGTGTTTCAATTTTTATTACTACATTCCTGCCGATATGACCCATAAACTACAAATCCCACTGTATTTTGTGCACGGAATAGAACATGTATATTTTCCCTATCTGTAAGTTACGAAATTTCACCCTGCTCTGAGAGCGAATGCATTGTATACTTTAATTTTTGCTTGTATGTGTCATTTTGTGTAACGAATACTTTTGCCATAATGTTTAACCCACCAGATATTAATGGAATGAGTAGCTTAATCAAATTTTGTATATTTTTAGCATCAAAATACTTTTCACATATCAATTCTGCGCGTAAAACATATAATCGGTCTGCAAACCAACATGTTCTGTAGTTTGTATAAAGCATTTCATTTGATGTCAATAATCAGGACATTCCATTTTATTAACTTTTTAAATTAAAGAAAAAATTGCTAATTGCATCTTTAAGATTTTTATTTTTATAAACATGTTGGCATATTTGAAGATAAATCTTTTGTTGCAACGAAAGCAAAAATCCTAGCTTTATTGCCTCTTTCCTAAAATTAATTCTCCATGATTAAAAATAGATTACCGTGGAACTTAAATGTTATTTTTACCATTCTATATTAAGTGATTATACTGTGCGGAGTTATAAGCTTGGAATGGGTCATTCCCTTTCGCTAAGACTAATTTTTTCGGTTAATATTAAAACAGTTTCAAAGAAGAAAGCAGAAGTTTCAGGAAAAATCAATAGATATTTTTGTTGCGCTTGATACCTTAATATTATCGATTATGCAAAAATTCTAGAACAATCCAATGCGCAACATAAAAATTGGTAGCCGTGCGCTCTACTTCGGTACCTGTAGAACATCTCTGTGTCCATGAACTCTGTGAAAGAATGAGCTGCAACAAACCTTTCTGTTATATTCAACACAAAGAAGCCTTAAAAGATCTGGTGCTTCATAATGGCATCTACATTATTGTTTGTAAATGTACCATGCGTCAAAATAACTGATATACATAGGACGCACTCCTAACTTTCAAACGATTAACTTCAGTACTTGACAATGTGTTTTTCACTATGACGACATCCGCACAAAATTAGAATGGGGGAAAACATTTATCTAAAGTACCATAAAGTTTCCAATTCTGTATTCAATAATATATTTTATACGTACAGTTCCACGGTAAATTTCAGTACTAAGGACCATTGGAGTTCTCAAGAAATGCAGACTAAGGTAGTTAATTCGGCGTATTTTTGCAGTAAAAGATAGGAATGATTTTAAATGTTATATGTAGCACCAGAAAAGGAAATAGCTTGTATGCTTCTTCTGACTTTATTTTGAGCTTTAACTGAATTCCTATTCTATCGTAACGGATCAAATAAATGGCAATTTATTTTGTCAATTGCGCGAAGTTTCGAAATCAAAACTCGCCTTTCTAATTTCGGCTTGTTCACATCGAAAACGAAACTAGGAGCGGAATAAATTTGCCAAACATATTGGAGTAACTCGGATTTCATCTAAAACAAGAAATGGACAAATTAATGAATCGTTGGAGCACTAACCTTCCTAAGAACCAAACTATATCGCACGAAACAAAGCAAATTAGCAAAGTTTTAATACAAATCGATAATTGAAGAATAATTTCTATTTACTTGCATGTTTTCTATGTTTAAATATTTAATACGTTGATACGTGAGGAAAATTTTGAAACAGAATGATGAAACTAGGAAAGACGGCATAAAAACAAATTTCACACCACACAGAAGCCAAATAAACGTAAAGATGAATCCTAAACGTGTTGCTGTTAGACAACAGCATCCGGCGTAGAATGAAAATACCATTAACACCTTAAACCTAGCTTCGACACAGCAGCTAGAATACTGGAATACTTCAAAAAACATCCTTGTTAAGCCTCTCTTGACTTTCAAAAATACATATATTTATTTATATAAATTACTGAAACTGTTAAAATACGTAGTGATTAAGTGCACGTAGGGTATTAAAATATTTCGATAAAAAAAACGTGGGCCACGTCTACATAAACGGAATGGACAAATTATGATATATCCCTACATAATTACGTGTTACTCCAACTTCTGCCCTCACAGCAGCAGCCAAACGTCTTGGTAACGATTCCATGAGCTGTTGAACGCACGGTGGTGGTATTCTCATCCTCAAAAAAGCAAGGATCGCTCTGTCATGCAGAATCCACAGTAACAGATGGGAGTTGACGGGCTCGAACAGAGCTTTTCAATTCGTTCAACAAAGTCTTAAGGTGTTTGAGGCCTGGTGCTGATGGGGGAATTCCAAGTGTGGTAAATTCCCTTGAATGTTTCTGGAATCTGTTGGGTGTCATTCGCAAAAAATGTTTTGTATTTTGGTCCTGTTGAAAGATGACATCATGGTACGGAAAGAGAATCGTTACAATCGAGTGTAAATGGTCGGCAATGTTGTTCACATAACTGAAGTTGGTAACAGACGTCTGTACGGTTGTAAGGGGTGAAAAAACCCCATTAAAAACACCCCGAATTATTACACCCTCTCCACTTTCCTCTATGATCCCAACTTGGCAATTTGCGTCAATCTCTTCATTTAATTTAGGTCACACACACCTCTCATCGGCGCAATAGATTTGAATCTGTGTTTCGTCGAAGCAGAGGACGTTTATTAAGTTCTTGGCACTCCAGTTGCCGTAGGCCCTTGAAAACTACAGCCTAATCTTTCTGTGCGTTGCAGTCAATAACGAACATCATGTGGACTTCGACTGTCATAGCCTGGTTTGACTAATGGTCCGTCCATCAAATCATGGTTTTCTTCCATGGTTTGACGAATGGTCTTTGTGCATATGCTTGTGAAAGCACCTTAAACAAAATCCAACATTTTGTGCTCCACGGTAATCTTATGATTCCTTACAACGACGCGAAACATTATCCGATTACCTTCTGACTCGATTCCACGCCTACGGCTACACGTTTCATGTTGGTATTGGGCGTATTTTATGTAGTCTTGATATACCAGAAATACTCCATGCAAAAACCTACCCAAGTGTTTTCGATCTTTGAAATTATTTACGGAATAAATTCCTATTAGTAACATACCGTACACTATCAAACCTCATTTCATTTTTAAATTTCCGAGTAAAAACTGGTGTCAGTAACAAGTGAAAGAAAACAGCCCAATGTAGATTTTAACTTCTGGTCGTACTTACAAGGAAATCATAGGAACACATACACATTTTGGTTATTTGTTACCAAAACTTCTGATTGCTACCTCTTTTTCTTACTGTATATAATTTGCTTTTCCACGAGTATGTGTTAATAACGTACACCATTCCTTGGTCGGGATTATTGTGTTATCTGCGACAATTGAAAACCCGAAATACGAGGACCCTAAGTTTGTTTTAGTAAAATGGGTTCGCAAAAATTTATTTACGAAGCAAAGATCATGTCCTTTTATGGCCTCATTGGCGATGACCACTTCTACAACGATTCGTTGAAAGAACATCTCGGTTTAATGTCATCCGTTATGTCTTTGATGAGATATCTCTTGTCAATCCTCGGTGATCTCTTACATAATCTTCGGAGCTCAAACAAGTCCAGATTTGAAACTACAATAACAGAACATATCAAATTGTACTTCTGCATGATTAATGAAAACATATACTTAATTTTAGCTCTTAACACATTATTTCTTATTAAAGCTGCAAAAATCTTTCATCATAAACAACTGCAACTTTGGCGTTATCTAGTGTCGTATATATATGCCAGTTCACACAAATATTATTTCTTAAATGAAATTTCTATTGAACACAAGGTATTCTGTGTTTGTTCTAAGAACGGCTCTGTACATCATTTTTTCTTCAATAGCAACTTCATATTTTTATTTTTATTGATATGTTTCACTCGATTCAGAAAGGATAATGGCCGTTTCCCGCTGATATTTATATTTAAATAAAAATGTACATTGAGTTGAACTTCATATGCAATAAGCTATATGCAAAACTTTGGTTTATCATTCAGCTTTTTCCGTATTAGTAATGCACTTCACACCGTTCCTAACGAGCACGTGGCGCAAGTAAATATTGATAAGTGCCAGTGAATCAAAAATTCTTGTCTAGATATCCCAGCAGCTTGAGTTATGCTCATGTCCCTTTCTGCTATCTGTCATTGTGAGCGTATTTTGTCAGGCTTTGATACTAGCTTAAAGAATTCTTAATCTACTGTTATGAATATAAAATAAGAAATCCTGCACAGAATTAATCCTAAAAATGAAGTTTGCTGTAGAAGGATGAAGTTACATTATTAATATACACTGATGAGCCATTACATTAAGACCAACCCAGGCCTAGAGAAATGAACGCGCCTGGAGACCGAATGGTGGCAGAGGTGAAGTTCACAGAACAGTATATATACAAGCCGAGAACCGGCTTTCTGTTAGTAGAGTGCTCGGAGTCAGAATATGAAAAGCAGCTGATTTCTCGGAGGTTGATAAAGGACAAATTTTGATGGCACGGCGCCTCGGAACTACGATCTCGGAAACGGCGCAGCTTGTGGCCTGTTCACGTGCCGCTGTAGTGAGTACGTATCAAATGTAGGGCACAGATGGCCAAACGACAAAGCGACATGCAGCCGTATGACGTCCGCAGCTCATTGATGCCAGAGGGGAGCGGAGACTGTCGCGCATTGTTCACAGCGACCGCTGGGCCACAGTGCGACAAATCAGCCGCAGATACAACAGTGGTTGTCAGGGCAATGTGTCACAGCATACAGTTCATAGCAGCCTTCTGCCATTAGGTCTCCCTAATAGGTCTACGTAGCTGAAGACCCAGCCAATTGGTCTCCTCTTCTGTCAATAGGTCTACGTAGCTGAAGACCCAACTTCTCAATGTTTTGGGTGGAGGTACAGCTAAACACCAGTGTATCCAACAAGGAAAAGTAAAAAACAAGTCTAATGTTTTGAAGCTGTACAAAAAATGCGTCTCAAAATTGTTGGGCAACTTCTAAATAGCAATTCTTAGCAATGGAGCAGCAAATATTCTCGTTTCCTTTTTTTACATAGATTCCAATTTGCGAAAGAAAAAAGTTAGTGCATGTTCGCAGTTGGCAAAACTATTGTCACTCTGAAGGGAAGGATATGTCTAAAAACAATATGTTGGTTTTCAATTTGTAAACATTCAAATAGCAATGCGAATCCGGTGGAAACGGAAGTATCAAGCAGAAAAATTACCGAAACATGTGGAGAAATAAGTTCATAATAGAATTTCGTATCATGATGCTCTTAATGGAAATTGTAAATATTCTATTCCTCTGAAGACATAATTTGTACAACGCTGGCCAATATTCATAAACGGAGATTCTAAGACTCACTATATCTGGAAAATTCGAAAGATTATTTAACCTGTTTCCATTTTTCATTCCGGAAATATAAATTGCTTTTAGTTTTCTCAGCATTATATAGAAATATTTTAATGTTCTTAAGTTTGATTAAAACATTTCAAAATTCTGATACTATTTCCGGTTCACTGAATTTAAATATCCTGTAAGTTTTAAAATCTTTAATATGTCATTACATCTCAAAGACATTGGAGTACCATAGACTAGTAAACGTACTAGCTTTTGTGAAACGACGGAGACCAATTAAAACGTGCAGCGCCATCTATGAATGGGGCGAGTTGGCAGTGACAGATGCTTATTGGAAAGCAAGAATATTTGATTCAATTCGTAATGTACGGCAGAAATTACTCAGAAAGAATTTTCGCAAATGGCCCAACAAATTTCTAGGCCAGATTGAAATCAGCAAGTGTTCCTATCCGAGGTTAAAGAAAAAAAATTAGCAAACAAGAAAATACGAGGCTATATCGCTGCCAGCCTTATGCACAGAGCAGAGAAACAAATAAAAAAGAGGAAGAAAACTACTAACCAGGAAAAGTTTGCATCACATACACTTAAATCTTAAAGATATATTAAAATCTTAAAGATTTAGAGCTGAAATACTCGCACAAACACGTGAACACTCTAGGTATTCCGTACAGTGGCGGCTTTCTATGCACGCTGAAAATAGCATGATCATTGCCAGTCTATTCTCTTTCGATATCTTAGTTACATCTTTATACTACTTGATATGTATGTGATCACTATAAATTTCATAAGAAATATTACAAATTCCATAAGACTGTTACAGATTTCATAAGGAGCACTCTTTGTTTGTTTCGAGTAAAGTATTTCTCAGATAAAAGTGATAAAATAAATTTGTTTCAACTCACGGAAAAAATCTCGAATTGAAAACTCTAGGAGAAAAATATTGTACATTTAGCTAATCCCGTAAGAAATTTATTTCTACCATATTCTGCGACATAATGTGCAATAATAATTATAATGTGTGTATTATAATGTGTATAATTATTACACATTATACACATTATAATACACACATTATAATTATTATTGCACATTATGTCGCAGAATATGGTAGAAATAATATTATAATGAGTGGGATGTAAGGTCAGGTGATGCGTAACATCACAGCCTCTCCTTGACAAATGTCAACCCCGCCTTCTCGTGGTGCATCCTGTTCCTACTAAAGGGGCTCTGACGACCGCCAATAGCGGTATAACTATACCATCGGGATTAGAGGAAATTCTATCCCACACTCACCAACCTGCTTGGCCAGCGTAGTGAGTTATGGCCAAACCCCTCCAAAATGACTCCACAACTTAAATCTTGGCCCTCAGTCTCCGGCAGCTGGAATGTACCTGGCCAAGGCAGCGGCCAGTGCAACATGAAGGCAGAGGGTGCTAAGAATCCCCGGAGGACCGGACTAGGCTGCCATCTGATGCTGACCTTGGCTACGTACAACGGACGCTCCCTATCTTCTGATTCAAGGCTTCTTGAATTGGAAGAGGAACTACAAAGGATCAAGTGGGACATCGTGGGGCTAAGTGAGGTAAGGAGAAAAGGAGAAGATCTCATCGAACTGAAAAGTGGACATCTCTTCTACTATCGTGGGACAGATACTGGCAGAACTAGTGGTGTTGGATTTATAATAAACAAGAAACTGAAGGATAAAGTTGTAGAAGTTGAAAGTTCCTCTGACAGAGCTGCACGGCTTGTTATCCAACTCTCGAAAAGATACCAGGCTCAGATTATTCAAACTTATGCACCCACCACAAGTCATCCTGAAGAAGAAATTGAAGAATTTTATGAGGAAATTTGTCATCTAAATAATAAAGGTAAGCAGCACTTGAAAATAATTATGGGAGATTTCAATGCAAAAATAGGGCACCGGCAACAGAATGAAACTTCAGTAGGTAAATTCGGTCACGGCAACAGAAACCAGCGTGGAAATACTCTCGTTGAGTTTGCAGAGGCAGAAGGGGTTTTTCATCTTGAACTCCTTCTTCAAGAAAAAGCCACACAGGAAATGGACATGGAGACATCCAAATGGGACGACAAGTGAAATTGATTTTATTATGTGTAACAAAAAATTCGTCATAGAAGACTGCAGTGTGCTAAACAAGTTCAACACAGGTAGTGACCATAGATTGGTGAGATGTAAGATGCACCTCAACACTAAACTTGAACGTGGCAAGCTCATAAGACAAACAAAATCTATTGACATAACCAACCTTAAAAAACACCATAATACCTTCAAGTTGGAAATGAAGAACAGGTTCTCTGCTTTAGAAGGCCTAACATCGGAAGAAGTGGACATCTCTGAAGTTAACAGAAAAGTAACCAAAGCTCTTATGGAAACAGCAACAAAATTAGCTGGGTCTAAGAACAAGTTGCATGTAAATAAATTATCAGGAAAAACGAAAATGTTGATGCAAAAAAGAAGAGAGATGACGACAACTAAAGAAGATGTGACTTCCAAAGTGCAATATATAGAGCTATGCAAGACAGTACGAAAAAGTATCACTGAAGACGTAAGAAAATTCAACTGTGAACTAGTGAGGAAAGCAATTGAAAACAACCAAAGCCTAAAGATAGCAAAGGGACATCTCAGTAAGGGAAGAAAACAGATTATGGCACTGAGAAAAGAAGATGGTTCTGTAACAAGAAATAGAGGCGAAATTTTGACAAGAGTGAAAGATTTCTACTCCAAATTATATGAAAGGGATGATACATGCACTCCAGACATCATGAAAGATACCAGTACCAGAGTTCCTCCAGTCCTTCCAGCAGAAGTTGCACATGCAATCGAGAACATGAAGCGGGGAAAAGCTCCAGGAGAAGATGGAATTACTGTAGATATCATACAAGAAGCAAGTGGAGAAATCGAAACAGTACTCGCCCAAATTTTCACTCGATGCCTTAATGAAGGAAAGATTCCTGAGGATTGGAACACCGCTACAATGATCCTGCTACATAAGAAAGGTGACATTGAGGATCTCGGAAACTACAGACCTATCAGCCTCCTATCAGTAGTTTATAAAATCTTCACTAAAGTTCTTTCACACCGCTTGAAGGTAACACTGGACATGGCTCAACCGAGAGAACAAGCTGGATTCAGGAGTGGCTACAGCACAATAGATCATATCCATGTGCTGAGAGAACTAATTGAAAGAGCGAGGGAATATGAACTTCCATTGTGCATGGCTTTTATCGATTATGAAAAAGCCTTTGATTCGGTGAAACCATCAGCAGTTACAATGGCTCTGAAAACCTGCGGTATTGAAGATGCATACATTAATATTATTAATAACATCTATGAAAATGCAAGTGCAAAGATTCGGCTGTTTGAAAATACAACACACATAAAAATTGGACAGGGAGTGAGACAAGGTGACACCATATCTCCGAAGCTCTTTAATGCCACATTGGAGGGTGTTTTTCAGTCACTTAGCTGGGAAAACAAGGGGATAAAGATTAATGGAGATTATCTAACCCACCTTCGTTTTGCTGATGACGTAGTCATTTTTGCAACTAGCCCATCAGAGCTGCAGAGTATGATCCAGGAACTTGCTGACAAGAGTAAAGAAGTGGGATTAAAAATGAACTTTCAGAAGACGAAAGTGATGTTCAATGCTTTTACAAGAAATGAAGATTTATCGATTGATGGAGAAAAGCTGGAGATAACAGACACGTACGTTTATCTTGGACAGCAGATATCAAGTGAGGGTCACATTGATGAAGAAATTAATCGGCGTACAAAACTTGCCTGGAGAGCTTTTGGAAGAAACAGCATAATTTTCAAGAGCAATATGCCGTTATGTCTTAAAAGAAAAGTGTTTGATCAATGCATCCTTCCAGTGCTTACGTATGGTGCAGAGACGTGGACCTTAACTAAAAGAGACATACAAAAGCTGCAGACAACTCAAAGCAGCATGGAGAGGTGCATACTTGGTGTAACCAGGAGAGATAAGAAGAGGAACTCGTGGATCCGAAAAATGACAAGAGTGGAAGACATCATGATTAGAGTTAAATCCCTGAAATGGCAATGGGCTGGACATACTGCCAGAAGGACAGATCATCGATGGACAGCCGCAATTTTAGATTGGATTCCAAGGGACAGGAAAAGACCCAGAAGAAGACCACATGGGAGATGGGTGGATGAAATTCGAAAGTATGCAGGGGTGACATGGAGGAGACTGGCACAAGACAGACCGTTGTGGAGGAAACTTGGGGAGACCTTCGTCCAGCAGTGGATTGATAATGGTTGACAATGATGATGAGGATTATAATGTGTATCGCCATAATATGTATCGGTCATTCATATTTACCATTAGTAATCATTTTCTGTATCGAACCCTAAAAAGATATATAGGATGGGAAGGATGTATTTCAGGAAAAGTTTAATAAGTGATTTAAGTTTGTTTTTTGTTCTTTTTGTTAAACCGCGAATTTCTATTTTTCCAATCACAACACGTTACAATTTGTTCTCCATTTACTGCTTTAAATATTTTATATTTAGAAAAAAAGATGTTTCAAATCTTATGATAATATTTTTGTCCTGTATTTACACTGACGGGAAAAAAATTCCAACACCACGAAAAACACCACGAAAAAATAGTTGTAGAGGAATGAAATGGCGTCAATACATTTGGTATAGGTAACATATTTAATCGATTAAGGTTTCAAGATCACAGCTTAATGTAAGCGCGAGAAGAGCCATTTTAAATGCGAACTGCTTGTACATTAATAACCGGAGTAGCCGCCAGAATGTTTAATGCAAGCACGCAAACGTTCATGCATTGTGTCGTACAGGTGCTGGATGTCAGTTTGTGGGATTGAGTTCCATGCCTGTTGCACTTGGTCGGTCAGTACAGGGACGGTTAATGCTGGTTGGGGGGGGGGTAACGCTGGAGTTGTCGTCCAATGATTTCCCATACGTGCTCGATTGGAGAAAGATCTGGTGATCTAGCAGGCCATGGCAACATGTCGGCACTCTGTAGAGCATGTTGGGTTACAAGAGCAGTATGCGGGCGAGCGTTATCCTGTTGGAAAACACCCAATTGAATGCTGTTCATGAATGGCAGCACAACAGGTTGAATCACCAGACCGACGTACAACTGTGCCGTGCCGCCCCGGTGGCGCAGTGGTCTAAGCGATGGCCTCTGATCATTCGTATGAACAGGGTCCGGGTTCGAATCCCAGTGAGGCATGGATGTTGTGTTTGTCTTACGGCACTGGTTCTCTCCCTTCCCTGGATCCAGTGACCATAAATTAGGGACAGGCGACTGCTTATAGCGCATTGAGTTGCTCACGGTGGTCGTTAAACCTCTAATAAAAAAAACAAAAAAAAACTGTGCCGTCAGGGTGCGTGGGATAACCACGAGAGTGCTCCTGCTGTCATAGGAAATTGCTCCCCAGACCATAACTCCAGGTGTAGGTCCAGTGTGTCTCAGCCGCAGACAGGTTGGTTGCAGGCGCTCACCTGGCCTCCTTCTAACCAACACACGGCCATCACTGGCACCCAGGCAGAACCGTCTTTCATCAGAAAACACAACAGATCTGAACTCCGTCCTCCAATGAGCTCTAGATTTACACCACTGACGTCGCAAACGGCAGTGGTTTGGAGTAAGTGGAATGCACGCTACAGGGCGTCTGGCTCAGAGCTGCCCTTCAAGTAACCGATTTGTAACAGTTCGTTGGGTCACTGTGGTGGCAACTGCAGCTCGAATTGCTGCCGCTGACGCGGTACGATGCGCCACGGCCATACGCCGTACACGGCGGTCTTCCCTCTCAGTAGTGCCACGTGGCCGACCGGAACCCTGTCTTCTTGAGGCAGTACCTTCCCTTGACCACCGCTGCCAACAATCATGCACAGTGGCTACATTCTTGCCAAGTCGTTCTGCAATATTTCGGAACGAAAATCCACCTTCTCGTAGCCCTATTACACGACCTCGTTCAAACTCCGTGAGCTGTTGATAATGGCTTCTTCGTCTTCTTAAAGGCATTCTTGACTAACATCAACACCCTACGTTGAATCTCAACGATAACTAACGCTCACGAACATTTCAGCGCGTATTTACAGCAAACCTGCTTTGCATGTTCCGAGGGGCGCTACTAGCGCCATACGTATGCGCCGAGCGCGAAATTTGCATGGACGTCATCTTACAGATGTACTCTCCCCGCCTACCAACTGTCGTTTATCTACCACAACCCCTTCTTGGTGTTGGTATTTTTTTTTCCGTCAGTGTATTACATTTCTTTAGCACTTGACTTTCTTTCATTGTGTCGTAATAGTGTGCGTCCACTGTTTTGAATAAATGCTGCAGACTGATACACAACACGACTTGAATACTCTTAATGTGTACCGACGAGCACGTGAAATACACAACCCAAAGCGATTCCACTTCCTTTTTGTATCTCTCCGCAAGAAAAAACGTGCTGTACTGAGTTTCTTCGATCATTTAATCACACCAGTAAGTAGTTCCTTTGCTCTATCATATATATTTTGCTTTTAGCAAAGGAAACGTTTCACTCGCTGTATTCTGTGTGACACATGGCAGAACAAAAATAAGCACATTAATTTTGGGGAACGTTTTGGCGATGGACTTCCGAAGAAGAACGCTTTTCAAGTAGTTCTCAACTTCGCGTGTATCATTCTGCTTTGTTTATGTAAAAGCTGCTCACACCCAGGATGAAACATTTTGCTATAATAGACACTTAATCACTCCTTTTCTTTATAAATGCATTTTATGAAATTTTTTTATCAAATAACAATAATACGTATTTTTTTGTCCGCAGCTATTCTTGCAACGCTGATTGCATCCTTTTTCGGCAAAATTTCAATGGCTACGACGGATGCATCAATTTTTTTTTCCGAAGAAATTATTTTGGAAGATATTTATCCTCTGCTATTTGCAACAAGCAGATCAGAAGGAAAGAATTAACGAGGAAATCATGAATGAAATACGGGATTACGCTATATAATACACATTTTGAAGATGACAATCCGATTTTTGGTGCAAATGTGACAAGGATAGTAAGTCTGATAATATCCAAAAACTTGAAAATTTTCATCGTCCTTGAGCGGGACTCGAAACCGCGTCTCTCAGATAGAGCCCGGGTATGCTAACCACTACACCACCCAGAACGACTAAGTTTCAAGTTTCCGATTAATTTGAATTGTCATCTTCAAAATTTGTAACGAGAAAACTTTCACACTATGAAAAATGCATTTCAGTAAGATTCTGTATGTAATTAGGTAATTAGGGTGTATAAATCTTAATTGTAAAACAAATACCTTTTTATTATTTTCCGTATGGACTTATTAGTATAAAACCACGATAAACAGAATAATTGTATGTATCGTGAACTCTTTCGTTTGCAGTTTCTTACTGGGTGTCTAGCTATGTAAACAAAGCGGAACGATGCACGCAAAACCAGAAAATACTTAGGGTTCTAATTCGGAAGTCCACCCTATTTTGGTAACCTTTTGTTGGGTTTTATATTCTAACAATTTGATTTTTCAATCTCTGCAGATATTATTTATTTACCTCAGCCAGGCATTATTTATTAATCTGGAGGCATTATTTATTTATCAATCATCTCATTCCAGACATTTTTTGCTGCCAATGTGTTTGGTCCATTTGGTAAGAAATCTTTCCGTCAAATTTTGAATATACATTGCAAAGTGTATTATCATGTAAAAAGAAGTAATAGCAAAAAGACGTGTTGTTCGTAAACGAACTCCCATCACAGGATAATTTTTCAACTAACCGAGCTAGCCAAAACGCGTTATTTATTTTTTAATAATTGAATTTTCTTCTAAACTTGTCTGCGTGTGCACCATACCAAACAGGTGGAGATTTGAAATGCCTTTGAAACTAATATGGGTCGTGCATAATGTAAAACAAGGTCATAATATCTCTTTAAATTCGAAAGTGATGTCCTGATATATACAATGCTTTGAAACAAACAGGAAAAGCAATTTTTTTTATCTGCAATCAATTTTTATCGAACGTATTTAGCTACCACACATCTTTAGAAAAGTAAATGCAAGGGCAAGCCTACGATGGAGCGGCAAATATGAATGGTGAACTTAATGCGGTCGGTACGATATTCAAATAGGAAAACAGGAAGTTTCCTTTATAGACACACACACCCGCACACTGTTACATTCACCTTTTAGATATGGCTGTGATTCGTTTCTGTGAGTGTGAGGAAGTGAAACCAATGCACAATGTCGATGTTGAGAACTCATTATCTATGTCGATGTTGAGACATCATTAATCTATCGGCAAAATGATTTGTAATATTTAAAAGAATTTGTAGCAAACCAGAGGACTTCAGTTTCAGAAAACTTAGTAACTTTCCCAAATTACGCTGAATTTTTCGGCATCTTTCATTATCAACAGTACTTGAAGAGTAATGCATAAAAAAAGTTTGTTATGCACTTGAAAGATCCAAATCATGGGACATTTACGGAGAACTTGTCTGCAAGAATTGCCTCGCCCCCAAACAAAAATATCAATTTAAGTTCTTTCGTGCGTTCTGCCCCAAAGGAAGTAATTAGTTAACAAATATACGCTCGCCGCCCCGGGGGCGCAGTGGTCTAAGCGATGGCCTCTGATCATTCGTCGGAAAGAGGTCCGAGTTCGAATTCTGGTGAGGCATTGATGTTGTGTTTGTCTTACGGCACTGGCTCTCTCCTTTTCCTGTAACCAGTGACCCTAAATTAGGGACGGGCGACTGCTTATAGCCCATTGAGTTGCTCACGGTGGTCGTTAAACCTCCAATAAAAATATATAAATATATATTCGCTCCCCCTCCTCCCCTGCCCCAAAGAAAAACAAGAGTTTGCACTTGTTCATGTCCTCCTCAAATTTTTCGGTCACGTTACGCCTATGATAATGATTAAAAATATTCAAAGTATCCTAGCAGTTAACAAAGTATAAATCGTATTTATATTGCATGCATACAGGAACTTATTTTTTTCAGTAATACAACGTATTTAACTATTACCATGTGCACGATTCTCAGAAAATTTAGAAATTCTGCCGTATCAGTATCACATTTTTTGGTAAAATGTTAGTTCAGATTAGTTTCCAGCAAAAATAACATACAATTTTCATATTGAAAAAAAGCAGAAAGAAAACAGCAACAGAATTCACATTTCAAAAACCGTAGTAAATTCGGCAGAAAAATCGATCAGTATTATGTTGGAAATATAAAATAAATAAAATATTTGACATACAAGTTTTCCCGTGTGAATTTCCCTAAATCGCAAACGCAGCAACACCCAACAGAAAAGAAATTGGATTACCATATGCGGAGGATGCACACCCAGGAAATCGATGTCTGAAGACAACATTAATTACACAAAAGCTATAATTGATGCTTTCCGTACTTCCTTAAAATTGCTTCGGTATAGCGTTTAAGAAAATGACTTCAATTACGACAATGACACCCAAACGAGTTTTAATAAGAATATCTTGTGTTCCTGATATTAAAATTCAGTGAGATATTGTGACATTTCATTCGACACGTTGACTATCTACTTTGAAATTAATGTCGCATAAAAGCAGGGTTTGATAACACAACTTTTATTAATAATTTCTCGTCAACTGGAATTTTCAGAACTATAATTAGATGAACAACTTCCAAGTAGAACAAGTAAAAAAGCAAAAATCACTCCAAGATGAAAGTCTGCTA
The DNA here is from genome assembly GCA_039090855.1 of Macrothele yani. Classification (NCBI taxonomy): domain Eukaryota; kingdom Metazoa; phylum Arthropoda; class Arachnida; order Araneae; family Macrothelidae; genus Macrothele; species Macrothele yani. Next base: position 532,820 of record CM077016.1, read on the forward strand.
TCGGGAAATGCAAAAGTAAACAACTGCGGCCGGTGAACTAGAGCATGCGCGTTGCTTCAGAAAGAAATCGAATGCCTCCAAGATATTCTCAGCGAGCAATACTCAAAATTTCCATTCTAATGTAATGTACGGGCTTCCATAGTAAATTATTGTGACTAATTGTTTCCTTCGTTTCTGTTCTGACAATTCACAATCGTTCCGACGAGTTTTCGGGCAGCTTTAAAATAATGCCAGAATGTGGCAACTGCTAGTCTTCCTTCCGGTATTGCAGGCGAACTACTGAACAATCTATGCACATGTTAATAGGTTTTGTCAAATTTCAAATTTCGATCTTTGAAACAATGTCCAGTCACTCGAGAGGAGAATTTGTCTAAGCACTGGCTTCTGGCCATTCGTTACAGTCAGGCTGCGGTCAGCTCCGCATGAAGCATGAGTGGTGTGTTTATCTTACGGCGATAGCTCTCTCCCTTCCCTTGAACTTGTGGCGACAAATCAGACTGGCAACTGCTTGCTCGAGTTGCTCATGTAGTCGTTAAACTCCCCAAAGAAACAAGCACATTCTGCTCTGATTTTGCAAACCAAAATGCCTGTTTGATTTGTAATAGATAATTGAGGATGTATCTTCAAAAAATTTTTGATTCTGCTAATATTTGATTTCTTTTATCTTATATTTTTCTTTTCTTTTCTTTTCTTTCTCTCCTTTATTTTAATTTCGCACACTTATTTTTATTTGAAACTTTTGAAAGTGATAGCATGGGATTTTCTTTAGGTTTAATTTTTGGGACAGATTCATTAGAATTTAATGTAGATCAATAGCAGCATTGTGTGTAATTTGTAACTTTATTATTACTGTTACTTCTGTCATTACCTCATTTCGGTTTGCTTATCACTTCGTTAGTGTGTGCATTCCAGATTTAGTACCTGTCACTACCGCTGATGTAATCCGATAGTAGTACAATTTGTGTTTGCTTCACTCTTTTTAAGGCGACTTCATTCCTGTTATTGCTTAATTTTCACTAATGTTTCAAAAACGTACAATTTGCCTGTTGTACGTTTTCCATTCCTGCCTTGTAGAAAAACTGCGACGATTTTTATTTAAAAACCTTTCATTTAATTTGCATTTATTCTCTTTACTTTCTTTTGTTCACACTTGTTTTATTAGACATTGCATTTACTCAAAGGATTAAGAAACATTGGATAATAGTACATTAATACAAATAATGGTATTGTTTTTTTATTCATTATGCATTCATTTTCGAAATGAATGAAGTTGTGAAAGCTCAAAGATTTTCCATATTACATATACACTGCCTGGCCACTTTATTATGACCACCTGACAGTTTTAAGCAAATGAGCTATGGCTGAACGCTGTTGCTGCCAGAGGGCGAGGCTAGTATAAAAAGGGAAAGCTTAGTGCTTGAGGCAGTAGTGGAAGTGATTTTTGGGTGACGAGATGGGTAAAAAATGCGATTTGACGGACTTTCCACATGGGATGATTGCAGGAGCTCGAAGCCATGGAGCGAGTATCACCGAAACCGCCGCATTCGTGAAATGTTCCAGAGCAGCTGTTGTTAAAAAGTTTAAAGACTGGACTGTCAGCCAAAAAACTGGGTCTCTACGTGCAACGTGTGGTCGTCATCGCCTAGTGACTGCTCGGGCGGAACGGAGAGTGTCCAGACTGGTAACAGACAACAGAAGGGTAACAGTGCAGCAAATTACAGACCATCTTAATCAAGGATCCCCTCAAATGATCTCTGCACGCACTGTTCGCCGTACACTGCATCGGATGGGATATGGCAGCCGAAGGTCTGTTCGAACACCTTTGCTGTCTGCAGTTAACAAGTGAAAACGTCTCCATTTCTCACAGGTGCACAAGGATTGAACCATCGATAATTGGAAACAAATTATGTGGTCCGATGAATCACGTTTTAAGTTGCACCACGCCAATGGCCAAGTGAGAATTTGGCGGAAACAGCACGAAAGCATGGACCCCAAATGCATTCCTACAACCCTTCAAGCTGGTGGAGGCAACGTTATGGTTTGGGTAATGTTTTCCAGGCATGCTTTGGGCCCTTTAATTCGTGCTGATCAACGTCTGATTGGCACATCATATCTAAACACCGTTGCGGATCAAGTGCATCCTATCATATCTAAACATCGTTGCGGACCAAGTGCATCCTATCATATCTAAACATCGTTGCGGACCAAGTGCATCCTGTCATGTGGATGGTTTATCCCAATGGCGATGGCTTCTTTCAACAAGATAATGCGTCCTGCCATAGTGCTCGTATCGTACAGGATTGGTTTCAGGAACATTCCGGTGAATTTACTTTGCTTAGGTGGCCCCCACAATCTCCAGATTTCAACCCCATTGAGAATGTGTGGGATGAAGTTGAACGAGCTATCAGACAGCTGAATCCACAACCCTGCAATCTCACACTCCTGAAAAGTGCTATTCATCAAGCATGGTCTCAGATTCCACAAACCACCTATCAACATCTCGTGGAGTCCATGCCACGAAGAATCGACGCAGTATTAAAGGCAAAAGGTGGCCCAACGAAGTACTGAGGGGGTGGTCATAATAAAGTGGCCTCTCAGTGTATATCTCCAAACGTTCGTCAACACCTCGGCAGAAGTGTAAAACCGTATGTACTTTTGTTGCGCAACAGATGGTGCGGACATTGAAATTTACTGAGGCTCACTGAAACTTGGTACGTGTTTCTCCTTCCTGCCAAAACCGCATGCACGTAGGTCCACTACGAAAATAATAATAATAACAATAACAATTACGTCTCTTTTCCGATCAGTTTCATCCCAGACACTGTGTGTTCTTTACTTTTCTGATGCAAGGTGTAACGCCAAAAGGTTTCCAAGGAAATTCTCACCCAAAGTCGTCTATCACAGCTTCACTTCAGCAGAACGCCACCCTGGCAGATGGAAAAGAGTGGCGTATTGCGCATTGCACGCCGGTCGGAAAATGCTGTAATTGCGGCGTAACGTTCCGCCATCCCATATGCTGAACAATACCTCTAGATACGTCTCCCTGTTATACAGAGGAATGCAAACGTAAATCTTCCATAGAGACTAGTGGAAACATTTAGACTACAAAAATTCGCATGTCTAGTTTTTTATATATATTTTTTTATTTTTTAAGAGTAACAACTCTTGCTTATTAGCTTCTGGTATCGTGACAGATGCTAACGCAGTTTCATTACAGACCACTGGGGCGCTAGTGAATAGCACGAGTTGTAGCTCTGTGTTAGTTATGACAACGAGCATCTCCACGTGAAGTATAAGAAGCGGTCGCGCTTTGAGAATACTAGAAATCACGCGAGGTAGGTTCATAAATTATAAGGTTGACCCTCTTTGGATACCAGATGGTATTGGTTGTCGAATTGACGTCACATTTGCGTAGCTATTGCTCGTCAGTGACGTCACGCGCACTTCTGGAATAAGCCAATTTCAGCCGTGCTGTGTAATAAAGCCCCAGTAGTACACACTACTCACTTGTTTGCTCGATGCTTATGTGAGCAAGGAGCGTTTCTAATTATTCCTTCAAACCTGCTCCAGTGAGGAAGTAGTTCTTACCATTTCCAAAATATAATAATATATTTTTTCCAGTTTTGTACGAAATGTAAAGTTAATCCTGTGAGCAACTGTCAGAGTTCGGCGAAATTTTTCATATCACTAGCCTTTTGGAAAACCACAATTATGTCAAACGCTTTTTTTCATACATTTTCAGAATTCCCTTTTAAAATTTCTTCATTAACCTAGAGAAACAGCACTATGACAATCAACACGCATAATTTACCCGGATTTCGATTTACAAAAGAAATTATCATTCGCTTCACGAAAATTATGTATCATCCCTGAACCCAATGATCAGTGCATCTTGACTACAATTAGAAAGCGAGATTAGTGATAAACTGGAAGTGTGGACGAAATTCATGCGAGCAGTAAAGAGATTTGGATGAATGGAATGAAAATGATAGTACTTAGTAGAGAAGTTGTGGCATAAATGAAACATGAAATAAAATACCTTGAAATTTTAACAACAGGATCTCGTCTTCTTAACAAGAAAACTGTTCATTAGTTGTTTACTGCAGCATGGGATACCAGAGCGTTCAATATCAGTGACTGTGCATTCTTCCTAACAAGCTATGAAAATGCGCAGACTTCCTGCTTGGTTTTCGATAACCAGCTATTCAAATAGTTCCGTGTGTCGGTCCGCTTTGTTTACATGGCACCTGCGGACATCCACCATCGTGGATCAAAGAATCTAGCGCCACCGCTGTAGAAAATCAAAGCAACATAACAAAAACCAATCGGAATACTTTTTACGGAAAACAATTAATTTGCATCTCACTTTTATGTTTGACGTAATGACCTTCTTTAACAACAAACAAGAAAAAAAGAAAGTAGGTTGGCACAAAAAAACTCACTGAAAAGAGAAACTGCACTTCTGTTTTTGTAAATTACTCACCATGTCATATAACATATGGTATTTTAAACATCCTTATATCATTCTTCAAATATATGTATTTCCTGAACTGTGTATCCTTAATAGCGTTGCTCAACAAACGATGAAATAAAAACGGGTCTGGTTCATTTGCCCGACGTTTACTTCACCGAAGGGTCACTTGACCGAAAATCACTTCACCGAAAAAATTGTTTCACCGAAAGATCACTTGATCGAAGCGTTCATTTCACCGAAGGGTCACTTGATCGAAAGGTACATTTCACCGAAGGGTCACTTGATCGAAAAGTTCATTTCACCGAAAGGTCTCTTTACCTAAAAGTTCATTTCATCGAAAGGTCATTTCACCGAAGGGTCAGTTTATCGAAAACGCTAGATTTCATTACAGGATCTGTTGAAGCATGGTGCAAGTTTGACAGACAGACCACCGAAACGTTAGGGGATCATACTCAAATTGCACTTTTGATTTCTCCGTGTCACAGAGAACGCAAAGATTTAGTTTTAAGGCAAAAATAATTAATTTTAAGTCCCTATGCCTCGGCCTAGGCCTTTTTTAGCAAGTTTTATCATGTTCATACGTTTTTCATAAAAATCATGTTCAGTCCTCATGTTCATAAATAGTTTACATGAAAAGTCAAGTTAATAACGTTGCACATTTATTCAGGCAAAAATGAATCACTATTAGGGCCGTAGGCCTCGCTTAGGCCTTTTTAGCAAATTTTAACCGTGCGTGCTCATGTTCATAAGGTTTACATAACAACTCAAGTTAATGATGTTGTACACTTATTTAGGCCAAAAGAATCAGTCATAAAGCCCACGGCCTCGGCTTAGGCCTTTTTTAGAAAATTTTAATCCTGCATGCTCATATTTATAAGGTTTACATAAAATGTCAAGTTAATAATGTCGCACATTTATTCAGGCAAAAAGAATCAATATTAGTGCCGTAGGCCTCGCTTAGGCCTTTTTAGCAAATTTTAACGGTGCGTGCTCATGTTCATAAGGTTTACATAAAAAATCAAGTTAATGATGTTACACATTTTTTCAGGCAAAAAGACGTAGGCCTCGCTTAGGCCTTTTTAGCAAATTTTAACCGTGCGTGCTCATGTTCATAAGGTTTACATAAAAAATCAAGTTAATGATGTTACACATTTTTTCAGGCAAAAATAATCAATTTTAGGGCCCTAGGCCTCGGCTTAGGCCTTTTTAGCAAATTTTAATCGTGCGTGCTCATATTTATAAGGTTTACGCAAAAAGTCAAGTTAATAATGTTGCACATTTATTCAGGCAAAAAAGAATCAGTCTTAAAGCCCTAGGCCTCCGCTTAGGCCTTTTTAGCAAATTTTAATCGTGCGTGCTCATATTTATAAGGTTTACGCAAAAAGTTAAGTTAATAATGTTGCACATTTATTCAGGCAAAAGAATCAATATTAGGGCCGTAGGCCTCGCTTAGGCCTTTTTAGCAAATTTTAACCGTGCGTGCTCATGTTCATAACGTTTACATAACAACTCAAGTTAATGATGTTGTACACTTATTCAGGCCAAAAGAATCAGTCTTTAAAGCCCTAGGCCTCGGCTTAGGCCTTTTTAGAAAATTTTAATCCCTGCTTGCTCATATTTATAAGGTTTACATAAAATGTCAACTTAATAATGTCGCACATTTATTCAGGCAAAAAGAATAAATTTTAGGGCCCTAGGCCTCCGCATAGGCCTTTTTAGCAAATTTTAATCGTGCGTGCTCATATTTATAAGGTTTACGCAAAAAGTCAAGTTAATAATGTTGCACATTTATTGAGACAAAAAAAGATTCAATTTTAGGGCCCTAAGCCTCGGCTTAGGCCTTTTTAGGAACTCTAAACGAATTTCGCGAAAACGTTCCATGTAAGCCAAGCGAGAATTGTGCTTTAATTTGAAGAAATTAATTGCCGATGATCCGAGGTACACTTGGTTTGAGGGAACTGTAACCCGAACTTTCGTAGTATTATATTCTGTGCCGCTGGAGTCTGTCAGTGTATCCAGGATGCTCCCCTTGAAGTGTCTGCGAAGTCCGTGAGCTTTGGGAGGGGAGCTTTCTCCCAAAATGTTAAAATGGACGTAGAGCTGTAAACATTAGAACCTGGCTTTATATAATGATTCTGTACACGATCACGAATTTTCAGGAGGGTGGGACGAATTCACCCTCCCCCAAGTTTCTAAGAGCGCAGACAGGTGTTCAAGGTAAGGGATTTGCTCGCAATTTCTATGCTTCATGTTGTGTTTAGTGCCAAACTATGTATGCCCTTCCCCCCTCCCCCAGAAATTTGGTGAAGTCTGTAACGAATTTTCAGGAATGTGGAGTGAAACTGAACCCCCCGTTTCCAAGAGCTCTTCAGGGGTAACATCGAGGATACACTGATGACCGACTCCAGGGGTCCAGAATATAAAATTACGGAAGTTGGGGTAGAGCCCTCAAAACCAAGCACCTCGTATCCCTTTTACAGACTTCACCAAATTTCTGGGGGAGGGGGAAGGGCATACATAGTTGGCACTAAACACAACATGAAGCATAGAAATTGCGAGCAAATCCCTTACCTTGAACACCTGTCTGCGCTCTTAGAAACTTGGGGGAGGGTGAATTCGTCCCACCCTCCTGAAAATTCGTGATCGTGTACAGAATCATTATATAAAGCCAGGTTCTAATGTTTACAGCTCTACGTCCATTTTAACATTTTGGGAGAAAGCCCCCTCCCAAAGCTCACGGACTTCGCAGACACTTCAAGGGGAACATCCTGGATACACTGACAGACTCCAGCGGCACAGAATATAATACTACGAAAGTTCGGGTTACAGTTCCCTCAAACCAAGTGTACCTCGGATCATCGGCAATTAATTTCTTCAAATTAAAGCACAATTCTCGCTTGGCTTACATGGAACGTTTTCGCGAAATTCGTTTAGAGTTCCTAAAAAGGCCTAAGCCGAGGCTTAGGGCCCTAAAATTGAATCTTTTTTGTCTCAATAAATGTGCAACATTATTAACTTGACTTTTTGCGTAAACCTTATAAATATGAGCACGCACGATTAAAATTTGCTAAAAAGGCCTATGCGGAGGCCTAGGGCCCTAAAATTTATTCTTTTTGCCTGAATAAATGTGCGACATTATTAAGTTGACATTTTATGTAAACCTTATAAATATGAGCAAGCAGGATTAAAAATTTTCTAAAAAGGCCTAAGTCGAGGCCTAGGGCTTTAAAGACTGATTCTTTTGGCCTGAATAAGTGTACAACATCATTAACTTGAGTTGTTATGTAAACCTTATGAATATGAGCACGCACGATTAAAATCTGCTAAAAAGGCCTAAGCCGAGGCCTAGAGCCCTAAACTTGATTCTTTTAGCCTGAAAAGTGTGCAACATCATTAACTTGAGTTTTTAGGTGAACCTATGAACATGAGCACGTGCCGTTATTATTTTCTAAAAAGGCCTAAGCTGAGGCTTAGGACCTTAAAATTGATTCTTTTTGCCTGAAAAAAATTGCAACATTATTAACTTGACTTTTTATGTAAAGCTTATGAACATGAGCAAGCACAATTAAAATGTTCTAAAAAGGCCTAAGCTGAGACCTAGGGCCCTAAAATTGATTCTTTTTGCCTGAAAAATTGTGTAACATTATTAACTTTACTATTTATGTAAAGCTTATGAACATGAGCAAGCACAATTAAAATTTTCTAAAAAGGCCTAAGCTGAGACCTAGGGCCCTAAAATTGATTCTTTTTTGCCTGAAAAAATGTGTAACATTATTAACTTTACTATTTATGTAAAGCTTATGAACATGAGCAAGCACGATTAAAATTTGCTAAAAAGGCCTAAGCGAGGCCTATGGCCCTAATATTGATTCTTTTTTGCCTCAATAAATGTGCGACATTATTAACTTGACATTTTATGTAAACCTTATAAATATGAGCACGCAGGATTAAAATTTTCTAAAAAGGCCTAAAACGAGGCCAAGGGCTTTAAGACTGATTCTTTTGGCCTGAATAAGAGTACAACATCATTAACTTTAGTTTTTATGTAAACCTTATAAACATGAGCACGCACGGTTAATATTTTCTAAAAAGGCCTAAGCCGAGGCCTAGGGCCCAAAAATTGATTCTTTTTTGCCTGAATAAATGTGCAACATTATTAGCTGGACATTTTACGTAAACCTTATGAATATGAGCACGCACGATTAAAATGTTTTAAAAAGGCCTAAACCGAGGCCAAGGGCCCTAAAACTGATTTTTTTTTTTTTGGTCTGAATAAGTGTGTTTACATAACAACTCATTAACTTGAGTTGTTATGTAAACTTCATGAATATGAGCTCGGGGGATTAAAATTTGGCAAAAAGGCACAGGTCTATCTATGACTTATAATTAATGTTATATTTCGAAAAACCTACTTATGGGGAGGTGTTTAAAAGAAATTAAAAGTGTATTTTTTATACAATCCAATAATGTTCAGGTGACCAGTTTTTTAAAAACCAGCACCATACTCCAACAGATCTATAACAACAAAATTCTAAGTTTTCGATAAACTGACCATTCGGTGAAATGATCTTTCGATATAATGAACTTTTAGGTAAAGTAATCTTTCGGTGAAATGAACTTTTCGATCAAGTGTCCTTTCGATGAAATGAACTTTTAGGTGAAGTGATCTTTCGGTGAAATGAACTTTTCGGTCAAGTGACCCTTCGGTGAAATGTACCTTTCGATCAAGTGGTTTTCGGCGAAGTGATTTTCGGTCAAGTGACCTTTCGGTCAAGTGAACGATACCCAATAAAAACAAGGTAAGTTGGCATGAAAATATTAACAAGAAGAGCAGAAAAAAGTAGTACTTCTGATATCACGTAGAATATCTCTTTTATAAAGGAATTCTTGTTTTTCTTTACAAAACCGCTACTTATTAGCGTTGAAATTATTCAAATTATAAAAAATACTTTGCACTTAATATAGCGACGCCCCTAATATCTTTGCTCCGTGAAGATGTGGAAGCCTGTTGTTGAAAAAAAAAGAATTGCGACGCACGGAACTACTTTAAAAAATGTTAATTCGAAGGTTTCGTGATAAGACTGAAATTGAAACTTCCGTATGCAACCATAGGATACATCAATTTGGCTCACATAAAATATTTCCATTTCTGAAGAAATCTGGTGCTCTACTAGGAATTGGGATTCAAGAAATTCATAGAAACGGCGATTATTATTATTATATTTTTTGAAAATGACATATTTTATTTACGCAACATTTCATTATTTTACATTATGGTTTTTACCGGTTAAAACGAATTAACTCGGGGTTAAAAAAATTAGCTGAAAATAGCTTGTCTGGATCGAGTGAATCTGCGAACGTGTTGTTTTTCCCTTATCTTAGTTATTGAAAGTAGTCATTTAAGAGAACGAGTGACACTACGTTTTTGTAATTGCTTATTAGTTAAATGGACTATAACCATGGCGATAAATCTAAGAAAGGAAAGAAAAGTTTCGAGTCATTTGTTTCTATCCAGCGGCATGATGTGCGTGTCAGGAGGACCTGCCCTTTTGCATTATGTCGTGGGTAACGAATCGTAGAATAAAGGACTAGAAGGGATAGGGTTTATTATCCATGTTATTATTATTTTTTTTGTAAGTTTAACTTCCACCGTGAGTAACTCGATGGGCTATAAGCAGTGTCCCGTCTCTAATTTTGGGCCATTGGTTCCAAAGAAGGGGAAGAGCAAGTTCCGTAAGACAAACACAACATCCATGTCTGATCGGGATTCAAACTAGACCTCATCACGGACGAATAATCAGAAGTCAGAGTTTAGACCACTCCGTTACCGGGGCGGCAGTCGCTTATCACTAGCAACCCGGACACTACGAAAACATTTCTGCTTGGGGAGCGCAAAGAAATATGTGTACCATATGGTTCATTTAAGTACATCGACCGTTAAAGGGTTAATGCCACCTGATGTTAATTTATGCTAACTTGCTTATTTAACTATTTTGAAAAACAGATTCGAACATCATTTTTGTTATCACAGAATTAGATTATCCCACTGTAACTTGAGTTGTTTGTATTATACAGAATGTCACTACACTCAAGGCCTGTTCACCTGACGAACATGCAGGGTCAGAGCCTTGGACCTCTGTTGAACAGGGAACACTTTAAAATTGTTTATGGAAAAATCCTAATCGTTTCTATCATCGCTATTATTATTGTGAAAGTAGTGCTTTGTTTGATGTGTTTTTATATCATGTTACAGGTCAAACTCCATTGCTTTCATTAAAGAAGTAGTTTCAATTTTCACAAAATCCCTTTCCTTTCCCTGCAATTGCATTGTCACTTCAAGGTCACTGGCAATTTTCATTTACACCTCTAACATGTTCCATGATTAACAAATGATATTATTGCAAATTCTAAGTGCTTCGCTTCTGCAACATTGGACAATACTAATTTCACAGACCACCGGTGAATTTTCCGTTACAAAAGGGATCCCATTTCTTATCAGGGACATCATTCGAACAACAGAGATCGATTGGCTGAAACTGTATACCGATGCCTGACGACACAAAGAGTGTTATGGTCTAGAGATTAGCCAAATATTTTTCATATGTTTTAGTTTAGTGGTTAGCCAATATTTTTCATAGTGAAGGAAATAATATGCATTTGACAAAGTATTTTATTTGAAGACCTTGTATCCCGAATATTAGATTTCATGCATTAAATATTCAGGTCTTTGACTTCCCATCACATTTTGCTTAGAGCACTCTGTGTTACATCAAACTCCCGAATGTTTCACTTTATCGGTTTTCATCCTTGTTAGTATTGTAAATGTGAGATACAAATCCAAAAATATACAGGCGCAGGATACAGCACCAGACAACAGGCAATTGAAGAATAATTTGATTTGCTGCTGTTCCGAAGACCAACTTCCATTCCACTGACAGTGTTATCCTTACCTGCTCGGTGTGTGACGCTGCTGCAGACGCTTTCCTGAGCAATCTAGCTACATCTGCCTGCAAATGGAAACTTAATGTAAAAGACCGAAAGCGATTGCTTAGCCTTATTCAGAGCGGCGCACTTATGAGATTTATTTATGTGATTTCAAATTCTTTAACAAAAGGAATCACCAAAAGTTCCTGAAGATACCTTTTTGCAATGACCCTGTACATGATTTCCTTTCAGCTGAAAACTACCAAACCCGCAGACACACACAAGAATACAAAATCGTAAGTAAATATCATAGTACCATTATTTAGTTTCCCTAAAACAATATGATATCGCCTCAGGGTGTTCAATAAATTGCATTACCAAGTTAAATTAAGACAGTTCAAAGTATATATTAATATATATTTTCTTTCTAATTAAATGTTGAAAGCAAACATACGGCTTTAACAATTATGTTTGAGGGAAATTTAAACTGAATTATTTGTTACAAAAAGGATTATGAAATGCCATTTTCAATATAAGCTGGAATAAAATTTTGTTTTAAGGAAGTTTACTTTGGAATATCCCATAATGTGGGCCGCGTGCCACACCCTATTCTCTCCTTCGGCCTCTAAAAAGTGCTCGTCAACTGGTAATCCCTATAGTAAAAATGTCTCTATATTTGCGTTTTCAAAAGGATTTGACGTGAAACATTGAGGGAACAAAGAAACGAATATATATTTTTAACGATCATTCCCTTTCTGCATTTATTTAAGTGAAAACTATATAGGGAACAACTGGATGTTTTTACAACTTAGTAGAGCATTGACTTTAATGCATGGTGTAGAATGTGGTTTTGCACAATGTTCTTTGGAATAAATACGTATAAGGAAAGGGCACTGCTGTGCGTTATTTAAAGGGAACAGTGTTTTGCAATATTTAGCGTATTGAATGGCAATAGTAGAAACAAAAATAATCACAATTTTAGAAGGATAAGTTACAAATTATCATGTCAATAAGGCCAGTTGGCGTCAGAAGTGTTCAGTAAACAAATTTTGGAAACATTTCAATATGTTTAACGAAGTAAACGCTATTAAATATTAGTAAAATTTTATCAATCGAACTGAGCAGCAGACAGGACGGAAAACCATGGAATTTAAGTTTTCGGCCACTCGCACAAACACATGTAATTATTTTGGACAGGAAATATGCGCAAAATGCTTTAGGTTTCGTTGGACATAATGTGTAAAAATTATTTATCAATTCGTTTCGTGCCAGTGTAGATACTGCTGCAAATAGATATATTGGGAAAAATGTGAACTTTCAACCCCGAACGGGCATATTGTTCGTTGCAAGCAATAGAAACTAAATGCAAAATATTCTTCACCACGAATGTTATCCGACACAGAAAGTGTTTCCAAAATTTGATTTTTAGAAGTAGAGGTCCCAGTAGAAATCAGATACTATTTTACTCCAGCTAGAGATCAAACTGCACACTATTTGGAAATTGGTACTGCAGACGGACTTCGTGGAAAATGGTATTGAAGGAGAAAGAAATTTTCTCAAAAGAACTTTTTGAACTGATAAGCCTGGTAAACAAATTCTAGATTATGTTTCTAAAGTAAAGTTTTACACTGAATTCAGACGTGAAATACACATTTCCTATCACACACGGTTTTTTGGGTGAGGTATTTTTCAGTATCGGTTAATGAGTTTTAGGTAATATGTCAACGGAAATAATATACTAGAAACGTGTTTTTAAATTATCGTTTGTTTTGTTTTATTTCGAATACAGTATGGAAAAATTATCATTATACAGGTGCTAGTGTATGTGTTCCGCTACAGTCAGGGATGATTCATGCACTCATGCGTCGCGACAACATCTAAGCACCCATTTTTCTGCCATTGTTGAATAGGCCTTCATTGTGCAAGCCCTGCGGATATTACATTGTCTTCTTGAAGTTAATGATAACCTGTGCAATGATATTGTGATTTAAATAGTGCCATTATGCCAAGGAAGTTTTTTAAAATTTTAATACTTTCCTTACATGTGCAGTGAAGTCACCTTCAAAACTCAGAGACGAAACTTCACTCTGTTAATTAAAAAGTGAAATTAGATTTATTTTGTATGTAAAATGGATGACGAAGATAAGAGTTGAGTCCCTCATATCTATCGGGTAACATGTGCTAGGTTCTAGTAGGATGGATGAATAGGTTTTGCGACATGCTTTTTGCAGTTTACGTAGTTTTGAAGGAGGAAAACACACACTCTCCAGGCCGTTATTTCGGTTTAGAAACATAAGAACTGAGTCCAAACAGACGTAGAAATACCTTTGTCTTTCTGCCTGCAATGAGATTTGCTCCTCACAGTAAGGACTTACATGTGACACAACCTCCAGAAAATATGACATTAAATGATGATGACTTATACACGAAGAACAAGACGAAAACGTTCATCATAATTCTAATTTTGAAGCAAGAACATTTTCGTGTGAAAATGTTCTTGCTTGAAATTTTCATTTATTAGCACAAGCAGATCTTGTTGCTTCGGCACGTTAATTTAATTTGACCAAGAAACAGTCTGATCTTATAGGATCCAGGTTCAAAGGATGGAATCTTTCCCACCGAGATAAAAAGGTATGATTTGTTCACAACCGTTACGTTTAATTTAAAAAATTATTTTCACAAGAAAGAAATTTAGTGTTTTGTAATGATGTTTGCTCTATACTGGAAGCTCTGGGACACGAAAATGATATAACCTAGTAGGCCATTTTTATTTACTCTTCTAAATTTAGGTTGAAAGCTGTGGTTTTAAGGAAATAAATTTCCGTCTGCTCCATTAGCCTAAGCTGCTCGCTTGAAACAGTCATGTGAAAATATAAAACATCTTTTGAAAAAGAACCATTATAAGAACTATGTCTGAAACACCTATGGGATTTGAAAGTCATTGCTCTTTGTCTTGGTTGAATTCACAAAATGTTACTGTTTCCTGTGGAACTGTGGCAGTAGATATAAAGGAACTCATTGTTCGAGACAGGTTTGAGCGAAAGGTGAGTCACTAAATCCAGGGAAAAAAAGGTAAACCCTCAAATGTTTATCCTCGAAAATGTTTACTTAAACCTGCCTACACATTTCTTTAGGACTTAATAAGAACTTCGTGATGACATTGTTGCAAAATTATGCTGGATTCGCACATATTAAAAGAAAAATTCTCCAGAACTTTTCTTGGAACGGCATAATAGGCGTCTAGATAAACCAATAACTTCCATACCTGCACTGAAGGCCGCAATACACACAGCTTGGTTGGCCATACCTTCCAATTGCTACTGACATCTTATTGAATTGATACCACGCCGTATAGCTGATGTACTGAGGGTGAAAGAAGGATCTACGAAATATTAGGCGGGTAATCATAATTCAGTGATCACTCATTGTATATGCATATTATCACGCATGTGTATTTTTACATTAGAATTTTTGCACAGAAATGAATTAACAAACGCTCGAATTGAACGAGAGTTTCCGTCGGTCCCGAGCTCCTTGCCATAAGTGGGTAATACCGTATTTTGAATTCAAAAGCACTTGAATTTACATCCCCAAGTAGCAATGTTCTACACTGGAAATACTGCAAATGCATGGATCATATTTCTCAGATTTTATGCTTACAAATAGCAAGAAAAAAAAGTTTTTCAAATCCGACAAATACATACTAAATGATGATGATTATATGCTCACGGTCTGGATAACGAACACAAAGATTACACAAGCACGTCCTCTTTTTTAACCTTTTAAATGGATGGAACGAATTAACTCGGGGTTAGCAAAATCGGCTGAAATCAGCTCAAACGAATATATTCGCTGGCTATGAAGTGGGCAGAACACGGTTGCAATGAGTGAATATCAGCATCAAAAAGCGTTGCTTCCTCCTATTTGAAGTGGTAATTTAGTGGATGATTGACACTTATCTTGTAGGACTGATTACTTGCCAGAAAGAGTAACAAAAGTGGGAACGAAATTAAGGAAGTAGAGAGATGTATATGAAACACTGGCTTTAATTCAACTGCCCCATGTCAGTGACAAGAATGCCGGGTAGACGCCAGAGGCGTCGATTTACGCAACTTATGGACTTTGAGAGAAGCCAGGGCATCGTCCTGGAAACCGCAGGTTGGTCGGCGGGCCATATTGCACGCCACGTGGATCGTTCTGACCATACCGTCCGACTGTGTTGGAAGCAGTCGACACCTAACGACACTTCCACATGGCGGAGCGGCTCTGGACATTACTACTGTTGGAGGGGACGAACGGATCCCACGGGGACCGTTCGTGCCTGATAGCTGTGTCGGGTGTGGAAGTCTCCGGGTCAACGGCACAATCCAACCTCGCTATAGATCGCCCCACCTCATCCACTGCAGACATTATGGTCTGGGAAGACATTGCCTACTATAGGCAATCAGCTCTAGAAATGGTACGTGGATCATTGACGGGCCAGTGGTATGTGGATGAAATCCTACGGCCCCGTGGGCTCCCATTCCGGGCCGTGATTCCAGGTGCTTTATTCCAGAAGGATAATGACAGCCCACATACGGCTCTGATTGCCTAGGAATACCTACGTCATGTCCAAACACTTCCATGGCCTGCCCGCTTCCCGGACATATCATTTCGAGCATGTGTAGGACCAGTTGAAACGCCGGCTGCTGCGGTGCCGCAATATACAGGATTTGGGGCACACCGTCCAACACGTGTAGGTCAGTCTGCCCCACGACAACATCAGGCGTCTGTTCGCCTCCATGCCATATCATATTGCAGCATGTATCGCCGTACGAGGCTGTGCGACGTGCTATTGAAGATGACCGGACTGCGTGCCACAGATCCCTCTGCAATTGTCTTGCAGCTCTGTTTTTGCAATCATGTGTATCATTCAGTCCATGAAATTTCAGTTCAATCTGATGCTTCCTTCTTGGTGCGCAAATTTCATTGTACGTAAGTGTATTTAGTGAGAGATACGATTAGCGGAGCAAAAGAAGTTACCGGTTTCTCAAAAAGCAATCATTTAGTATTTTGGTATACACCCTTCACAGGGATTATATGACCTTGTTGTTTCCTTAGTTATTTGAAAGTTGTTTTGCTACTAGAAGAGAAACAGATTCAAAAGATCTAAATGTGACCAAAAAACTAGTAACCATCGAGCTGTGATGGGCATTGCACGGAACAACAGATCCTTCAGTATTTGGTTGAATTCAGCCAAGGCCTTAACGTTAGAGAGATGAGTTCCGTTTATGATGTCACTCATGTTACACGGACTGATACATCAGTGTCGTGTTTGACGTCACACACAACAATGTTGTAAACCAATCAGAGGCTTTGATTTCTGCATGACGTCACTAAAGTGGGAGCTCATCTCTCTAATGCCTTTGCCTTGCGTTTTCTAGACGGCCTTGATTCAGCAGACAGCTGAATTCAACCAAGGCCAGGAGCAGCCAGTTTCGACCTAAACCGAGTGTACAGAGTTCAGTTGGGTCTTGGATGTCATCTGCTCGTTCGGAAAACACTTGTCTCTGCATAAGACAAAAACCCGCTTACAGTAGCGCCGTAATTGAACAATAAAGCAATGGAAGATAGTGATCTCTGCAGTGGCAACCGGTGACTACGTGCTGCCTTGCTGCAGCACACTAAAAATTTTGAATTCTGATTCGTATTGTTTATTGTAGCTGAAAGCCTGAAAGTGCATGCATATGATTTGCTGCCAGCCCAAAATCTGATTTTTAGGCGGGCCGTAATCAAGACTCCTGTTCGCCATTCGGTCTGTGGTGTCGATTAGCACACGGGAACAACAGCGGGAATCTGCTGCCGCCTACGCGTTCGGCCTTTTGTGCTGCAAACCAAATATCACGGCCCCAACACCGTGCCATTCCTGCCTCCTACGCACACCTCTCTTGGGGGTCCTCCTCTCAAACCGGCCACAAGGGTTTCCAGCGTGCTGTATTTCGTTCAGTACGATATGAGATCGCCGGCAGCAAACGGCGTTGAAACCAAAGACCGCCATCCCCCACTTTCTCCCATCGAAACTGGTAGCAGGGTAGTTGACCAATAGAATGGAGGGAAAACTTGTCTGTGTGGGAGAGGAGCTACAAACGAAGTAAAATATTTCATGTAATTTTTCAGTTTATTACCTTATATTAAATACATGTGCGCCGTGAGAAAGAAATCATCAACTACCAAACAATCCTTTTGTTTTGCAAGTTTAATCTTCATCTCGAATTAATTTTAATAGAACAGATCCCATTCGTGAAATATTTGCGCTACTGTGTAAAACACATTCAGAAAATGCAGAAACATATCAGTAATGCATCACGAATGAGCAAGTTTCCAACTTGGTGTACTCATTTTCATGAAAATGCTCCTTAAAACTGCCCTGAATCTCCATTCAGCAAATTTAGTACAAAATGCAAGGTAATGTAATGCCCTACTGCAAATGGTATTCATTTAAAAAGTCATCTTATACGTAAATCACTTGTGTGACATATTTGCATAAACTGTATGTCAGGTTTTAAGTAGTTATCGAGTTTAATATGAAATATATATATATATATGATGTAATAGCAGTCTAAGCAGGAGCTATTGTAAAATGCTCTGTGAAAGTAGTTTCTGCATCTGTTTTTACAGATTTAAATCACAAAAGTTTCGTAAGCGTATTGTCTATCAGACTCCGTGGAAGAGAAATATGGAAGAAACGTAAATTTTGCTTTTGAATACAAATTCTAAATTCTTCACATTAATAGGCGACTGATGTGACTCAATTTAGAATTTGAGAACGTTCGGATTCGAATTTCTAAAGGACTGTAGTTATGACGCTAGGTAAATCATATTTTTCCACTCTCCTCCACACCAAATATATTTTTCTTTGTTTACAACATCCCTTGTTCAGGATCTTTCAACAAGAGAAAAATATTTATTAAATGATAGCGATTTAGTTATTAGTCCAGGACCATATCGTCAAAAATTAGGTCCCAAGTGCTCCTTCGTGAAGAAAGCAAGATAACTACAGTATGTTTTCCTGTTTCTGTATATGTGCGGATGGCGAAATGCCTTAGTGCCACTTTCAAAATGGCGTCGTTTCAAAAAGGCGGCGATTTGTATCCCGTAGCATGTATTTACCCTTGGTTGGTTGGTTGGTTGGTTAGTGGATTTTAGTGGCGCAAGGGCCAGGTTTGGCCAAAGAGCGCCAGACAAAGAACTATCAGCCACAGATCTTTAAAAGCGTGGAAAATGAGTAAGAGCGGACAGGCTTGGTAAAAGTTGAAAAAGAGTATGATGAAAGCTGTGAAGACAAGGTAGTTAATTAGGTTTATAAAAAAATTTACTAATTGAGGGGGACGAACCGTCACTCTCCTCCCCCCACACTCCTCTGCAATGCTGGCAGAGGGCGGGGACGAACTGTCACTCTCCTCCCCCCATGTTCCTCTGCAATGCTGGTTGAGGCTGGGGACGAACTGTCACTCTCCTCCCCCCATGTTCCTCTATAATGTCGGTTGAGGGTGGGGACCTTGCTGAGGCCGAGACAGTTGGATGGACACTGCACACCTTTGCGGATCGAGGGCCGGGTCTTCCGCACGTGCAGGCTTTCGGCTGGAAACTGGAAGAGACGGTCGGCTGCAAAAGAGAAGGCCCAGAATCAGCTATTCGAAAAATCTGGAGCTCGGGGAAAAACACCTGTGTCGCTTGGTCAGCTGTAGATCGCTTGGCAAGTGCGGCGAGAGCTACAGGGCGCGGAACAAAGGGCTGCACGGGTTGTGGCAGAGACTGAACTACTGCGGCAAAAGTACGCTGTCGGTTGGTGGGTATACCCAACTTGGCCTTGGCAGCAGGGTACGAGAGGCCTTCCAGGGTCTTGAGGCGCTGGATCGCCATCTCGTCCTTCCATTTCATACAGTTGCGGGAGTAAGCTGCATGGGCTTCACCACAGTTAACACAGCAGGCCGCAGAAGTGCAACCTTCCCCGTCATGTTCACTGGATCCACAATTTGCGCAACGAGCGGAACTCTTACAGAAACGTTGTGAATGCCCGTACCTCTGGCACCTGAAACAGCGCAGAGGACTGGGGATGTACGGGCGACCTCCACAGACCAAGTAGCCAGCCTTGATTTCGGTCGGAACCTTCGGGGAGTTAAAAGTCAAGATAACATTTTTAGACTTAATTAAAGAACCATCGCGCCGGAACATCATACGACGTGCAGCAATAATACCTTGATCTGCAAGTTCAGTCACCAATTCTTCTTCACTGCATGGCAAGAGATCAAACTCAGAAATAACACCCCGAGAGGTGTTAAGACACGGGTGAGGTGCCACTTTGACAGAAATGCCTTGAAGACTAGTGAGGTGCATAAAAGTGTTACTCTGAGAAACACTGCAAGTTTGGACAAGCAGGTCCCCAGAGCGAAGCTTCCTCACAGACTTCAAGGGGCCAACCGCAGCGTCCAAAGCTTTAGAAATGAAAAAGGGAGATCTGGTGGACAGTCTCTCATTCGGATCGGTGGATTCTACAAGTAAGTGAGTAGCATGCGCAGTCACAGCAATCGAGGGAGACGACGCTTCGGAGCGACTGGTACAGCTGCCGAAGAAGAGGTTCCACATTCTTGGTCCAGGTCATGGTCTAAAGATCGTTTAAGGTTATGAGACTTGGCAGGTTGAGAAGACGAAGGAGAGTCGTTGTCAACTATCATTTTCTCAGGTGACTTAAATTTGGAGTTTTGTTTTTTGTTTCTACCCATGGAAAAAAGGAGGAAGATTCGTCTGCAAACTACTCCACCCAGCACCGAGCCCTACAAGGGAGAACTGGAGGTCCGCAAGCCAAGAAAATGACGCTGGACACAGTTCTGGAGCTTATACGTTGCAGATATAGTCCGTTGGCTGTGATCACACGCACTCGGCGGACACTTCGGCCTCCTGGTACCGTCATGCCAACGCCTTTGGCATGATCCCACAGCCCCCGGGCTTACCCTGCCGTGCTATACGACAAAAAAGCCGCTAAAGCCCTGTACACAACTTGGTACAAGACTTCTGACTAGAGGTGGGTTAGTCTCTAGCCACCCGTTTACAGCGAAGCCGGGGTCGAAGAGGAGTGTTGGTACACAGGAGGCACTTAACCGGTCTCCTGCTACCTCAGCCGCCAGACATCCCATTTCCGCCTCACGGGTCTCCGCACGCGGTAAACATGCAGGTAGGTCTAGCACCCAAACCAGCTAAAAGGAAAAAAAGAAATACAAAGAAGACAAATCCTGGAAGGGAACCTAAACGGAATCTCAGCAACCTACGAACTGAGCGGTTAATATAAAACAGTTAGTGGTGGAGGGTAACAAAACCACAAGACCGGGGTGTTAGTACATAACGTGGTAGCGATTAGGTAAAGTAAACAACACGGGCAACTAGCCAGTGGAGAAAATAAATAAAAACAAAAAAGCGAGACACAAGATCAGCTCGGGATCGTGGGGCCGCGACTCTCCAACAGCTGGATGAACAGCCGTCCCTGCAAACACCAACAGCACCAAAATAAAAAACAAGCGGTGGCATGACATCAGATGTTGACCAGTCACAAGGTCAGCTCGGGCCGTGGGGGCGCCGCTCCCCAAATAACTGGAAAACCAGTTATCCCCGTGCGGGCGTATTTACCCTTAACTCGGTTAATTATCATCCGATTTCAAGTTTTTTTTAAATGAAAGCTTGTTTTATGTTCTTTATTTTGTGTTATTACCAATATTCATGTATACCTAACTGTTTTCTCGTAAAACCTAAAATCCAAAAACATTTTAGGGAATTTTTGACCTCATTGCATTTCGGTTCGTTTTGATCCAGTTTGTAATAATTTTATGTTTACCGTATAAGTTGAAAGTCTGTATTGTATGATGAAAATAAGGATTACATTCGATCCAAAAACTATACATACAGTAAGAACAATATTTAAACAAAAATATATACATACACTGACGAAAAAAAAATCCTAACACCACGAAAAAATAGTTGTAGAGGAATGAAATGGCGGCAATACATTTGTATAGGTAACATATTTAATCGATTAAAGTTTCAAGATCACAGCTTATTGTAAGCGCGAGAATAACCATTTTAAATGTGAAATGCTGGTACATTAATAACCGGTGTAACCGCCAGAATGTTGAATGCAAGCACGCAAACGTTCATGCGTTGTGTCGTACAGGTGCTGGATGTCAGTTTGTGGGATGGAGTTCCATGCCTGTTGCTCTTGGTTGGTCAATACAGGGACGGTTAATGCTGGTTGGGGGGTGACGCTGGAGTTGTCGTCCAATTATGTCCCATACGTGCTCGATTGGTGAAAGATCTGGTGATCTAGCAGGCCACGGCAACATGTCGACACTCTGTAAAGCATGTTGGGTTACAACAGCGGTATGCGGGCGAGCGATATGCTGTTGTAAAACACCCCATGGAATGCGGTTCATGAAAGGCAGCACAACAGGTTGAATCACCAGACCGACGTACAACTGTGCCGTCAGGATACGTGGTATAACCACGAGAGTGCTCCTGCTGTCATACGAAATTGCTCCCCAGACCATAACTCCAGGTGTAGATCCAGTGTGTCTCGGCCGCAGACAGGTTGGCTGCAGGCGCTCACCTGGCCTCCTTCTGACCAACACACGGCCATCACTGGCACACATGCGGAACCAGCTTTCATTAGAAAACACAACAGATCTCCACTCCGTCCTCCAATGAGCTCTAGCTTGACACCACTGACGTCGCAAACGGCAGTGGTTTGGAGTAAGTGGAATGCACACTACAGGGCGTCTGGCTCGGAGCTGTCCTTCAAGTAACCGATTTGAAACAGTTCGTTGTGTCACAGTGGTGGCAACTGCAGCTCGAATTGCTGCCGCAGACGCGTTACGATGCGCCACGGCCATACGCCGTACACGGCGGTCTTCCCTCTCAGTAGTGCCACGTGGCCGGTCGGAACCCGGGCTTCTTGAAGCAGTACCTTCCCTTGACCACCGCTGCCAACAATCATGCACAGTGGCTACATTCCTGCCAAGTCGTTCTGCAATATTGCGAAACGAAAATCCACCTTCTCGTAGCCCTATTACACGACCTCGTTCAAACTCCGCGAGCTGTTGATAGTGGCTTCTTCGTCTTCTTAAAGGCATTCTTGACTAACATCAACACTCTACGTCGAATCTCAACGATAACTAACGCTCTCGAACGTTACAGCGCGTATTTACAGCAAACCTGCTTTGCATGTTCCGAGGAGCGCTACTGGCGCCACACGTATGCGCCGAGCGCGAAAGTTGCATAGACGTCATCTTACAGATGCACTCTCAACGCCTACCAACTGTCGTTTATCTAACACAACCCCTTCTTGGTGTTGGGAATTTTTTTCCGTCAGTGTATTTCATTTGAGAGAAAAAAGTATCATGTTTAAACAAGGGGAGTATCTTTGTCTATTTCACCGTCCTCAGTTTCATCATCAGTGGAAAAAACTGTTTCACAAGTTTCCACAGTATTTTCACATAAGTCTTCAGCACCAAAGCAAGTCAAATTTCAGTACACGGAAGTGAATTAGTGGTACACTTACAACGTTTACTACTACATTTTGTTTTGGCACAGTTGCACTTAACGAGTTCCAGTACAAACTGGGGTGCTGGAGGAGTACAAAAAGCAGCAGGTACTAGACGGTTGTTTTCATGCTTTCACCCAAACCAAGTTGGATCTGGTAGATTGGGATGCGTTTTGTTACATTTGTACCATTCCATGGCTTGAAGGCGTGCTCTTTGTATAACTAGTCTTAGCGACTGCCGTGTGGGAGGGAGATTTCTCCTACTATCTGCCTTTGCGTGAAAAGCCACCACCTAAGTTCTCCAACAGTAGTAATCTTTATGTTTAGCATGTATACCTTGCAAATAAATGTTTCGATAGAAAGCATCGTGTCTTCCGGCATTTCACTTGTTTTTCCAAGGTTTGCCAAAGCTTGCAGAGGTTGTTATCAGCGACAATGAAAAGCTTCCAAAAACTTAACTTTCCTTTTTCATAGAATGATCCGGTTACGTCTGTCACAGATATTGCATGCAATCCAATAAGGCCATCTGCTTTGAGTATTCCCAACTTGCTGTATATGGTTGTATGAGAAACACTTTGCTTCCTCCTTCCACTTCGTCATGAAGTTGGTATCTTATGGCAGATAAGGACATTTGCCCAACGCTAGGACTAACACATCTGCGTCAGGGGAGTGTATTTTTAACCGAGTTGCTCCTCTTCTTGTAGCTACTATTGTATGTAGAATTATTTTACTGCCAGCTTTGTTATGTGAGCTGATCAGTGATGTCATATCCTCATGTGATCTTTCAGCAACTTGTCGCCAAACAACAATTGTGTTGTGGTTTATTACTTCGGCATTTTCCAAGAACCTTTCAGCTAGAAAATTGGATGATTCGTCTTGGGTTTTTCATGGGAAAGAAGCTTTTGTCTGGTTATAGGGTGGATAAAATTTCAGGCTCTATTCGGTAGTGTGTCGGTTGAGTGTGGCCTTGACGTCTTTCCTTAGTAACATCTAAAGCGAATCTTCAATGTAAGAGTCAAAAATCAAATGAAGGCAACTGTCCATTTCATACTTCTTGTTGATGCGGTCGATGAAGTGGTTAGTAAGGTCTGCGCAAATCTTGATTTTTGATAACTTGCCAAGATATTGTACTTCTGCGATACCATCTATAACAGGAACACTATTTTTTTTTTTTTGATTGGAGGTTTAAGGACTACCGTGAGCAACTCAATGGGCTATAAGCAGTCGCCCGTCCCTAATTTAGGGTCACTGGTTCCAGGGAAGGGAGAGAGCCAGTGCCGTAAGACAAACATAGCATCCATGCCACACCGGGATTCGAACCCGGACCCCTTTCGGACGAATGATCAGAGGCCATCGCCTTAGACCACTGCGCCACCGGGGCGGCCAGGAACAATATTAATTGACCATTCAGTTTCCATGATTTCATCCACATCTGCTTGTATGTTTTGGTCCTGAGGTTTCCCAAGCGACTAGGAGTTCCATAAGTTTGCTCTTGTAGCATTGTACCATCTGGTGCAAACATTGATTGCGGTATAATCGCTTAATTGTTGCCGTGATCTGGCAACAATAAGCATTTAGAAAAAAAGTACTTTATCCTGTTTTAGTTCTATGGTGTCTTTGACTTTTAGATGAGCTTTCTTCAGTGATTGTTACAGGTCTGCAGATTAATTTTCTTCACTGGGTCCCATAGATTGACTTGACCAGGCACTATGCGTTCCTTTCTAAACTTAGTAAACTGCCTTTTCCTGATTGCTGCCATATTGCTCATATCTTCCTTTACCTTTTCTTGAGATACATGTACTTGGAGTGCCACTTTTCCAAAATAAGAAATCAACGCTGCCAAAGTTTTGTACTAGTTTTGTACAGTTTTGTACACCCAAAAGAAAATTTTGTACACCACCGGAAGCGGTACTTTTCGGTTCTCTAAAAGTGGCACTCCAAGTACATGCTGGAGTGCAACTTGTTCAAAATCGAAAATAAGTACTGCCAAAGTTTTGTACTAGTTTTGTACAGTTTTGTACACTACCGGAAGTAGTACTTTCCGACTCTCTAAAAGTGGCACTCCAAGTGCATGCTGAGTGCCACTTTTTCAAGATCGAAAATAACTACTGCCAAAATTTTGTACTAGTTTTGTACAATTTTGTACACCCAAAAGAAAATTTTTGTACACCACCGGAAGTGGTACTTTTTGACTCTCCATTGTGGCCCTTGAGCATGTACTTGGAGTGCCACTTTTCCAAAAAGGAAAATAAACACTGCCAGAGTGTTGTACTAGTTTTGTACAGTTTTGAACACCCAAAAGAAAATTTTGTACACCACCGGAAGTGGTACTTTTTGATTCTCCTTTGTGGCCCTCAAGCATGTACTTGGAATGCCACTTTTCCAAAACTGAAAAAAACACTGCCAGAGTGTTGTCCTAGTTTTGTACAGTTTGTAACGTACCAGGAGATGTGACGTACCTGCCCGAAGGACGCACACGACATAAAGGCAGATAGGAGCCACAATAAAACGTCCGCGTAGCTCAATTGGTAGAGTGACTTATTCCGGAATGAGGGGATTTGGGTTCGAATCCTGGCGTGGACAGAAATGACGGAGAAATTTACTTCGTTATAATGGCGCCCGAACTATCCGGATGACCCGACCGTTCAAAATCTCGCATTGGTGTGATGTTATTTCCACACCGCGAGATAGGAAAAATAAGAGCATCCCTTCTCCAGCACTTCGAAAAAAAAAAAAAATAAGGGGGAGATGATGTAACGTACCGGGAGATGTGACGTACCTGCCCGAAGGACGCACACGACATAAAGGCAGATGGGAATCAGAATAAAACGTCCGCGTAGCTCAATTGGTAGAGTGACTTATTCCGGAATGAGGGGATCCGGGTTCGAATCCTGGCGTGGACAGAAATGACGGAGAAATTTGCTTCGTTATAAGTTTTGTACATCCAAAAGAAAATTTTGTATACCACCGGAAGTGGTACTTTTTGACTCTCCTTTGTGGTCCTCGAGCATGTACTTGGAGTGCCACTTTCCCAAAATCAAAAATAAACACTGCCAGAATGTTGTACTAGTTTTGTACAATTTTGTACACCCAAAAGAAAATTTTGTACACCATCGGAAGTGGTACTTTTAGACTTTCCTCTGTGGCACTCGAGCACGTACTTGGAGTGCCACTTTTACAAAAACGAAAATAAACACTGCCAGAGTATTGTCCTGGTTTTGTACAGTTTTGTACACCCAAAAGAAAATTTTGTACACCACCAGAAGTGGTACTTTTTAACTCTCCTTGTGGCCCTCGAGCATGTACTTGGAGTGCCACTTTCCAAAATTGAAAATAAACACTGCCAGAATGTTGCACTAGTGTTGAACAATTTTGAACACCTAAAAGAAAATTTTGTACGCCACAGAAAGTGGTTTTTATTGGCTCACCAGCACGTACTCAGAGTTCCACGTTTTTAAAATCGAAAATAAACACTGCCAGGGTGTGTGCATCCTAAAGAAAATTTGTACTCTACCGGAAGAGGTTATTTTCACCTTTCCTTAGTGGCTCTCCGGCATGCGCTCTTGTACTGCCCTCTTTCTAAAATCGAAAATGATCACTGCCAGGGTGTTGTACGAGTTTTGTACGGTTTTGTACACCACCTAAAGAGAACCGGTCACTTACTACGCCTAAGCAAACATAGCTTTTGTTTTCCTAGAAAGCCATCGTAGAAAGGTTTCTCCAAAAATGAAAATAGACACCACTAACATTTTTTATTATGTTCTACCGTGAAATTTAAATGCATTTTCCTGAACAGAACAGTAGTAGTATTTTTTTACTTGCTGTACTGCTAAACATGTACTTGCAATGCAAAATACAAAAAGTCGTCGTATTTTCATTTTTTTCAGCTCGAAAATATGTTTTGCACTTTACCGGATGTGGTACTTTTCATCCGTCTTAGTTCAGTACCAGACATAGATTTCTTGTACCATTCCAAAAATCCGAAATATTCACACACGTTTTCTATTAGTTTTGTAAGTGCGAGAAACGTGCTCCATTTTGAAATATAAGAAATCATTTTATATGATTCCTCAATGGTAAAATTTTATGATCTCGGAGCGTATGTAAGCAGATTACAGTTCTTAATTTCCAATTTTTGTTTTAATGAAGTTATTTGCACCTGCTTTTGTATCTTTTTTTTTTTTTTTTTTTTTTTTTTTTTGAATTACAGATTTGTACATTTTGGGATTGTATAACGGCTATCCTCAGTTGTGGATACCCCCATGACTGCATTAATAAATTACTCGAAGAATTTTTTATTTTCGAAGCAGTAGCTTGAATGGTTAACTAATTTGATTAATATTCCTAGTTTGTTGCATATAAAACACACTTTTGTAATAACACAGTAGCCAAACGGCCAAGTTGAAAGAATCAGCAAAATGATTTATGTTTAAAATCTCCTTTCCCTTAATTTTCCACTTAATGAAAGTTCGAAGGTCATCTATATAAAAATTCGTCACATTGTGGTTCATCATTTGACACAAAATAGCTCTTAGATCAACATATAGCAACAATACGTATTCGTTTAAATCTCTTTCTTTATATCCGTTCCCCACAATTACTTGCAATCCTTCTTTCTCTACACCCCCCCTCCCATTGTTTCATTATTTACAATCAAGGTTGTCTCTATAAATTTTGGTGTGACTCACTGTCAGTGTCGCTAAAATGTACAAGCTGTTTAGAGAAGTAACGAACTATTCAGTGGGAAAATGTTTAGTTTAGAAGCAACTCGAAAGGAGGGTTAAGTTACAGGTATACGTCACAGACTGAAATTCAAGCAATTTGAATTTCTGCGCAATGTTTTTTCAATCTAGTGGTTTACAGTTTAAACAAAATTTTTAAACTTAAGCATTGCTTTGTAGAAATAAAAAGATATTTAGTGAAACTTCGGCTATGCGTACTCCAGTTACATTTTTTGATATTTATACGTAATTCTGCATTAGTCCCGATATTGTAATGTAGTTTCTAAGCTTTTTCAATTCGATAATAGCTAATTAATTCATTTATACGCTTTTTTCGATGTACATAAATTTTGTAATTTCAGATTATCACAAACTCACAGTTCTTTGATTCGTTTACGTATACGTAATCGGTATATCACAAGATTGAGAGAATCGAGACAGCGTTACTGAGTTCTTGTGCAGCCAAAGTTGAACCTTCATCCCAATCCCATCAGAAAAAAGTATCTGTTTACTTTCGGTCTGCGTTGTTGTGTTCCTTCTTGGTGGAAGTTGAACCTTGATCTCATTAGAGAAGGATATGTTGTTTAGTTTCGGTTTGGATGAAAAATTTATTTTGCAATCGATGCTCTGAATAAAACGTGCACTTAGGCAAGCTAAAACTTTTGGCATGGTGCGGAAGTTCTTTTGTTGCTGTAGTTCAGCCATGAAATAGATGGTGCAAAACTTAACGTTCATAGTTATGTTTTTTCTCTGACTTTGACAGATTTTAAACAAGCAAAGATTAGAGATTATTTTACCTAAATACCGTTGAGAAATCAACTTGTAAACAATTTGCTTTGAAAAGAGCGATGCTAATAAAGAAGGAGTAATAGGGGTATGAATATAAAACAAAATAACATTCGGATGTACTAAAAAGTTTTTAAAAAGTAAAGATTCTTTTTTCATGTATTAAAAATGCGAACTTGTACAAAATCATTTTGTCATGTAGTTTTTTAAATATTTGGCTAAACTTTGGGAACTTGTTTTACCGCCATTTTGGTGATAAAAAGTCATATAAAGGCCCGGAAACTTTTTCCCGCAGCGATATCCCCCATGAGCATGGGCGTCCGCTGCAACTTTTCCGGGGAAGGGGGCAAACGGGTATACTCCCACTATCATAATTATTACTTAAATTTATAGTACCCCTGCGTCTTTATATGGCATAGTAGGGGTTGGGTCAGGAGAGTACAACGAGCCCCTAAAGCTAGGGAGTGGGTTCGGAGCACTGTTAGCCCCCCCCCCTCTCCCCGAAAAGTTTGGGAACTTGGACACATCTTTCTTTCTATAGTCAATATTTAGTATTGAAATACGGGCAATGACAATAATTATGTCATTTACCAATTACTGGCCACTGATTATTCATATCTGAGTCAAAAGTTTAACCTTATTGTAGGCTTCTTGCTGAATTTAATAATTAACTTAATACAGTCTTTTTGTAGGGAAACATTAATTTGGGGTTACATGAAACAATTGCACTGCTCCATCGGCCTTTTTTAAGTATGGCTATAACCCCCCCCCTTTTTTTATAGACATTTATCTGTTTATTTTTATACATCCTTCAATTTTCTGTTTCTTTCACTTTAGAAGAGATACTATGAAATAAAAACTGCAAACGTCTTGGTTTTGTCCAAATCTATCAATCACATTTTGAATGAGTTCATGTTTATTCTCAAAAACCTTTTATTGATGAATACTCATCATGCACAGTCAGATAAACGCCCATCTGCCATTTTTGAACTTAACCAGGTTTTTAACCGTTCTCATAGTGCTGAAGGACCTCTCCACGGGGCAGATTGTTACTGGTAATGTTTGAGCAATAGAAATAGCCTGTCGAACAGAAGGAAACAGATCAGTGTGTTTGAGCACGCCTAAAGTTCGTCTTCACATCCATCATCTTGTTTCTTCCTTCCTGACCACATTTCAAACTGTTATGAATAGGTTTTGCTCATGTGTGTAATTAATAGTTAAATTTAGCAAATGTTAAAATTAAGGTAAATATTGACTTTAGGTAAAAATTAAAATTTGGGAGACGGGTGGATGCATTTCGAAACAAAAAGTAAATTCAATCCATTAAGGCCATGATAAATGAAAATAAAATGCAATGAAACACTGATATTAGGACATTCCAAAAGTTATTATTGAAAGTTTGCGTTGTTTGAATTTACGATGAGCTGTGACACCTGCAAGTGTAAAATAAGTAATTATTGTTTACATGTGTACCAAATTTGTGAACACTAAAAAATGGATGGTGTACGATGTACACGTGTAATAACTTTTGGAGGCGGTGATGATCAAGTTTAGTGGTTAGGACAAAATGCATTAATTAAATAAAAACAAAACTCCAGAGAGGTCTCCTACCTTAGGCAAGCTAAGGTGGATGAGCATACGACTTTGAGAGGAAATTCAACTGAGTCATCTAATTCTTCACTGCACAAGTTTTGGGTTTTTGGAAGGCCACTTGGCCTGCATGTATTGTACAAACTTAACCACAATAACAAAAACACAACAAAATGTTTTAAGGAGTCGGAGACTCATCAAGACAACACAATGTCTGCAAACTTTTGCTGATACAATTTAGCAGATCTCCAAAATTGCTAACTTTGGCCCCTGGCCTAATCTGAATGTTTATTCAGATGACACCTTTAAATTAATCTCTTCACAAGAAACAGAACTTCATCCACAAATAAAAATAGAATGTTTTTTAAATAAGTGTGAGATTTTATTTTACAAAATGATCTTGCTTAACAAGAAGTTACACCCAAATTTTAGATTACCATAGCAAGCCTAATGCAGCACATTGGAGATCTGCTAAATTGTATCATATGTTGCTGAAGTGAAGTGTCTTCTCCCTCTACCCTCAGTGTTATAACATAAGAATATGTACTGTAGTTTTGATTAGCCTTTTTCAAACATCTCCCTCGAACATGTTTTCTTAACACATGTTAATTTGAGACATTACAACCACTGACCAAAATTCACAAATAAAAGTTATATTAAAATATGGTTCCACACTCCCCAGGAATATTTACCTTACAATTAAATATACTGAACACTCTAGCATTACTTGATACAAAATCACTCTAAACACTCTACTAAACATACTGCACTAAATACCTTACTTAATTATCTCAAAAGTTATTATTACACCACAATGCTGACAAATAAACCTAAAATTGACACCATCATCTGGAAAAATCAAAATACTTCATTAACACCAACTTGCTCTGAGTACTCAATATCCTACCATGTAAATAAAAGGCAAACACTAACTCTCAACACTCCTGGACTTAGATTCATACTTATCTGCGCTCCTACTGTTCATCACAATTTAAAATTACACAACTAATTCTGGCAAGCAATTTATAAACAAATTAACTCAAATTCTCAAAATTACACCATGCAAGCTTTTACAAATTTTAACAACCCATATAGTAAACCACTGAGGTAACGGCTAGGCAAAACATCTCAGTTTATCAAACTCACTTTCTTCGAAAACAAAATTTACCTCCCGAAGAAAATATCAATCAGGCTAAAGGCGAGAAATTGGGTAGTGAAGCCAATTCAAGCCTATACAACGAAATGGTAAGTCAATATGTGTGACTTATTACCCTTGTAATTTCTTTCCTCGCTCACTGTCTTTGGAACAACAGTCGAACGCATGCAACTTGACAGGAGCTGCTTCTTACTGGCCGACAATTTTACTCGGGGCCGAAGACGAATCCCCCAATTCATCCTCATAAGCACTCTTTCAATACCCGAAGTATGTCCCCGTAAGGAAAAGCCTCCTGCAAGAGCTCTC
The DNA here is from genome assembly GCA_039090855.1 of Macrothele yani. Lineage (NCBI taxonomy): Eukaryota > Metazoa > Arthropoda > Arachnida > Araneae > Macrothelidae > Macrothele > Macrothele yani. The sequence continues at coordinate 564,343 of CM077016.1, forward strand.
TTGCCCCCAAATTTTCTTACTCCAGGCACACAACTCCCAGAGAAAAACTATCTGAAAACTCACATTATCTCTAGAAAAAATCCACATAAATCTCACTTTCCAGAAAACACATCATATCTCTATTTCCAGAAATCATTATCAGCTCTCGAAGCACTCCCTATTTCCAGAAATTATTATCACGGGAGAAATCATTATGCACCTCTCGAAGCACTCTCTATTTCTAGAAATCAAACCCCTTGTGAAGAAATATCCCTGTACACAGGTAATGAAAAGGCCTCACTTTCAGACAACCCTTGTCTGCTTGCATACCCTCTTTGACATCCTCCTCCTTATGCAAATCGAATTCTCAAATACATTTGCTGATATGGTCTCTAGCCACAATTACTACAAAATGTTACATATTTTCACCCATTATTTGCAAAACTCAAAAATCACCATAGCCTACCTCTAAGGACAAAAATTTAACTATATGTTTATAAATACAAATGCAATTTATATATTATTAAATGCTACCAAGCACAAAGAAAGTTAAATTTCCTTAATACAATTTTACTGGTTTGAGAGGTTGTCCTTCAAAATAACTTATAACACCATTATGATATTAGATATTCTCTTTACACAACAAAAACAACAACAACATTACATCCTTTTATAGCTAAGCTCAAGAAATAAAAAAAATAATGACAGGAGTTTCCCATGCTCACCATTACTTGACCACAAATACAAGACCTGGCACAATGATATTGACAACTTTACCATACCCAGCTACCCTCGAAAATTCATAGAAATATATATATACGTTTAACATGAACTGCTCCACTGCAAAAATAATTTTTAAAATAACCGCACATAATATTAAAAAAAATGCCAAGCAAAACTATTTACTTTAGCACAGAATTGCACAAAGTTGAGCTTTCACAAAATACTACTGTCACAGTCAAAAATTTGAGCCCTTCCTGATTTGGGCTCCCGGGAAGAACTTTTTTTTCTTATGAACTCATACCTGAGAGACTAATAAAATTTTGAACCAGAACGACACCACAGCCACAACCAGAGGCGAAATAATTTTTTTCTTATGCTCAGCTCAAAGCTCAAGTACTTGCTTGGGAGCTTATGTATTAACACAAAAAAGATATGAACTAAAACATTACCTTTGAGCTAGTGTCCTTTTTAAAACACAAACCCCCAGAGTTCACTGCCCAGGAACAACCAAATTCTCTGCATGTCCCTGTTGTTTCCCTTTTTTTTCGCTATGGACCTTCTGACCTGGAGCTGGTGAATGGGATATCATCCTTATTCCTGCTGACACAGTGTGCTTGGCCAAAACCCAGGAAGCTGAACAGCACTTTGGATTTCCCTACTAGTGATGGTTGACCAGGCAAGACGACCATGATGACGACTCCAGTGATCTCAGGTTCAAAGCGTACCGCTAGAAGCTGTTTTTTTCTCCATGTCTCAGTCGTTCAATTTTATATGATGTGCAGAGCGGCGATAGCATTCAGGTCGGCAGAACCCTTCAACGAGCAGGTGGGCATGAAGAAACCCTTCGATTTAGGCCCCTGTTCCCATGCCTCTCAATATTGCAGTCGTCCACAAATGATGAATCCGTGGGAGCTAATGGCACACTTGGAATAAGATGTCTTCTCGTTGGACTCTCACGAAAAAACTTAAATTCTCCAGAGCTGACAAAACCCCCGCAAACACGCACACAAATTTTGACCTTTGAACGAAATTCGTAACTTTTTCGTGATTTTTACCCTGTTACAGTGGTCTGATCCGGGGGTGTCAAGTGACCCGTTTGCCCCCCTTCCCATGAGGTATGGAAACTTGACGTGGTGTGGGGGCCCTGCTGCGAAATCCAGATCATTATTTTACGGATGAGTGTTAGATTATTTGCATGAAGCAAGTAATACCTTACTGCATTAACCCTGTGTAATGTTTTCGTTGCTGGTGGAATTTATTTTCGCCATCCTTAGAGAACGAGGCAAATCCTCGGGAATTTGTGTTTTGTGTCTGTGACACCCTGTGGTTAGCTGGTCTTCGCACCGCCTTGGATCTACGCAAAAAGGTGTGCGCATTTCGTGAATTGGTCGTCTTCATGATCTAAAGGTAACTATACACTGCTGGCCACCCAAAATGCAACACCAAGAAGGACACCAGATAGCAGAGCCAGATTTACTGGACACATAACAACAGATACAAAGATGAAACGATTGAGCTTACAGGCCCGTGCGTCTTGCAGAACACGCAAACATCAATAGTTCGTGTGGCCCCCATGGCCAAAACCCGCTGGAGAGAAAGCCCCAGCGCGCGAACTACGAAGGGGTGTGACGTCACAGTCAAAGGGCAATCGCAATCACTCTCTCCAGAGAGGCCAAATGGCAAACGTAAAGGGAATGCCGATATTAGCTTCGCGTTCACGCGGCATTGATCAGTACTGGCTTTCGGTAGTTGTGCACGTGAGTAAGCATTTTTATACAACGTGCCTGGAAAACATTGAGTGCCTATATATAGATCTAATTACAAAGTACATCCAATAGCCACTGTTTTCAGCTTTCCTGAAGGTGAAAGCTTTCGAAGAATGCGGATTTCTTCCGTACCAATGAAGAATTTTGAACCCACCGTGAATTAAAAGGTTAGTTAAGCCTAATTATTCTCATGACTGCATTTTCTGCTTTCGTTGTAAATACAATGATAATGTAGTGAATTGTTAGTCGTTTGTTTTTATTGACGGAGTAAAATTTAAGGGCTTGCCTTCCGATTATCAGCTCATTATTTATTGTCGTTTAAATAATGGTATTGACTACCATTCAACATTTCATTTCCATAAAGTAATGGTTACCTTTATTTACAATATTCGTAGTAAGTAGTGTTCAAATTGAAAAAAAAAAAAAAAAAAGGAGATGTACGTATATTTTTAGCGCATCAAGTACTTAGGTTAACTGGGCAAAGAAACTGGCAATAAATAATTACGTTATTTATTGATCAACATTCCATTTCCGTAAAACAAATGTCATTTTTCTTCATAAAATTGCTCTGTAACAGTGTCCTAATTAAAACAAGAATTCGCACGAAATGTACAGAGCTACCTGATGCGCTGATAATCTGAAGTCTAGCCCAAAGAAAAGTTTATTGGAATGCCCAACAAATGTATCCGAAAGTTTGGGATTAATATATTCCATGTTCATTCGACAAATAACTTTTTCCTTAATGATTTTAATTTATAATTTTTTTTTTACCTTCTAGAAATAGTTGCAAGATTTGAGCGCACATCTGACCGTATTTTCAGTAAATATACTCACTAAATCGGAAATTTTGCTTTCGCCTTCGTTACGTAATTACGGAAGTCTTTTCTTTTTTCTTTCATTTTAATAAATCGAACGCGAAGGGAATTTCCAAAAGTTTTATGTGAAATGAAATGATTATGTTCATACAGTCCTACCAATTTTCCATTAACGCACTCAAAAATATGGTAGTTGCAAAAATACTTAACGTAAAATGCTGGTTTTTTCACTTTATGCGTGAAAAATCTTATTTTTTTGCTCCTTTAGCCAAATTGAAAGCTAACGGAAAAATTGCATAAAATCATTTCCCAGCACAAGAGCAAAACTTCGGAATTCCTCGATTTACGGATATCTTTGCTGGAAACTGAGAAAAGAAATATGAAAGCTTAGGATGTAATCTTTTGATGTTATCTAAGGACAAAAATACAGAAAAAAAAACATTTCTTGTTGTGTGCGCAAATTGTCTAATATCGCACTCGAGAAATTACTTCTCTGCGTAAACACCGCGATACTTCGTCGGCGTTTTCAGGAGCGGAATGCTCGAGGCTCGAGTCGGTCGGCACACTAGCTCTGACGTCACAGACCAGTTCGGAGGCTTTCTTAATCTTCAGGGGTTTTGCCATGACTGGAAATAATGGCCGCTACACGCCGCGGCATCGAACGAAAGAGGCTTTGGACGTGGGCGTGGGGTATGTCGGTCCAGGCTGCTTCCACGCGTAACCACAGTTCATCAGGCGTAGTCACGGTTGGTGCTTGCCGGGCTACTCGGTTGCCGATCAGCGACCAGACGTGTGCGGTGGGCGACATATCGGGAGAACAGGCGGGCCACGGCAGAAGTGAAACCTGGTGGGCCGTGAAGAAATGTCGCACGATGCGTGCGACGTGCGGGCGCGCATTGTCCCGTTGAAACGTGGCAGCTGGCAGGTCCGGCAGGTAAGGGAGGACTTCAGGCTCCAAAACGTCGGAGATGTAGCGGTGGCTGTTGAGTGCACCGGCGATGCGTACCAGGGTGGTGCGCGTGTGATATCCAATTGCGCCCCAAACCATAACGCCAGGCGACATACCGGTATGGCGATGCATAATGCAGGTGTCAAACAGTCTCTCTCCGCGGGTCCGCCACACGCAGATCCGACCATCGTGGTTCTTCAGGCAGAAGCGGGATTCGTCGGAGAAGACAGTGTCGTGCTATTCCGTAGTCCAGGTGCGGCGTTTAACGGCCCACTGCCGCAGCACTTGCCGGTGGTGTAACGTCAATGGTAATCGAAGCAATGGGCGCCGTGCGACAAGTCCCCGCTCCTGCAAACGACGTCGAACGGTACGTGCTGACACAGGTTGTTGCGCAACACACCCTAATTCCTGCGCTAACATTCGTGATGTGGCGATGCGAGTCGTCAATTCCCACCGCACAACATAACGGTCTTCTTGTTCGGTGGTGTGCCGCGGTTGCCGCAATCGCTGACGTCGGTCCGTCCGTCCCTCCTTCACCCACCGAATCCATACTCGCCTCACTGTGGCTGGATGTCGTCCCACACGGGGGCCGATGTCTCGGTACGATAAACCGCTGTCACGATAAGCCACTATTCGTCCTCTGTCGAACTCCGAAACGTACTGGAATGACTGCCGTATTCTGCAACGAGGCATCAGGAAGCTTCCCACGCAAAGGTCCACTAGTTACACCCGCCTGATGAGCACTGTTCTTATAGTGCTTCTCGGTGGCGTGACGGGCGCACATGATTTGCATATGCACTGCAATGCTAATCGTTTGCATGTCCTGTCGCGGGCGACGAATGCTGTGAATTTCAGGCCAATCGGATGCTTCTTTCTTGGTGTTGCATTTTGGGTGGCCAGCAATGTAAATTCATTATCTATACTACTTGCGTAGGGCTACCTTCTAGAGAGTACGAGACGAAGCAAGTAGTTATTTTGCTATTCTCTTCTGCATTTTCCTAAAATTCTGCATTTCTTTTCTGCTTGTAAATGCTACCTCTAAGTGTACGATACCACATCAAGCACTTCCTATTGTATTGTAAAGGGTTGTTATATTATGCGCAAGATACCCAAGCAATAACAATACCTATTAAGACTATTCCAGCATGACATGAGGAAAATAAGAGCAGCTACATGTGAAAATATCAGAAAAAATAAAAGGCCCTTTTCAGGGCTCATTTCATTTGTTTAAAAAGGGATACCAATCGTACCAAACATAGCACCAGTTGACCCAACATTCTTTTAACTTTATTTAACATATCCAAATTTAACATTAATTACTCTAAATGATTTTGCAGATTCATTTACAAGAGTGAATAAAAGAAAATATTCTCTGTGTAAAACACTAGTTATTCACACTGTGAAGAACACAACGAACATCTTTACAACCAAATTTTTAAGCACATATACCACATAATATGTTAAGACAATACATACACAGCAACATTAGCAAATAAAGTAAAACAACGCTTTCGCATTCAATTTCAAATATCACCATAACATTGTAACCTTACAACTATTCACAAGTGTGAAGAATACGGTAGTCACTCAGATAACAAATTGAAGTTACTCACAGATGTAAAGAATAACATAACAATAATAATCAGCTTAACATCTCTTTCTTCAGCAACTCAATCAAATTATCAACAATTATATCAGTGAAATGATATTACAGATCGTATTACAAGTGTTAATAAAAGAAATTATTTACTGCGTAAAAACCAGTTTTTTATCATATGAATATAAATAAGCAGCATAATGCAGGAACAACAACATGTAAACATTTCAATAATATCACTGCTAAACACCATAAGATTCTATACGGAATAATCTGCTTATGCTCAGTAAGAAATAATTATACACTAGCATATATTATACTAATTTTTAATTAACTAAGTTTGCAACTGATGTTCATGAGCAACAATAGCATTACACCAAACATATTACAGCATTACAATCATGAGTTTTCCCCAATTACAAGTATGAATAAAAAGAAATTATTCAATGTGCAAAAACTAGTTCTTCACACTGTGAATATAAATAAACAGCATAATGCAAGAACAATATGTAAACATTACACTATACAATAACATTACTGTTAACAAACCTAATATACAAACAGAGCAGTATACTAATTAAATTTATTGGCCCTTAAAGGTGTTATGAATCTCCAATGAATAAAAAAATAAGACAAAGACTAAAAATGTAATATATAACCTGACAGCTGAAACATAATGACTATTTTATAACTAAAGTAACATCCCTAGAAACTCAGAATCTCATGGACTATAAAATAGTAAAAGCAGGACCATAAAAAATTAATTGATAATATAAATCAATGAAAAATAAAATAGTTACAGATATTCTGGTTGAAACAACATCAACAAAACCTAACTAAATCCTCCGCAAAAGCAAATCAAATGAAATAAAACTACAGAACCCTTCACTTTAATCTATGCCATGGGACATTAAATATATTATAATTTAATTGAAATGACTCTTATGAAATGACTCACTTTGCTTTATTACTGAGCATCATGCCCTTGAGGCGATGTTAATATTCTACCATTGTAATATTTTCTATGGAACACCAGTTTCTTCTTAATTTTAAAGACGGTTGGACCTACGGCATCACGTCTTTATCGTCTGACAGAGCTGTGATCAGCGATCGTTCAGGCGACTAAACCTTGTTAAGGGCAAGAAATCCGAAGTCACTATTTGAACGATAAGGTTGACTCAATGTTTGAACTTTCGATTCTAGAGTATCGATTGGTCTCACAGAGACATACAGGGTGGATGTAATAAATTGCTCAACAGCAGCTTGACGGCCGAACGGAGTCTCATAATGAAGTGGAACCATTGGTATTTGTGTAAGTGACAAAAAGCTGATCCGATCAGCTCGACTTCAGAACCCCTAGCGGCGAATTCGCATACTCAGCTCACCGAACTCAGACTATATGATAGAGCCAAACTGTCAAATACAATGTTGGAGAGTATCTTTTGCTTGCTACGAATCGGTCAGAAAAAGTGGGAGTTCACGGGAGAATTTGCAACGTGAATAAATTTCTATATCGTATAGAAGAGCACGTGGAAGGTCTCGTCTTTCAGGGGATTGGCCTTGTACATTTTTGATGAAGGTCATCATACACCTCCCATTCATTGTTTTGAAGTAAGCAATACGCCCTATAGTGACCTACACTGGCAACATTACATCCTCCAGTGTAGCTAACTGCCCCTCTCAAATAGTTCTGCCGCTCACCAAAGGCAAGCATTCGAGGCAGTTGCGCTGGCTGCGTTTAAAGACTTATCACGTTTTCATCATTTTTGTCAATTACTTCTTCAAAAATGTGCTACAATGACGGTTTCACCCGTATCGTTTTAATTCCATTACACATTGGATGTTCCTTTGAGTTTTCCCAATCAATGCATGCGTCCTAATCTGTGCGATCTATGTCTTCCAACGCTGATCGACAAATACCACTCCGTTCTGCTGTCAAATTCTTGTTAATAATTTCTGGAATAATACTGAGATTTCCGTTGGTAGTTCCCACTGTCACTACGGCAACAGGAAGAATAACATTCCTCCTAGAGCATACAGAAGAAGTGCATTCTTGAAACTCCTGGGCCGTACACATATCTTTCCATGATCTTAGTATCATCTGTGCTATTGGTAGTGCAGCGTCTAAAGACACCAAACCACAGAATAATTTATTCGCGTTTTTAATAATGCATTTAAGCGCTACAGCCGCAATCTGTAAATTTTAGCTGTCGGACCAGTCGTAATCATTTTCGATACCATGTTAGCCATTGCATTGTTTTGGGCATGTTGGTCTATCGCCTCCCTGTATTTCTCACTATCGTAATAACCAACGCAAGCTAACTGGACGAGTGTGTCGTATGCGCAAGTGTTTTTTACTGTAATTTGCTCTTCACCTATCTGAATAGGACGTAGACCAATACAATTTCCATTTTTAGAAGACCGATTGAACACATTTGTTTGGTGACCTGAAGTCTATAACAAGCATTTCTGCACTTGGTTCAAGATACGATTTCTTTGGTCTTTTATGTTCACTTTCTTCCGCAAGCCCTCTCCAGTTCTCGAAAGCTTTGCTTTCTGAATTCCTTTCTAGTTCGATGATCTCTCTGTGCCTAAGAAAATATTTTCTTATGTCTGATGGGTTTTTCTCCTTCTGTTTGTCTTTATTCGAATGCATCGTCTTCTTCATGCAGTTATCTTTTGTAGCTAACCCGACTTTGTTTTTCTGTGGGTTCTTTTTTTAGTGCACCCACTTCTCCACTGGGTTCATATAGTATTCCAGTAAGTTTTCCATCACTTACTTCTACATCGGTTAATCCTGTTGCTATTACATTTCTTCTGGGAGAAAGTGTCAGTATCTCGACTTCTGATTTACCGCGTTCCTTTTGATAAAGATTATGAATTTCGTCCAAACCAATCACTTATTTTTCTTCGTGTTCTCCGCTAGCACTTTCACTCGCAGCGGGAAGGCAGCTGGAATTATTTCTGCACCTGGAGGTACGGAAGCGGAAGCTAATTTCATCATTCCACTGAGATTTTTTATATGCGTAAGCAAAAAATCATCTATTCGGGCATGTAATTTAAGGTTTTGACATACTCTCTTCTTTAAGTCTTTAAAATTGCTTTCAACAGAGGCACTCGAAGCAGTTCTGGCTCCATATCCAAATTGAGGGACCATTACAGCTGTCCATAAAGGAATTAGGTGACACACCTTCAGAATGTCATCTGCTATTTCTGGAGCATACTGCTGATTTCCACGATCACCATGTGGATTAATACATTTCCTAGCATTCTGTTCCATGCTAATGGCCCATGTACGAAAGGCATTTCTCTGCCCTTTCTCTTTCAGAATTTCCATAGTGTCATCGAGAAAAGACTCTTCAATAACTGTGTCATCCGTTGCGAAACCTGATATACGGCGCTTTAGATAGCATTTACTGTTCTCGCAAGAGGTCTCTTCGCTGGAAAATTCGTCGTTACCTTCGGTTTCATTCAGCGCTACAATAAAAATGTGAGTTAACAAAGTCCTTACGTCATTCATGTCTGTTGGCTGAACAACTGCGCACAAAGATCTTAAATAAAATTGACGAGTCCTTCCAAATTTCCCTTTTAAGTTCGAAAATTTAGAAAATAAGTTGACCACATGAGCAACGTCGGGTCTAATGAAACAATTTGGAAGATCGAACCTGTCTCCTTCTTCGATGCCAAGAACATTTGCACACTTTTCTAGGTATGACGCAAGTGAGGGCAGATGTGTAAACGATTGTACACAAGCTGACATGAGGGCTGCTGACATGTCTATTACAACCTCCATTGGCATGATCTTACATTCCTGAAGAAATCTACTTAACCAATGCCGAATGGTTTCGGTATCATGTCTTTCACTTAGCATGTTGAACACAAAATACTGTTCCTTTTCTTCTGAGTGCGCTACAGTAGCCCCATATAGGAAAATGTGTCCCGATTTGCGGTGTTTCGTTCTTTTGATCTTATTCACCAAACCACCAGTAGCATCTATGCATATTCTTGACACCTTTGAAGCTCTGAAAATCGCCTCAGTAATGTGTACCTGCTCCGTGGACCAGTAATGAATCACTAACTTATTATATGTTACACCTTTCAGGTAAGAGTTACATGGGCTTATATATTTACACTTAGCTATGGCCAACACTGGATCTTCGTGCATCCTTCCTCGTTGCATCTCACAGGACTTAGCTAGTCGAAGAGCGTTTAGTGCTGGCACATGACTGGGCTCACGGTCACCAAACACCATGATGCGCTTTGCCTCCAAGCGCCTAAATGCACTAGCTGACGTGGATTCCCGGGTTAATCTGGGTACTGCTCTCTTTCTGAGGGATCCCGACAGGTTTCTTTTGTAATTTTGTGGATGGTCTTGACGAAATGTTTCTTTTAATTAGCATTTCATATGAACAAAATCTCTCTCTTTCTGTTCATTTTCAATAATCCCTTTCAAACTAGAGCCACAGTACGTACACACACCGCGAATAGACACATAGAGAACATTTTCCTTTGTGTTAACCTTGCCACCTTTGTAAATCATTTTACAGGGTCTTCGTGTGTGTTCGAAGAAATGAGCATGGATAATATGTGTCCATACATTTCGCTTCAACACTGCATAAGTCCTTCTCTTTGGTTTTGTGTGCTCTAAACACTTCCGAGTGTACGTTACTCTCTCTGGTCCCATTTCGGACCATTCCTTAGCACTGAATGATATTGTGAATTCCTCCTGATATTCTGTTAGATCACCAGCTTGTTCTGCTTTGTTGACAGGAAAATGTACTTCTCGATGAACAGAATTGTCATCCTCCCATTCTAAACTGCTGACTTCTTCAACTTCTGAAGATGTGGAAGAACTGTTCCTTCCATTTGGCCTTGCGTCACTCTCTTACGGGAGTTGTGCAACACAAATGCCCAGTAAAGAATGTAAACCATGCCTATTCATGCGCACATTTAGGTACAAGGCTTCTGGTGTTGTTCTGTATTCATCTTTCATGGCATCACACAGGCGCTTTCATACAATGTCACTTCTGGGAGCTATTCTTCAATTGCCCTTGTTAATAGCAGATTCTTCCGAAAGAAAAAAATGCTTGAGTTTTTCTATTGGGATGGACGCAGGCCTCGGCATCGTAGTTGCTCGAAAATCACAGTAACATTAACAAGAGTTTTTTTTTTTTTTTTTTTTTTGCAATCAAGCGGAAACCAAGTGATGAATGCACCCGACAACGAAAGCTTGAGAATACGTAAACCTTTCGCGACGCTTCTTCATAAAATTATCAAAGTCCATCGAGATAAAGCTCGCCTACTAGTAATACAGTACCTAGCGTGCAACAAGGAAGTGACGATACGAACCTAGTGTCATTACACGGAACTAAGTGTGACGCCAGAAAATATGGAAGGTCTCATCTGAGCAACCGCATTCTGAGCTGCGGGAGGGGGGGCATGGCAATATAGAAGTTAAAGCAGCTGCCAGGAGTTTCAAGTTCACTTTTAAAGCACTGATATCCTAAGTGAAAATCCCCCAAATATGTGGCCTCAGCTGAATAAACAAATACATCGCTCTTTCCACGTTTTACCAACACACAGCATAACAATTTTTCTGTTGCTGGATGTCCTACACATTGAAGCTATTCGGCCTTTTGGCTCCGGGTTGTAATACGATCGCTCTGCAATCGCCTTATCGGTGCACTGCTGAAGGAAAGTGCGAGGTCACATGGAGATTCCTCGTGTAGGATGTGGATCCTACAATTATCGGTGCTTGTACTAAGCTATGTAATTATATATAGCCTTGATGCTTTTCTTAACACTCACGGCTACCAGTCACAGTAGCATCTGTAGAGAGATCGTTTTCCAAATTAAAATTTGTAAAAATTATTTGAGAAGCATCATGTCACAAGATAGGCTGCAGGATATGTCACTGCATAGAAAGGCAGTTTGCCAAAAGATTGGACCTCAATGCTTAATAATTTCGCCAAAATGAAGGCTAGAAAGAAAGACTTAGGCCTAAAAACATGAAAATTTCCACTTATCGCATAAAAAAATGTTTTCCACTCATCGCATGAAAATGTTTTCCACTTGTATTTTAATCATATAATTATAATTTATATCAGATCTATATCATGTAGTTATATGGACACTCAGTGATCGAAGTGGCACAGAGCTACTGCCGGTATGGTGTAGACCATAGATCCACATAGTATAAATAGGAGGTTTCGAAAGAAATACATACCATTCCGTATAATTGCTTTTTTGCTTTTTTTGGTATTGAAAAATTAATGTATATAATATTAAAAAAATTAATGCAAAAATTTAAAAACCTTCATTGAAATGTTTGTGGTCTCTGTTAATTATCAATTTTATCCGTTAAAAATGTCATTAGCCGATTTTTGCGTTAAAATTTGTGCTTTCATCCTAATTTCTTAACGTAGTTTTCCAGACGGTATCCCTAACTTCCTGGCATCCCCATTTTCTCAAATCAAACACCGTCAAAAACATATCCTCCCTAGTGTCCGAAATCCTGGAAAAGTTATTATGCTTAGGGGAGCTGAAATAAACTTTTTGGGGTGGAACAAGTTGCGCTAGGTACGCCACTGCGAATGCGCCGGGGTGTTTTGCAAATTCCCCCTCACCCAACCTTACTTGGCATGGCTGCTAGACTGGAAGCGATGATACGCGCTTATTGGAATTCCTCTTCCTTGCATTTTCGAAATGCTTTTGCTGAAAGCATTGCTTAACAAAGCAACAAAAACTGGTTCTTTTCTTCCTTTACTATAAAAATGAAGGCTCCGACAATTTCTTAGTTTATACAAGACAACCGTTCGGAAATTTGCGACCTTGACCAAATAAAAGTTGTGTATAATGAACACGAAAACAGCTGGTTGTGTACACAGTATAATTAACAGGAGTAAAAATATGTAATGAACTGGAAAAATATAGCACTGTGTTTACTTCCGAATTTCGAAACATGACACGCTGGACAACCAAAGAGAACCATCGCCGGAGGGGCACAGAACTCTCTTTGTCTGTACAAAACTAATACACCATTCTGGCAGCGTTTATTTTCCATTTTGGAAATATGGCGCTCCAAGTACAAAACTAGGACAACACTCTGGCAGTGTTTATTTTAAATTTTGGAAAAGTAGCACTCCAAGTACGCGCTCAAAGTCCACAAAGGAGAGTCAAAAAGTACCACTTTCGGTGGTGTACAAAATTTTCTTTTGGGTGTAAAAACTGTACAAACCTAGGTCAACACTCGGGCAGTGTTTATTTTCGTTTTTGGAAAAGTGGCACTCCAAGTACATGGTCGAAGGACACAAAGGAGAGTCAAAAGGTACCACTTCCGGTGGTGTACAAATTTTCTTTTGGGTGTACAAAACTAGGACAACACTCTGGCAGTGTTTATTTTCGTTTTTGGCAAAGTGAAACCCCAAGTACATGCTCGAAGAGCACAAAGGAGAGTCAAAAGGTACCACTTCCGGTGGTGTACAAAATTTTTCTTTTGGGTGTACAAAACTGTAAAAACTAAGACAACACTTTGGCAGTGTTTATTTTCATTTTTGGAAAAGTGGCACTCCAAGTACATGGTCGAGAGCCACAAAGTAGGGCCAAAAAGTACCACTTACGGTGGTGCACAAAATTTTCTTTTGGGTGTAAAGAACTGTACAAAACTAGGACAACACTGAGGCAGTGTGTTTTTCAATTTTGGAAAAGTGGCACTCCAAAAACATGATCGAGGGCCACAATGGAGAGTCAAAAAGTACCACTTTCGGTGGTGCACAAAATTTTCTTTTGGGTGTATAAAACTGTACAAAACTAGTACAATACTTTGGCAGTAGTTGTTTTCGATTTTGAAAAAGTGTCACTCCAGCATGTACTTGGAGTGCCACTTTTAGAGAGTCGAAAAGTACCACTTCCGGTGTTGTACAAAATTTTCTTTTGGGTGTACAAAACTGTACAAAACTAGTACATAGCTTTGGCAGTGTTGATTTCTTATTTTGGAAAAGTGGCACTCCAAGTACATGTATCTCTTTTCATGCATTACGCACTTTGTATTCATGCTTACCAGCTCACACTTATACAGAGTACCATATGTGAATGGGTTACCAGCAGTACGAAGTGATGTAACAAGCGCACACACACTTTTGCTTTGCCTTGCTGATGCCGCCTTGGTCAGTTCATGTATAAAAACACTTTGCCTTGCTGTTGCTGCCTTTGTAAGTTCAGGAAAAAACTCTCCCTTACATCTTCATTTAGTGTTATACCAACAAGACCTCTCATTACTTTCATAACTCTATTTTGATGCTCTAATGCTTCATCTGTGCCCAAACTACAAAAACGGACTTGTGACGTATTAATAATCCAGTTGCCCTTATCAAATTGATCCCACGTCTATGGATCTGAAGTCCTTGGTTTTCCCCATCTCAGCCAAATACCAAGATATCATGCATCCAGGGAAAAGAAGTATTTTAATAGATCCAGGGAAAAGAAGTATTTTGTGAAGTCGTACAATGAACACAGATACAGTTTCCAATTGCCTGTACGCACAGAGCGAACAAATGGACGCTATCATTTTCATATACTGCCTTATGACTTTAAAATTAGGACTAGTAAGTTCCTTAAAAAAGTCAAATTCTTCAAATTTCTTTGTGAGTTTCTCACTTTCCAAATCAGTAATTAGTTCATTGTGTGCTGCTTTAATATCGCCATCGTCAATGAAGGCACTAGTAAGATCTGCTAACTTTAAATTTATAAGTGATTTCCTAGCAGGGTGTTCTTCATAAAATGCATCCATGTACAGATTAAAAGGCACTGTGCCAATGGCTCTAAGCTGTGCCATAATAATATGAAGTTTACCTGGACGAAGAATCCATTTGTTCGGATTGTTTTTTTCCCAAATTCTAGTTGCTTCAGTGACTTATAAAGGTCCAAATCCAGTGTGCAACCACTTTCTTTTGATCACCTTGCACTACAGAGTTCACATTCTTTAACATCTTCATGAAGGTCATTTGTGTTTCAATATCTGTTGGAGATGCAACAATGAGGGGTATACAGAAACTTTAGCTCTTTGCTGTGTACATCTGTTTAAGGAATTGTACGCCAACGAAGTGCAAACGAATTTTGGGAGTATCATGTAAGATATTTTCGTTCGTTTCGTTGTTCGTCACATTGGTGTCCTCTTCGGGAGCAGACTGGGAAAACTGGAGTAACAACCATGCATATATGCCTAACGTGGCTGCTTCCATGACATTAAAGTAACTGCTGTTATGTGGGCTGTCATGTGATTCTAATTTGGCTAACGTGAGACCGTGATGACGTGAGACCGTGTGTTTTAATGTAGGCATCTTGGGTTTCAGGTTCTTTGGCATCTTAAATTTCTGAAACTGTTGTGCTTTATAAACAAAATTACCATGAGAAGTTCCGTGGGTCTGCTCAAAAATGAAGTTCCGTGGGTCTGCTGCAGTTGTGTCCTCATCTCTCTTTTCTTGGTAAACTGCCGTGACGGTTCCATGCAGTGTTATTCTGCTATTTGGCTTGTCCTCCTGAAAGTCAATATTGTCTGCTGCACAAAAAATAAAGCGAACAAGTGTGATATTTGGAAGAATATAGCCACCACCATTACTGGCCATCTTATGTAAAACTTCATATGAATAACAGAAAGAAAATTGTTTTCAAAAATTCACTGAATTTGCTGAAATTTTTGGTTCTTTAGATTTTACCGGAAAACACTTAGGTATACATGAAAATTGGTAATAACACAAAATAAAGAACATAAAACAAGCTTCCATTAAAAAAAATATAAATCTGATCGTAATTAAACAAGTTAAGAGTATATACATGTTACGTGATACATATGGCGCCATTTTGAAACGACGCCATTTTGAAAGTGGCACCAAGGCATTTCGATATCCCCACACATATAGAAACAGGGAAAAAAAGGTCCCTTACTATATTATGTATTAGTCCTGTTTAGTTACAGGCGAAATACTTATTAAAATTAATGGCAATTTATTATATTCCTACTCCTTTTCCTAGCCCACGGAAATTCAATATTATACAGGTATAATTTTGATGTGAACATTTATTAATGTACTTCAATCCAAGAGCAGAGTACATTTTCGGCAAATAAGGGAAATGTGCAAGGGATCAGAATTAGAAACGAGCCAAACGTACTTCATTGTGATATTTAAAAAATTACTTCTTTCTTCGTTTTCAGATGTTCGTACCTCTTTCATGGTAAGGATTAATGGAATATATATTTCTAAATTGTTATACTTTTTTTCTAATTGGAGGTTTAACGACCACCGTGAGCAACTCAATGAGCAGTCGCCCTTCCTTAACTTAGGGTCAATGATTCCAGGGAAGGGAAAGAGCCAGTACCGTAAGACAAACACAATATCCGTGCCTCACTGTGATTCGAACCCGCACCCAACTGCGACGAATGATCAGAAGCCAGCGTTCAGACCACTGTGCCATCGGATCGTCTTCTGATGCTCTTGAGTGACAAAATTGCGAAAAAGTCAAATTTTTCTATTTAAAAATTTCAAATTAATTCAAAATTATTACTGAATTCAATATCTGATAATGCTGAGCATTGCATTTTCCCCAGTGACGTCCAAAACTTCTTGCTCAACACCTGATTTTGTCACTGTTCTGAAAAAACTTTGAAAATATGTCATTGTGAAGGGCGCATCATTCCTAGCTCAATAAAAACGTAAGCCGACTTTTCTAAAAATCAAAATTTGTATTTTGCAAATTTTTTCATAACAGCGACTGTTAAATATGAATTTTATTTCAAGCTTATATCGTTCTTAATGAAACGCATAAATATTGGATTGGAAAGAAAATAATGTCTGATGAAGCGGTCCCCGAAGTCGAAGATCCGGCCACGACCGTGAATTACGCCACGGTACACATTGGTCTCTAAGATTGCACACTTGTATGACATCAACTGGTAGGTGGCTTATATCAGTGGCAGTTAGCTGTCAGAAAGCGAAGAATGTAAGCGCCAGCCAACATGGAAATGGACAAGGAGCGCATCCGTCATTGCATGCTGTACGAGTTTCGTCGCCGTAGCACCCCTGCAAGTGTTCTATGGAACATTACCGGTTTCCATCCCAATGCCATATCACATCGTTAATGCTGTCGTTGGTTCGAACGGTTTCGAGATAGAAATTTTGACTTGTCAAGCCGTCCCAATACTGGAAGACCCGCTACAGTGGATATGGAAATGTTGAAGACCTTAGTTGTGACCGATCCTCGTCTGACTACGTGGTAGTTGGCCGAACAGCCGCAGACAACCCACACGAACATTATCACGCACATGCGTCAACTTGGAAATGTGCACAAGAGGGGACTTTGGGTACTCCACCAATTCACAGTTGAGCAGAAAGCAAATCGCACGAGTGCATGTGTTTTCCTGCTTGCAGGTGACCAAGGTAAACCGGTCTTGGACCGCGTTGTGACAGGTGAATAGAAATGAGTCCTGTATGACAATGTCAGAGGCCGGAACAGTGGTTGGACCTAAAACAGAAGCCCATCCCCAAAGCCGGCATGCACCCACGTAAAGACCTGCTGTCTGTTTGTTGGGATATGCGGGGTGTCGTGTTTTTTTGAGCTGCTGCCGGACATCACCTCTATCACCGATGATGTATACTGCTTCAGCTCGATGGTAGGCATGCATCGTTCCCGTCGAAACGACCAGCACTGCTGAAACGCAAAGGCGTCCTCCTGCGGTAGCATGGACGACCTCACACAGAACGGGTGTCCTGTCACAAGATAATGGATTTTGGAGAAAGCTGCTGCGGCACCCAGCCTATTCCCTGGACATTTCCCCTAGAGACTACCACATTTTCCGTTCGTTGCAGTATTTTCTGGACGGACAACGTTTCACAAACCGGGACGATGTCGAACGCGCACCTACTCACTTCTTTGCGTCCAAGTCACAACAATTATACAGGGACAGTGTCCAACAGCAGCCCAGACGATGTGAGTAGGTCGTGGTAAACGATTGGCACTAAATTTTGAACTGATTTTTACTTGCATATACTGTAATTAGCAATTTTTTATTTTCTTGCATTTGCAGACATTACTTTCTTTCCAACCCAATACTAAGCATCAAATTCCACGCGCCTCGCTCTCATAAATAAAAATCGGATTAAAGGGAGAAAAAAAGATTAGTGTTTGGCAGAGTCGGGGCTAAGGCGGGCTCAGGCCCACAATATACAGATCCCATGGGGGGCTATGACGATCTCTGGCGGGAACATTTCAGGCTCGGGTGGATTCGATCTCCGAAAATTGAATCCGAACTCATCTCTATTACTTGCATTACAATATTCTTTTATAAGAAATGCAAATAGTGGTAAGAAAAGGTTTCTATCACTTTGACGGCTTCGAAAAAAAGGAAAACGAAAAAGAAACTTACGTAGCAAATGTTCTATTTAGCTAAACCCTGTTTTTGGATAACTTCTTTCTCGAAATCCTAATTTAAGTCCCGTCCATTTGGTCTGATATCCTCTACGGCAGTTCGTTCTCGCCAATTGCAGTTGAATAATAATCAACGCAATCTAATCAAATGTGCCATCAATAATCTGGGATGGAAACGCGAAACTCGTTGATTTCATTAATGCATTGAGGTGGAACTACGGTAAAAATTTTAGGTTGCTGCTTTTTACATGTACCTTCATTTTCTTTTTTTACGAGATATGAATTTGATTTACTGTTTTTTATGCCTTCCAGTTACAAGAATTCTTGAACTGTAGTTCTAGGAGATCTGTTTCTGCTACAGCAAAGAGATTTTTTCCAGTTGAAAGTAATTAAATAAAAATTAATTTTCGCATCCTTTAATTTCTCGCACTTTTTAAATTTTCACTGAAATTCTTAAAATTCTGGGAATTTTCAATTTTCTCAAGAGTTTTCTTTTTTTTTCGTAATTGTTTCATTAATGTTAGGTAAGTTTTGAAAAAGAAATAAATTTTTGGCTCATTAGGATTTCCGTTTTTACTAAAACCACCAGAACAAACTACTTATTTCAAAATCTGAAATCAGTTATCGCAATAAAATTCATAAGAAAGGAATAAAGTATCCATCTGTTTTTCTCAGGGAAAGAACGTCTGTTGCTTCTCAGCAACGCAAGTAATTTTCTTCTTACAGAAAATAGGAGATTGGGTAAAACGTTGTTAAATGTTACTGCCTCATACAAAAAAAAACAATTTAAAACTTAATGATTCGTAGACTCGTGTTGAAAATATGTTTAAACAGTAACAGTGATGCTCACCTTGGGGTACCTTGGTGACTTTCCCGAAAATTGGCCGCACAAAATTAACTCCCAGGGCCGTTTATGGTCCGTCAGTCCGCCACTGCTTTTTCAGTTGTAAAGGGTAAGGACGAAAGAAATACCCCTTTCTCGTCCCTGACCCTTAACATTAAAAAGTGGATAGTGGGAGTTATTTGTACCCAAAAATGGATAGCGCTAAACAGAGATTTGAACATAGTTGCCAAAATGAGCTATTTTTGAAGGCTTTTTGCTTTGGCCATCTGGCAATCCTGATTTCGAGTGTCGCAATTTGAAAGCATAATCCTTATGGAAATTTAATTTTTTATTAAAATGTAAAAAAAGAAAGACCTAAAACAAGAAAAAACAAAATGCCAGAAAAGGCAAAAAAAAATGACCTAAAATAGCAAAAATACAAAATAAAAGTTGCTCCAATTATAAAAAAAATACCCCGAAAACCTCAAAAAATGCACTAAAAAGTGCCTTAAAAAAAGGTCAAAAAAAAAAAATTACAAACGTCATCAAAGTCCAGGTATTCACCTTGTGTTTGTATGGGAGAGAAATGGTTTGTTGGCATGAATTTGAGGGGTCTTGGATTTCGAGTGGCAAAAGGAGAGGGTTTGTCTGTTTACCACGGTAAGAAGAGATTATCACCGACCACTAGGGAAGAACGCGTGGTAAAACATGAAGAAGAAAGTGGAACCAAAGTAGGGAGTAGAAAGAGTCAAAATACATCAATAACTTCTAGATGCTCTCTACGCGGATTCACCGAAAGTGCCAGAATAGAAAACTAAGAAATCAATCCAACAAAAAGGAACCTGCAATTAAACCACAATCAAGTAAATTCAGAGAATGTGATTTTTATGTATATATATATATATATATACTTCAAGAGAGTTCAATTTCCTTTCAGGATTCTCGATTTTCATATTTTATTTTATGGATTTTACTCTTTGGCGTTGAAACATTTTTCACCAGTGAAGCAAATTAACAAAGGGAGCAAAAAAACAAAGAAAAAACTTGCTTCTGCATTCGTGGAAACGTTAGTTTGTAGTTTAACACCGCCTTACCCACAGATGAACCTTCAGCCCCTGCTGGATCTGGGTTCTACAGTAGCAAACCAGAGAATTTGGGGAAACACTTTTTCGACCATAATTTTTTTTCTGCTGGACCAGATCGGGTGATTTTGGGATATGATATGTGTTATTCAGTTGTAAACATGACCCATATGGAGATGGATCGGAAACCTTAACACTGATCTGGTACCAAGCTTAATCGCAAAGATTATACAAATTGACCAACAAAGTAGGTGTGTATCATATTCATTTAATGCAGCGATAACAGAAAACAAGTACGAGAAAACGACAAAACAATAACTAATACTTAGTGGGATAACCACGAGACTTAATAACAGTTGCACAACGGGCCGGCATCGAGTCCACTAGCTTCTCGACGGTGACCTGCGGAATTTGCGCCCATTCTGCAGACAGCTGGTCGAACTTCTGGGCCCTATTTCGGCAGGTTTTCTTCGCACATCGTCTCTGCAGCTCCTCCCACATGTGCTCGATGGGGTTGAGGTTTAGAGATTGGCTTAAATAGTCTGGAAGTGTGACCTGTTGCTGCTGGAAGGCTGCTTTCGCTACTCTGGATGTATGCTTTGGGTCGTTGTCTTGCTGCATGATCCATCCGGATGGCATGTTCTGGTTTGCCCATGGGAAGACATCGTTGATGAGCATGTTCGTGTAGCTGTGGCCGGTCATTATTCGGTCAATCTTGATGATGGGACCCATTCCATTGCGCGAGAAGGCGCCGTAAACCATGAGCGATCCTCCTCCGTGTCTGACAGTCGGCTGAATGAACTGGGGGTTGAACCTCTGGCCACACGGACGTCGTACGTATCGGATGCCATCACTTCCGAACAAGTTGAACTTGTTAACGTCGGTGAAAAGCACCTTACTCCAGTTCGCCGTGGTCCAGTGTCGATGACGGCAAGCGAACGCGACTCTGGCTCGTCGATTCTTGACTCCGATGAGTGGTTTCTTGGCGGGGCGTCTTCCATTCAATCCACCAGCAATGAGACACTGGGAGATGGTCATTCGGCTGACTTTCAGATCGTCGCTGTCGCGGAATTCGATGGTGATGTCCACAGCAGTCAAGGTGGGATTATCACGAGATCGACGAAGGATGCGTCTATCCGGACAGAACGTAGTGGAATGAGTCCTACCACATCGCGGACTGTTCTCGACGGCCCCAGTCTTCTTATAACGTTGCAGGATATCTGAAATGGACTGGTGTCGGATCTTCAGGGCCCTCTCAATGTCGGTGACGCGCATTACGGATTCCATCATGTTCACAGCCGCCTGGCGAGCTCCAACAGGGATCTCCGTTTTATTACCCATTTCTGAAAACCTAAGATTGACTTATTTTCACATTACACATCACAAAACCCAAAAAATCTCAAGAAAAACATTAATACATGCAGCAAACAAATGGGTAATAATTGGCGCCTCTTGAATATGGCCCATTTCGAACGACAAATTCGCTCTGAGCGAAATACAAACTATGCGCGGCATTGTAACCGACGAATCAACACATATCATATTCCAAAATGACCCGATTTGGTCCAGCAGAAAGAAAATTATGGTCGAAAAAGTGTTTCGCCAAATAGTTTTGTTCGCTTCAGTAGCTACGGCCCTGCTGTCAGGTACGGAAGTACTGAGGTATGAACATTCTCCGGATTTTCCCATTTTGTCTATATTGTAGGGCTATTTCTTGTGTGCAAAAAATGCACAGCAAATAACTTTTGTAAGCGCAGTCATTATCGTTTGTGATATGTAGCCTCACTGATGTTACTTCAATGCGTTTTGCTTGGGTCAGATACACACTGGCGGAAAGTGAAAAAAGAACACCAAGAAAGAGACGTCTGATACCGAAATTTATACAGCATAATAACGATATACAGAGGATAACGTGATCAAAACATTATGGCAAAATACAGTGTATTTTCTGGTAAACTGAAAAATAACATTTCCATGTAACATGGTTAGTACGAGGTTGAACCTCCATGAACAGCGTCACACTGTGCAATTCTGGCATGGAGTCTGTCGTACAGATGTTAGATGTAAGTTTGGGGTATTGAGGTATTGAGTTCCAAGCATCCTCAACCTCGACGCGTTAATCGGGGATAGTCGTGGCTGGCCGTGGAGACCGGATAAGTTGTTGTCCCATAAAATCCCACACGTGCTCCATGGGGGACAAATCCGGTGAACGTGCAGGCCATGGAAGTTGTCTCACACACTGAAGTGCATGTTGCGTTGCGCGTGCCGTGTGTGGGCGTGCGTTATCTTGCTGGAAAACACCACGATGGACCGACCTTACAGATGGCACGACAACGGGCTGAATGATGTTCTTGATGTAGGAGGTGCTGTTTAACGTACCCGGTACAAACACTAGTTGTGCAAGGGAATGATAGCTGATCGCTCCCCACACCAGGAGACCAGGTGTAGGCCCTGTGTGTCGCTGGCGGATGCAAGAAAGGGTGGAGACGCTCCCCTGTGCGTCTGCGAACACGCATACGGCCATTGGAGGCTCCCAAGCAGAATCTGCTTTCATCGCTGAACAGGACAGATCGCCATTGCGTTCTCCAGTGCAGACGTTGGGGACACCACTGCAGCCGTTCCTGACGGTGGGTTGGAATCAGAGGTACACATGCCAGAGGCACATGTGCACGTAGTCCTGCATCCAGTTGACGGTTGCGGATTGTTTGCACAGTCACCTCAGGTGCAACGGCAGCTCGGATTGGCGTCGCAGTGGATGTTCTGCTTGACAACGCCGCTCTTCTTATGCGTTGATTGGTCCGCTCATCAGTCCGTCTGTGACTCTTGGTTCCACGTCTTCTCGTGTGGGAATGTTCCTCTGACCCTCTACGCCTCCATAGTACCACCACCGATACTTCCCGTCCAATTCGCTCCGCAATACGACGATACGACCATCCGGCCTCGCGGAGTCCGACTAGACGACCTTGCTCAAAGTCCGATAACTGCTGAAATCGTACACGTCTTCCATGTCCAGGGCATTGCAGCTTCTTCATGGTCTTTACACGTGTCCGTACGCCTACGACTGATTACATTCATTTCGCTGTACTGCTTAAATACCACTGACGATAATTTGCATAATATGCCGTGCTGTGGCGTAAGCGCTCACCGGTTGGTCTCGAAATTAACATCACACCTACGTACACTCGACCCCATTAACATATGTAAATTTCATGATTATCCGCCAATTTCTTCTTGGTGTTCTTTTTTCACTTTCCGCCAGTGTGTACATCCTTCATTTCATGCAATACCTACAACTTATTGTGACGAGTGTATATGTTTCAAACTCGTGACTCAAAGGTGCTTCCTTTTGACACACTACGAACCAACTACCTCTTTCATGGGCAAACTCGTATCTGTTTCATCGATATACAATACTGTTGGTGAAAATTGCAACGTCATGAAGAGCTGGTGGCATTAGCTGAAACTTAACAGGATACGTACAACGTGTTGGGCATGCAAATGATTAAAATATCAAAGAAAATGCTCGCGTGGTTTCAGAGATGTGTCTTCTGAAATGTATGGTCCTGGGTATAAAAAGCTGGGCTCAAACGAGATGTTGCAATCAACGAAGAGCCGACATTGAGTCGAATGTGTGTTTCTTGCGTCTATATACCCCGTCGCCGAAGAATGTCGCTTGAGGAACACCTGACTGACATCGAGAGAGGAAAAATTGTTGGGATAAGAAAAGTTGGATTTTCCAGTCCAGTGATGCGATTTTCCAGTCCAGTCAGTGGACAGATGAGGCTCAGACGCACAGAAATTCGGGAAGTGAACCGCAAAATCACATGACTTCACGGGATGTCTGACACCTCAATCGCATAGCAGTGACCGATCACACAGCTACATACACAGTATTAGCGCACCAGTTGAGCACGGTCCCGAGTCAGGCTTTGTCCTGCAGCACAGTTCGACGTTGTCTTCTTAACAGAGGATTGGTCGTTAGCAGCCCAATGCTGTGCACTCCTTTGACCATCAACCGCAGGTGCCTCAGACTGCAATGGGATCTCAAACACAGACTCTGGGGCGTTGATTGGCAACATATCATGTTTTCTGACGAGTCACGATTCAATCTAATGCACCATGATGTCACATACGTGTTCTAAGTCGTCGTGGTGAACGGCACTTTGCGGGTGTAATTTGCAGGATCATACCGGCTCAACGCCAAGATTCATGGGTTGGAGTGCCATTGGGTTCCATTCGCGATCTAGTCTGATAGCAATTGAGGGAAACCAAAACAGCCGGCAATACATCAGGGGTGTTGTAGAGGCAGAGGTGATATCCTTCTTTCATAGTTGTGGTGCTATATTCCAGAAAGGCAATGCTTGGCCACCTGTGGCCTGGAATGTCCTACAGCTCTTCCATGAACGACAAATGCCGCTTCTTCCGTGGCCTGCACGTTTGCCGGATATGTCGTCAATCGCAAGTTGCGTGTTGTCTGTTCCACGTGGGGAAGAATCAGCTCATCTGGCAGTGGTGCGATAGGTTTATATGACAGATCGAAATCAGATTAATATTATTGGAACCTTTTCATAGAAAACCACGTCTGACCACCAAGGTAGCAGACGTTGTTTTTAAAATAAAACAATAGAATTGGAAACTGGTATGGATGCTGTCTCGCCTGAGAAATTCTTTAATGAATTTAATTTTTCGAATAACGGAACGGTGACTAAGGCATACCTTGAGCCATATTTTAATATTTTATATGAATTGATGGCCCGATATCATTTAAGTTGCATTGGTTTTTTCGCTCTTCTTAAGCTACAAGCAAAAGTGCAGATCTGTTTCGCTCTTCTTAAGCTGCAAGGAAAAGTGCAGATCTGTTTCGCTTTCATATTCCCATTTGGCAAACTCGTGTGAAATTACAATTCACTGATTTATAAATAATAATGGTTGCTTATAAATGCTTAGGGCCATTGCCGATATTATGGCAATACTCGTTTCTTTTTTTATTCTCAGAGCTAAATATTTCGCAGTATTTTAAGTAGGCACACTATTTTTTCCAAACATCAGTTACATTTTTCTTTAGAAAGATTTGGCAAGGGTGATTTGCTCAGCGGCGAAAATACGCGAGTAAGGAAGAGTAAGAATCTACGTATGAGTAAAAGAGCTGTTGTGTTTTAGCTTTAAATGTACTTTCGAGTAGTGAACAGAGAACAACTTAAACTTCAAACTTGCTTCTTCACTCTAACGCCTTCCGTCTCACGAATTTTGCTTTATAACCTTGAAAGTGTAACACCCGAAAGCAATGATCGGAAATGCATGCAGATCAGTTGGTGGCTAATGTTTAACAGAAGTATGATGAAAACTAGATGAAAGCCCGTCAATAACGATGAGTTAGAATAAGATATGTAGAGCAATTTTTTAATAACCAGGTATTCCTTTTCATTTGTGATGTCCAAATGTGAAAGTATATTTCATGCACATTTTAACAATGAGCATTACAACAATGAGCATTACAATAATAAACAAGAAAGATGACACCGAATTTTCGGGTGTAATACGTACGTCTTTTGAATCCTTTCTGACGCAAATTAAATTTATCGAAGCTGTTCAAAGTCAATGGAACCGGTATGGAAAACAATAGATCTGACAAAAGAAAGACGATTTTGATTCGGGCTTTTCATCCTTCAGATATTGCTGTAAACGGAATCGTGAGCTTACGAACTCTTAGAAACAGAGATATCGACAAAAATAAGGTGTGACTTTACGTCCCCTATTGGGAAAACCATGCATTATTTTAGGAAGAAAGTATTCTCAAAAGGTTTATCTATATAAGCGGTATCGGTCCAAGAAAAAAGATTAGTCGAGTTTTCAGGAGCCCAGATTTTGCTACAAATACATCAGAAGCAGAAATTAACACCTATGACCCCTGGTGGCCAAACCATTCTTTACCAAACATTAGAAATTATGTGAAAAATATTTTCCATCAGGTCTTGTATGCGATACGGGAAGAATTTTTCAAATCGGAGCTTTAGGAGCAGAAATAACGCAGAAAACGCAATTTACCTTTGTGCCTCCCTAGCGGAAATTCTATGATTTACTTGTAAATTTTGAATTTATAGGAAAAGCATTTCTTATCGGAAACACTATCCAACAAAGAAGGAATTTTTCAAATCGGACTCTTAGAAGTAGAGATATTGACAAAAATAAAATATACATCTACGCTCCCCGGCGTAGAAACCATGCATTATTTCAAGAAGAAAATTTTCCTAAAATGTTTGTCAACATGAGTAGTATCGGTCAATTAACGACTTTTTTTTCAATCGAGATTTTAGAAGCTCATATTTTGCTGCAAATACATCAGAAGCGGAAATTAAGGCTTACGCCACCTGGTTGCCAAACCATTTTTTACAAAAATTAGAAATTATGTGCCAACGATTTTCCATCAGGAGCTGTTTTTTGTTTTTTTTTGTTTTTTTGATTGGAATTTTAACGACCACCGTGAGCAACTCAATGGGCTATAAGCAGTCGCCCGTCCTTAATTTAGGGTCACTGGTTCCAGGGAAGGGAGAGAGCCAGTGCCGTAAGACAAACACAACATCCATGCCTCACCGGGATTCGAACCCGGACCCCTTACGGACGAATGATCATAGGCCAGCGCCTTAGACCACTGCGCCACCGGGGCGGCCATCAGGAGCTGTATGCGGTGCAGAAAGAATTTTTCAAATCGGAGATTTTTTTTTTTTTTTTTTTTAAATTTTAGAGATTTTTTTTTTTTTGATTGGAGGTTTAACGACCACCGTGAGCAACTCAATGGGCTATAATTAGTCGCCCGTCCCTAATTTAGGGTCACTGGTTCCAGGGAAGGGAGAGAGCCAGTGCCGTAAGACAAACACAACATCCATGCCTCACCGGGATTCGAACCCGGACCCCTTACGGACGAATGATCAGAGGCCAGCGCCTTAGACCACTGCGCCACCGGGGCGGCTCGGAGATTTAGAAGCAGAGATATAGGGGGAAAAGCAAATCTACCGCTACGCCCCCTAGCGGAAAGTCTATGAATTACTTGAAAATTTTAAAATTATATGAAACACATGTCACAATGAAAGCACTATCCAACAAAGAAGGAATTTTTCAAATCGGACTCCTAGAAGTAGAGATATTGACATAAATAAGATGTACATTTACGCCCCCTGGCAGAGACATTGTGGAATATTTTAGGAAAAAAATATTCCAAAAAAATTTATCGATGTGAGTGGCATCAGTCCATGAAAGAATTTTTTAATCGATATTTTAGAAGCTCAGATTTTATGGCAAATACATCAGAAGCAAAAATTAACTCTTGCGCCCCATGGTGGTCAAAGTATTCTTTACCAAAATTTGAATTTATATGAAAAAGATTTTCGATCAGGAGGTGTAGGTGTATCCGCTGAAAAAAAAAATTCAAATCGGAGTTTTAGAAGAAGAGTTATCGGTAAAAATGTAATTTACTTTTACGCCCCCTAGCGGAAAATCTATGCGTAATTTGGAAAAGTAACTATATCTAAAATACTCTTCGACATAAATGGAATCGAAAGATAAAAGAATTTTTTCAATCCGATGTTTAGAAGCAAATATGTGGAATAAAACGTATATTTGAATTTCACATTATCTGCGTTTACGCCCTCTAGCGGCGAAATTGTTCATCGTAAAAAAAAAACGAAATAAAGGATCATCATTCGCATATTTCAAGCTTTCCAATGCAAAAAAAAAAAAAAAAAATTCAAATCGGACTAATAGTTACAGAGATATCGTGGGTACAGACGGGCGGACGGGCAAACCGATAACATAAGCACGATCTTTTTTACAAAAGACTTGCTAAAAACGTATTCGTTGAGGCAGCGACTCGCCAATTAACGCAGGCAAGCACTCTTTCCCAAGAGCCACCAAAGTGGAAGAAACGTTTAGACAAAGGAAATTGTATTTTTTGTGATATAAGAAGGAGTCGATCATGATAACCCGGGGCACTGGGCATAAGTCTACATGCCTCCCCCCCCCCCTCACATCATGATTTTACTCTGTCACAGAAAGATACGCTTACGTATGAAACTTTAAGGGTAATGTTTCAAAGCCATATACAAACAGAAGTGAGACAGTTTTAAAGAACAATGTCTAATGAATTAAGCATCCAGATTTACTCCTTAATATGAATAATAGTATTTATTAAAAATAAACGCTACTTTTCAGTTAGCCGGGCGCAAGTGATAAATCGCCAAGTATGGGTCACAAGTCACATTTTAAGGGTATTTTATTAAAAGCAATCAACAATTCTCAAACCATATTCCGCTAAGAAAACTTCTGCTGTGCCATGAAGACATGTTGCATCACCATCTAGTACCATCATTAAAATACAGTTTTATTTGGTAGTTGTTCTCACGATTCATATTTAATGGCAAAACCCCCTTTCCTTGAAAAAACAATAACAACTACAACAAAAAACCCAGCTCCTTTTTCTGAAGCAGTAAGTCCCAAATGTTCATGACTAAGCATTTAAATATAACCAACCTTTCGTAAAAAACTATGCTTCTTCAAAATTACGCTTATCTATAAATCTATTCAACCATTTTCATAAGGTTACCGTGTTGGCGAGTTTTCATTCTCGCAAATGGCAATACTTGTTAGTTCAAACGCCAAATGCGCCCGGCCCGGTAACAGAAAAGTACCATATAAACATTTCCTCTTTTCATTTCCAACTTATAATTTAACAATAAAAATAAATCAGTTCTTAATTCAACGCACACAACGAGTTCAATTACTTATAAAAATCTAATGAATTTAAAAATTTTGTTAAAAAATAAGGGTTTATATTATATGAATGTTTAATACAAATGCCACAATGATACATTTTTACAGTGAGAGCTTCCTTAATGATATAATAAATTTCAAATTAATGTCGTTGCATCGCATATTTTATATTTCAACTTGGTACTTTCGCATTACACCAACCAGTCACCAACGCTGGCAACACTTTTTTGAACTGTTGGTTTGAAAAAAATGAAATGTAAACTAAATTCTGAGGTTACTTTTTTTTTCCCAAATATCATTCAGGTGGTTTTCTTCTCGTGTGTAAATTTTCAACACGTAATTTTATTTGTCACTGCGTGGTTCGAGGCTCAAGTACACTTCCTTTAAAACTCATGAAAACTCAGATTCGTTTTTCCGCAATAACTATATGCCACTTCAAACGTATCAACCACAATTACAGAAACATTTATTCTCTAAAAGCCGCCCCGGTGGCGCAGTGGTCTAAGGCGTTGGCCTCTGATCATTCGTCCGTAGGGGTCCGGGTTCGAATCCCGGTGAGGCATGGATGTTGTGTTTGTCTTCCGGCACTGGCTCTCTCCCTTCCCTGGAACCAGTGACCCTAAATTAGGGACGGGCGACTGCTTATAGCCCATTTGAGTTGCTCACGGTGGTCGTTAAACCTCCAATCAAAAAAAAAAAAAAAATTCTCTAAAAACTCAGATATCTAATTAAAAAACAATTCAATTTAAAAACCCATATTACACACTTCCTAAAACTTCAAAGTTAAAATCTCAAATCCATAATTATTTACAAATGAAAACCCTTAGTTATCGAACAAACTAACCTAACTATAAAATATACTACGATCCTCAATCATATCGTGCCCTCCCCACACAGCAACAACAGTTCTTTCCAAGCATCTGTAGCCTCCGCCGAGACCATTATCAAGGAGTGGTCGCAACTTCGATTGCCCGTCACCGCCCCCTGACGCAGATAATGTTCTGGTTTTCGCACGGTATCGTCTCTTCCCGTTCTTCGCAGCTCAACCGCTGTGACGCCATCTACCCGATGACCCAACAGTATTCTTTTTCTTTTCGTATCTGCAATATCTGTTCGATTGCCTATTGTAGTTAACTTTATGAAATTAATCTTCTGGAAATCTATCAAAATAATTTCCTTACATTCATCATTCTGTTTCCTTTTTTTCTCTTCCTCCTTTTGGTCTTTGCAATATATCCTTGCAATATATGTTTAAATTATAATTATAATCCTTGCAATATATGTTTAAATTATTAGGATTGTTAATATTGCACAACCGGTGTCTGTTTTTCTCAATCAATTCTGTTTCTGCTAGTCTTAAATGCCTTTCCGTATGACAGTTCTTGATAATTTTTATTTCATCAAACTTTAAGTATTGTTTTTGTTCGATACACTACTGGACCAATGCAGTTTTTTACGCTTTCCAACCGTAGATTGAAGAAGCGTATATGCTCCAGGTTTGTCCGTCCGTCCGTCCGTCCGCCTGTCTGCACGATAACGCCCGAAAATATGGTTCGATTTAAATGAAATTTTAGTATGCGGTAGAGGACCACCTGGGAACGAATCCTATTGAAAATGGGTGAAGTGGGGTCAAAGGTCAGGACATAGGAACGGGATGCATTCCATCACATCTCATTAAAGGAGCAATTCTTGTATATATGTACATTTGATTATGAAAAACGGCTCTAAGGATTTTAATGAAAGTTGTTAACCTACCGTTTTCTGGTACTTGAAATCGATTTAGCTTGATCTCGACTTTGGAAAAATTCGTTTAGTGGGTTAAATAACCTCCCCGAGTTACCACGTTTTAAGTGTCATGGCGTCGTACTATTAATGTTTCACATTCTTCGAAATCTTATGACGTCACACTCTCTCGATCGACTCAGGTTTGAGATGTTGGCGCGCGGTCACGCCATCTGCCTCATTACGTCACGCGTTGTTTGTGGATCCTATAAAAGTTTTATGACGTCAAACTCTCGCGACCATCTGCTTCATCACGTCACACGTTGTGTGCGTATTATGCACAAGGAGGTTAGAATAATACTTCAGGTGATGCCGTGAGTCTCTTAACCGTGAAGACGCAAACTGTGGGAATTTGACGTTGTTTACATGATGCTTATGCAATTTCAATTGTGTGTATTTTGGAATAGCGTGGCTTTTGGTTGCAGAAACAGTGTTAATATCAAACTGGAATGAATAATACTTCTCATACGAGTGAAGTTTTTAATTTTAACTTTATGTTTTGTTCAGAATTCGCACTAACATTCGTGTATTTCAATTTAAAATAAAAATGGGAAAGAGTCTCAAAATAATTAAGAATTTAGTAAATTAAACATTTCCTCACACATCGGCAGCAATTTACGATGCGAAAGTGGAAACATTTGCGACGAAAGAAGGCGATTTGGCCAACACAAAATGCATTACAATAGCATTGAAAACCATCAGTTTTCCCACACTTTGACGGCTGTCGCTCGCGGTGATAGGCTTTATGCAAAGTGGTACTGCTCCACTAGCAAGGTCATCTCCAGATATCTTATTCTAACCTCCTTGATTACGCATTACTTCTATTTTCTTCTAGAACAAAAAGTGAGTTGTGCCAGTTGCTTGGAGTTGATGCGTAGTACGGTATAAGCAGCGGAACGCTGATTTCGCATGATTTTCCCTTCAAAATTTAAACTTAATACAGCATTCTTTTTGTTACATTTTTGAATAGTCACTTGTTGACGAGCGTATCCGCTGTGCTAAGATATGATTAGTTAATTTTTATTAATTACTCTTAACAAAGTGTTACGTGGATGGTAAAACAATAAAAAAAATATGGCTAGTCGACCCCCTGCGAAACGTGCACGTTTCAACTTTAATAAGAACAATAAGAAGAATACGGCACTGTTGGAACAAGAACAAGCGGAATAAGTAAATATGGAACAGCTTCGACATTCAAGAACCGATGTTTTCCGATCACTTTCGAGTCTCGAAACACATGACCTTCCATTAGAAAAAGATCAGCCTACAAAAAGACCATTCCGAGCAGGTAAGGCGAGTAGCATGGAAAATATGTCCGACGTTATTATAACCCTCAATGAATCTGTATCGGAAGAAAACCTCGATCAAATGCTGCGAATAAAGAGACAGCGAGTAAGAACCAATGTTACCGTGGGGTTCGATGAAGAACCCCATGTTAACATTTATTGTTTGGTGTTTCATGTTCGGAAATAATTAAAACAGTTTAAAAAAATTTCTTATTCTAACACAAATAAAAAATTATCATTCATCTTTGTTTTGATGTTTATTCTAAATTAATTTGTCTCTAATTCGTCAATCATTATTGATCTTGATGGTTTAGACTTAGCATTACAATACTTGGAAATAACATATCAGAATATACATTTTTATGCCCTCAACCCCCTTTATCCGAGCGATGCTCGGTGTTCCTGATATTTGTCCTTATGCGTCATAACTTGCGTAAAAACGGTTCGATTTTGATGAAATTTTAGTATGTGGTAGGGGACCATCAGGGGACGAACCATATTGAAATTGGGTGAAATGGGGTCAAAGGTCAGGACATAGGATCGGGATCCATTTCATTGTCCTAATGCGTCATAACTTACGTAAAAATGCTTCGATTGAGACAACACGTTTCATTTTGTTCAGCTTTATCAGTTTGTTGAATATCATCGAAATGGGGCCAAAGGTCAGGTCATAGGAGCAAGATTTATTCCACAGCCATTATCCTCATAACTTGAGCATTAACTTCAGTAATGATTTCTGGTATGTTGGAAAGCGTATCATAATCAATGCATTGCATGATTTTACTAACGTGTTCCTTCTTTTTTCTGCCAATTTCTTAGATGCTGTTGTGGACGAAGTTTTAGTTTATTTTTAGTGCTTCCTATAAAGAATACTGCGGGTCTTTTACTTATAGGAATTTCGTAAACTCCAGCTCAGTCCAAGCATTTCTTATTTTCTTTTGTATTGCGTACGATATTTTTAATGGTGTGCACTTTATTGCCCAAATGTAGGTTATACTTATTACATAATGTATTAATTTCTGCCAAAATTCCTTTAATGTACGGAAAAGATCCAATGCATTTAATCTGCTTATTAGTATTTCTTATGTTTGAAATATTTATACAATTGTCCTTTACTTCATTAACCCACTTTTTATTTTTTTATTGGGATATCCGTAAATTTTTGCTACATAAGTAATGTATTTCACTTCATCATTTTTGTACTGCATATTTGAAGTGTGGGTGAAAGCTCTTTTAATTCTCTCTCTCATGCCGTTACATTTATGAGAATGAAAGCTCTTTTAATTCTCTCTCTCATGCCGTTACATTTATGAGAAAGAAAGCTCTTTTTATGCTCATAAATGCAACAGCATAAAGACTTTAATTAAAAGTACTTTCTCATACGCTTCAAATATGCAGTACAGAAATGATGAAGCGAAATATATTACTTATGTAGCAAAAAATTACGGATATCCCAATAAAAAAATTAAGTCGCAGCTGCGGAAACGTTGCTGGCGGCTGGGGACGTGCTGCCAAGCGTCTCCCGAGAAGGTCCCACACGTGTACGATTGGATTTAGACCCGGGGACCTAGCGGGCCAATCCATGCGTTGAATATCTTCACTCTCAAACAGCTCTGCGACAGCCACTGTACAATGAGGTGTAGCGTTGACGTCCATGAAGAGGAACTCAAGAAATACAGCACCTCTAAACAGACGCACGTGAGGCAGGACAACCTCGGTACAATAGCGGACGCCAGTGATTGAACCTCCTTGAAGGATGTGGAGGTCAGTACGGCTACCAAGCATGATATCGCCCCAAACAGGAACGCCGCCACCTCCAAACCGGTCCCTTTCGATGATGTTGGAAGTGTGATTGCGTGTTCCCTGCTCTCTCCAGATGTGTGTACCTCCAGAATCGCTCGTCAGACTAAATCGACTCTCATCGGTAAAGAGAACTTGACCCCATTGCTGATGTGTCCAGTTTTTGTGTTCCTGGCACCAGAGAAACCGCCGTCTCCGATGAGCAGGTGTTAATGGCACACACCGTTCTGGTCGTCATGCAAATAGACCACCTTTGTACAGCCTCCTGGCCACGGTAAAACGCGATAACAGACGTGCAGTTGTCTGTTGCATGTGCCTTGTGATTTCTGCTGCTGTCTGCTTTCTGTCTCTTCTCGCCTGTAGGACAATATACCGGTCGTCCGCTGCCGTGGTTGCTCGTGAAAGACCACTGCTAAACTCTGGGACAGCTATTCCTGTCGAAATGCTCTCCAAGCTCGTGAAACGATGCTGTGAGCGATCCTGAACTCCTCGGCCGCAATAGTCACACTTCGACCTTCTTCCAACTTCCCAATGACGCGACCTCGGGTAAAGTCATCCAGATGTAGTCTACTGGATTGCCTGTTGGCCATATCACACGGTGGCAGCAACTCGACGTCGTTCAAACCGATGTACACCGAGCAATGGCTTTCGCCGAATTGCTGAGCGTACGCCGCCCGTGTGCTTTATACCCTTCCAAACCCCCTCCACCTACGTCATGCTGCATATATGCGCATGCCCTACCGTACCGGACAGTAGTCTATCTCCTGAGTGGTATTTCGGTGCGTTCTTCCTGCTCGTTCCGCTGTTATGCTAATTTCTCCTCTTCGTCCTTAATTTCTGCACACCAGTGTAGTAAGTCCATATCAATTTGTATGTTGCCCCATGACAATCCTGACTGTGTTTCTAAGGTTACTGTTACAAACGCCATTTGCGGCCCCCTTACGTCTCTCAGCATCGAAGGACGACATCATGATGTCTCTCGTCTGGGCCTGTGTTCTACGCCAAGAAACTTCGCTTCATCTCTCGGTGGAATTCAAAGTTGCTTGTATTAGGACATTATCCAAAAGGTAAAGGAATTACATATTCAACGAGGCAGTGTAAATTTTCCGCACACTGTCCTGGAATGGAGGAATAGAAATGTTGGCATACAGGACGATATTTGAAGAGCGTAGGGGATTCCTGGTGTGGTAGTGGAAGAATGTTGGTGGAGAAGTACTGGAAAGAAATACATCAAATGTATAACAAGCGAGTTCAGCAAGATACTTTCTCTGCTATTTACGCTTTGGGTGTACCAAGTCAGCAGAGTTGAAAAACAGACCACCTATTTTTACATGAAATGAGGATGGGTGTGGCTCACGCACATGTAACGTCAGACTGAAAGTATCAGAGAGTGGCAGAAGTGTAATGGAATGTGGACGTCGCCGGAGAGGAAATAAGTGATACAAATTGCTGGAACTGTGTCCATCGCCCATTTCACCTTCCAAGTGAGCGTTGCTCTGGGAGGATCTCTGGTGATTTGGCTTAATGTGTTTTAACAGCTGTAAGCCTCACGTGGCCGTCAAGTTCAATATTTCTGACAGATTTAACTGTAGTACTAATACAGCTAATTAAATATTTCAAGTACCATAAATTCATATAAATATACACTATCTACCAACAAGTAATTGGACACCTGTGATAGCAAAGGAAAACGAAGTTTATTCACCTTCAATAGTTGGTGGAGCCTCCAGGAGCTGCGATTACAGCTGCGACACTGCGGGGCATACTCTCAACCAGGCGTTGTACGACGGCTAGCGGTATTTTCTTTCACTCGGCTTGGAGAAGACAGGTCAGTACCTTCACCGATTTTGGACGGTGGGGGTACCCCTTGAGTCCACGCTCCAACGCGTCCCAGAGGTGCTCGATAGGGTTAAGGTCCGGGCTCTGCACAGGCCAGTCCATTCGATTAACCCCATTGTCACCATACCAAGCCATGGTGGACCTCGCAACATGATAGGTGGCATTGTCATCCTGAAAGTAACATGGGTCCACCCCGTAAAACTGCCACAACGTAGGAAGCGCATTGTCATCCAAAATGGTGCAGTAGGTCTCGGCGTTGAGTCTACCAGGAATTGCGACCAAGGGTCCTATGCCATACTAGGAGAAACACCCCCATAGCATAATTCCACCGCCGCCGAACTTCACAGTTGGCACAATACATTCCGGCAAGAGGCGTTCTCCAGGCAGACGACAAACCCAGACCCTGCCAACCGAACAGTAGAATGTGAACCTTGATTCCTCGCTCTAGAGAACCTGTTTCCACTGTTCAACGGTCCACTGTCGACGTTCTTTGCACCACGTTAACTGAGCAGCGCTATTGGACTTGGTGACCAACGGCTTGTGGTCGGCAGCACGTCCATGATAACCGAGCAGATGGGCTTGTTTACAAATGGTATTTACCGAAAGAACACTCCCGGATACCTGTTGAAACTCCTTGTGGATGTGGCCCATCGATTAGGTGCCGTTCTTCCAAATTTCTCTGGCCAGCACCAGTCGGTCACTAACTCCCAGTTTTGTGGGTCTGCCGGGTCGGGGCACATTCCGACAGTGACGTCTCATCTTCCACTTGCCAATCACGTAGGCCATTAACGATTTTGGGTACTTCAACTTGCTGAATATGTCACGTATGGATCGGGCATTTCTGTGATACCCGACGATTACACCTTTCTCGAAATCAAAGAGCTCCGAACTGCATGGCATCTTGCATGCGACTGGCTGCGTTGTTGTTTCCTACACGATATCTAACGGCGTACTTTACATGAAAAGTGTCCTAAGTGGTGTTAAGTTACAACGTTAGTATGTGCTGAATGTTTTGTCTCTATCCATACAGTAAAGTACTACGACATACGATGAAACTTGGAAGTCTAAGGAGATATACAAATCACAAAAACACCGAAAATGAAAGAGAAACTGTGATTAATTATATTATAAATTCATGCCGCGGGGATCCTACCTCTCTCCTAGACTCACCAACAGCTTGCTGTCATAGATGAAATTTACAGAATAAACACAACGAAGCAAAATCGCGCATATAATTTCTTCTAAAACATATAATCAGAGATTATGTTGCAAAAACTGAGGAACTGAAACGCTGAGTCCTGAATTTTTTTTGCACTTTCACTAGTGCCAATAGAATTCTCACGCTAATTATTGTTAAACAGCTGAGGTATTGTACTCCTTGTTACAAAGGCGCGGGCGTCACGCATTGTATAGGAAGTAAAACGAGTTCTAAAATACTCACTGAGTAAAGCAAAAAAAAAAAAGTAATTTTAAAATGCAAACCGAAGTGAGAGCTAAGAGGAAAAAGTATATTTTAAAATTTTAAAATATGCTAGTAAATTACATAGCTCGTATTATACAAATCGGAATCATTACAAATTTAGAATGAGCTTTAACCCACCACCCCCTTGAATTCTTTCGTATTTTGCACCCGTTCAACGGTAAGCATGTGTCTGCAGTGATGACGAAAACGAAAACCCAACTTGTCATGAACTGAAATCTACTCGTTAACCTGCTGTTCTTCCTCAGCCAATCAAGCAAATGGTTTCGATTTGGCGAACAGATAGAATTTCACAAAAAAAGTAAAACGTTCGTGAAAGTTTAAATACAGCTTCAGGAGACAAATATTTAGTCGAGATTTTTGATTTTTACCACGAATTTGCTCAGTAAGAAATTCTGAATAGGTGAATAGGAAATATAAACTAGCAGATGCATTTTAGGGGAGTGCGTTTCGTGTGTTATCATTACACATGTGACAGTAAAGGCAAGTGGAACTTTATTATTCTAATAAAAACGGACTGAAAAATACTACTAACACTTCTCTAGCAGGGACATGATACAAGCAAGTTATTGCACTAACTTTTCCCACAAGTTTTCCTAAAAATTATATAGTGACATACAGGGAAAAGCCGGTTTTGGTGTGATCCTTCTTTCAAAATGAATGCCCCCTAAGCTCCAGGTAAGAAAATGTGTTTAATGAGATGAATAAGGAATTTGGGGAAAATGGTTTTAGTGAACATGTAGAATGTCATCCAAAGGAAATGGTCATTGAGCCAAAGGTTTCGGGGAAAGTTTCGACATCCACATGTAAAAGTTCATAAACTTATTAAACTTTATAACTGTTTTATATATTAACTTACTTAAAACTTTGCGAAAGTTTCAGTAAACATACAGAAACTTTCACAATTCACTAAAACTGCAATCAATTGCGTAAAGATTGAATGATAAAACTCCTGCCTAAAATTTATAGTATAAAAGTAGATGTTTTCAGACTGATTTCGGGTCTATAGTCACCAATATTAGAAACGGAAATTCACTTTCTAGAATATGAAAAATGAATCAATACCTTTGAAAATTGCTGACACCATAAAATATGCACCGAAGTTTAACATATGACGAAGAAGCCTCTAAAACTCAGATTCTTTTACATGTGAATTAAATTTTAATTTAACGGTATGTGGCGCCATCTTCATTGTGAAAATTCGTCAGGAAGAAAATAAAATATAAAATATTGTAAATAGACGATGTCATCGCTCTGTCGAAGTTATTTTATAAACAGTGAATTATATTCACTATAAAATATAAAATTTAACTTTCACCAAATACTAATTACCATACGTCATAGGAAAACCTTTTGTATTACTTCCATTGAAATTTATAATTGTTTATAATATGAAAGTTTATGAAAACGTGAGTTTTCAATATCGTGCTATTGGTTCTACGGTGTTTTTAAAAATCTAGGTTTCTTTTGACAACGCCAGGTGGCACTGCTACCGTCCGTTCGCTGCAAATATGGAAACTAGTATTTCTTGAAAATTTTGTTTCATATTTTCCTAATATGTTTTCAGAATATAAATGGTGCAACATACAGATAAATTAAGATCATTATTACACACACAAATACTATGATTTTTAGGCTTCATCGCATTTCTTATCGTGTTACCAATTTCAAAATTTCATTTTTATATTTCAGAACGTGAATTTCCGTTTCAACCAGTGGTGTGTACAGGCTGGAATGACATAGCGAAAAAAATTTCGAAGATTCGCGCTTCGATGCCAGTTATCCGATTACGAGATAGTTATTTCAATAAGTACCTTACGTACTTGTTGAATCAGTTTGCAATATTCATTGACTGGAGATATCAGTCTTGAATGAATTGACGATATAACTCTATACCGTCGTTTACATCACCGAAGATATCTGGTAATTTTTCTTCAGGTTTATCTTGATGTAAGAACATTATTACAATGCGCGATCAATAGTAGATCATAAAGTTTGCATTCAGGTAGTACCTTTGAAGTAGTTCTTTCTAAAAGGGACAACACCAGTCAGAATGTAGAACAGTTAGCTTCAAGATGCAGCAAATATCCCAGTACAATTCTCCCACAACTCTCTGAGGCACAAGTTTATTCACATTGTTATTTCTTCTTCAAATTCGCTTGTCAAAGCATTTGCTGTTTTTATTAAAACATCGTCAGACGAGTTTCTGTGAAAGTTAAAAAAATTGAAATTCCTGAAACTCGCTTTAGGGAACCCGCAAGAATAACTAAAAAATTGCGTGATCAAAAATAGCCTGAGAAGGTTTTTTTTTTTTTTTTTTTTTTTTGATAAGTAAGATTTCAGGCTTTTAAAACGAACGTGCACAAATCTCGCTATGTGCGAAAAAAAAGGAGCAAATGGGTATTAGTGTTTTACAAAACCAAGTGCATAACCACAGACACAGTAGACCTTCCAATTCAGGAACAGCGGTAAATATGCTTTTAAATTAAATTCTCTTCTATTTGAGTCTTCTTCAACGTATTCACGCAGAATAAACATTTTGCCATCGCTCTTCCTGAGTAAAATAATTGCTAATTTTTTTGTTTTTAAATCAATACCAATTAAACTGTTCTTTCGACCGTCGCAAAAATTTCAATATAATTTCCTGACAAATATCAAACGTACATGCAAAAAGGCTAATAAAATGTTTTGTATTATTAATATTTATAAGAGCTGTGCAGTCTGTACTGACTCAGGTAACTCTGACGTAAATTCTAATTCGTTCTGAAAACAAACAAGCTGCTTCAAGTTTGTGTATCATATCTGAGCATCAGCCAAGGACATTCAGCACTTAATTATCGACAAGGTGGAGTAAAAATTGTGGATTAATGCCTCACATACTTAATATCTCAGTATGGTTATTCAGTTACGGAAGACTAACACTTTTTCCTTAATATTTTTTATTTCTCAGTATGCTACCTTAATAAATAAAATATTGTTTTAAATACTATAACGAAGTGAATTTCTCCGTCATTTTTATCCGCGCCAATATTCGAATCCGGTTCCACTCATTCCGGAATAAGTTGCTCTACCAATTGAGCTACGCGGACATTTTATTCTGATTCCTATCTGCCTTTATGTCGTGTGCGTCCTTATGGCAGGTACGTCACATCTCCTGGTACGTTACATCATCTCCCTCGTGTGCGTCCTTCTGGCAGGTACGTCACATCTCCTGGTACGTTACATCATCTCCCCCTTATTTTTTATTTTTTTTTGTTTTTGAAGTGCTGGAGAAAGGATTCTCTTATTTTTCCTATCTCGCGGTGTGGAAATAACATCACACCATTGCGAGATTTTGAACGGTCGGGTCATCCGGATAGTTCGGGCGCCATTATAACGAAGTAAATTTCTCCGTCATTTTTATCCGCGCCAGGATTCGAACCCGAGTCCACTCATTCCGGAATAAGTTGCTCTACCAATTGAGCTACGCGGACATTTTATTCTGATTCCTATCTGCCTTTATGTCGTGTGCGTCCTTCTGGCAGGTACGTCACATCTCCTGGTACGTTACATCATCTCCCTCGTGTGCGTCCTTCTGGCAGGTACGTCACATCTCCTGGTACGTTACAATAAAAATATCGTATTTTATGTTTTACCTTCAAAGAAGTTTCTACACTCAAATACACCGAATAACCAAAACATTATGACTACCTGCCTAATATGATGTAGGTCCTCCATGTGCCACCAAAACAGCTTTTACACGGCGAGGCGTAAGCGCAACAGGATTTCTAAAGGTGTCTTGTGATATCTGCTACCAGCATGTTACCAACCAACCCTCTTACTCTTGAATTACGTGGATGAGCCGCTGCATATCCTATTTGTTGTCCCAACAAAGACATAAATGCTCGATGTCTTGCTCTTGCTTTGTATTTCATGCGGTTTCCGGAAATCGACGCGGAAAGTTTACTTTTCGTGCAACCATTTCTTGGATAGATAAGAATGAGAGGGATGATAATGAATAGCAGAGTACAGCACGCAATTTGAGAAAAAATCCGAAACTTACTGTCTATCCATCATCAATTCATTTACCGTGTACATACTTAAAAGTAAGATTTCGCTGAAGTTAAACATTACTCGGTAAGTGCTTGAAGATAGTTGATAGTAAGCAAGTTCTGCTTTCACTATGCAACTTTTTCATTACAAACCGAACGAGCGTGATTTATAGTTACACCCTTCATTTATATAATACATTGAAAACACGTTCCAAACAGTGAATTACTTGAAATATTTTCTCACAATTTACATATCATATTACATATTGCATGACAAACCGAAATTTTTGAGTCAGTCAGAG
Source organism: Macrothele yani (assembly GCA_039090855.1). NCBI lineage: Eukaryota > Metazoa > Arthropoda > Arachnida > Araneae > Macrothelidae > Macrothele > Macrothele yani. The sequence continues at coordinate 605,780 of CM077016.1, forward strand.
CTACCACTCTTTTCTTGCAAAAGATAATTTTATTGGAGAATCGGATAGCGAAAGCTTAATAGCTGCGTAGTGTATTTTTCTGAATGTATTGAAAAAAGCGTCCAGTTACTTTGGTAGACAGACGTGTTTTACTGTTGAGAAGAAAACCACTCAGCAGTTGCCGGGTGAAGCAAACACATCATTTCAAAAAAGTGCAGAGACTGCCATCCATCGTGTAAAACGTTCATTGACATATATCGGAAAATTACGACAAAGACACGTGAGAAAAGGAAAACTGCATTTTCGTATGCTAAATGAAATACCTTATGTGGTATCTGCACCACTTTTAGCACACTATTTTGTATGTATGGAGCAAATGGTAATATGAGGTTTTTTTTGTTTTTTTCATAGTTAACGATTCTTGTGTTGCGGAAGAAAACAAAATTTTTCTCGTTAAAAAATGGATGTGGAGAAAAGATACCACGAAATTCCTGAAAAGCCTTTCAAAATTATTTATCACATCTTTCCAAAAGGAAAAACACATTTTCTCTTTCTACGAGAAAAGATGCTTTGTCAAGATGCTAACACTTTTCCAGCTAAATGATGCACACATGCAGTCTACATGGTACAACAGGAAACGTGATTCATCGGACCAGATGAACTTCCTCCAATCATTCAGGATCCAGTTTTGATGTTCGCGTGCCGATTGTAGGCGCATTTGACTTGGAACTGAGGTTAACATGGGCACTTAGAGTGGCCTGCGACTGTACAGGCCAGTTTTGAGCAGAGTTCGATGTAGTGTGTGTTGTGATACATTGCTCCCGTTACCAGGATTCAAATTGCCGGCGAGTTGAGTCACTGTACTTTTTCTGTTGACCCGTATAATACGGAATAGCCTTCTGATGGATCTTACTCTTGTCGTCTCGGAAATGCTTTAACACAGTCGTATACGATATACTAGAAATGGTTTAGTTTTTAACGACATATAGGTGGCAACACGTTGTGAGATTTTTGGCCCAGAAAAACTACTTCGCTTGCAACTGAGGCTTACAATTCTGAATAAATATCAGATTTCAGTTATTCGAAACATCTTATTCTTCCTCCTTCTCGCGACAGCTGTTCTAATCCAGAAACGGATCCAGGCCAGCAATAATGAGTTCAGGTAACATAGCAAAATTTAATGAATAATGAACCATTTGAAATGCATGGTAGTCACACAAGCCGATCATTTTTGTCGTAAAGTTGCTATATTTTAGCATTACTCATGAAGACATCTCTTCAGAGAACTTGAAAATTACATTGCTCAGGAACTGAATTTTAAAATGCAACATCACTTATCCTCATTGCTGATTTTGTTTTGTGCAAATCTAACCACCAAATTTGTAATGTTTCATAATAACATATTATGTTAATATTTTGATTTTTGCTTTTCTATGTTTGCAACTCCTGAGGGAATAGAAATTTAATTCCTTCCCTACTTTGTCCATGTCATGTTATATCAGAAAGGTTTCTAACAAAACACCCAAGCTTCAAACATCTCGTGGTTTGAGCATTGTACTGAAAGAAACATTACAGTTTTCATGTACTAATGCCACATGCGGCAGTCTGACTGTTTATGCTTCAAACTGCGGCCCTCTTGCTTCGGATTGCCTGTTTACCTGTCAGCGGTATTATGCTGCCATCTATTGACCGCACGGAAAGATACTTCGCGTGAGTTGTGTAATAATCTCGTATTGTTATTATTTTTGGGTGGCCATTAAACTGATTTTTATTAGTGCTAATTGTGTCCCTACTCCAAATTATTTATTATAACGGAAAGGTTTTGTTTCCTCCTGAATGGGAAAGTGCCTGTTTGGCAGAATAAATCAATCGATTACATGCCATGGAAGAACTGTCTAATGATGCGCATCAAAACCTGTAGGCAGTGTTCCGAGGAAAGACAATGCCGTCGGAAAAATATTCTAGAATATGGTCTGCCAAATGAATTTTTGATTTCCCCCTATTGATTTGCTTTTGAAGGGACACAAATTAGTTATCTATAACACTGATACCAGTCGCGAACTGGTAACTTCACCCTATGACGATTCTTCGATTACCTGAAACGTGATTACTCTGACACCTAATTGTCCACAACGATGAGACCTATCGACTCTGAGAGTCAGTGGATGACCTTGTAAACATGTTCTACTGGTTGGTATCAATCGCTGTTGCTCACACCACGAAACACGTCTCCTCATCATAGGCTACTTCTTGGAAAAAGCGCTTCAATTTCACTTGGTAAAAACGCACGGAGAAAGAACAACAACAGAAGAAACATAAAGCAGCACTTACATAATCAGGGGCAACAGAAGTAAGCGAACATAATGCATGCACGGAGCAAGCGGCAGTGACGTAACGTAGTTACCAGCCTCGGCGGTGAAGCAGCGAAAGGGCCACATTTCGGCACTTGCTCTGTTGTAGCAGACGACGCAGGCCAGATACGAAGAATAGCCGAACAAACCTTTGGTAAAACAATACACTAGAATGATTACGCTATAAAGAGGAATATGACCATTATGGTACCACTTTTCAAATATACGGGAACACAGCTCATCCTTTCCTGAAAAGTGCCTCTTCCGACACCTCAGTTGACCAAAACGATAATACAACGAATCATTGGGTGACCGTCTGAACATCATGATATTGGTAGCAATCCTTGGCTTTCACATCACGAAAGACACGTAGCCTCATCCCTACCAATTTAAATGAAGAATCTCGTCCAGTTCCACATTCTTACAACACAGTAGAAAAGTAGTCTGTAACAAAAAAAAAAAAAAAAAAAAAACCTCAGTGGCTCCAGCTACAAAACACACATTCAACAAACACACTAGAACTATACTCGGGGCAAAGCTAACCTGACTATGCAGTTAAAGTTACGGAGTTAGTACTTCCACTGCATAATATAGTTCCAGTTTAAAAACTCCTGTTCAAGCTCGAATCGAGACCTAAAAAAGCTCATGGATACATAGATGTTCTAAATGGCGTACGTACATAAAATAAAAGAAAAGATCTCAGTTTTTAATCGTGTTTCTACAAAATACAAATTTTCGCATTTTGGCGACGTCATTGTCACTTCTGTTTTGCTTCAGAGAGGCTATACAGTATACACTGTTGATATTTACTGCGACCTGGAGAGAATTAAATTAGCCTGAAGGTAAGGGGGAGATAATGGCTTGTTCTTTTCTTCGTGGTTACTGTTTTAAAATACTCATTCAGAAATCGTTTGTCTGGTGGTCGGCAAGGTTCTGAAGGTGTGGGGTTTGAAGTGCATCATCGTGATGAAACACGGGAAGTTTACTTTTGCCTTGCCCTAACTTATCCTCAGTGGGAAGAGTCCACGACACATGATACCTCATTAGTGCGCGGAGAAATTCTGAAACACAAAAGATATCTTCTAGGTAAATCGGTTTCACAGCACTAGCAGTATAGTCATGTTAGCTTTGCCCCGAGTATAGGCCTACTAAGCGCGCCAAGAAAAGAGCCGACGTGTTGCCATCTATCGGCCCACCTGGAATCACAATAAATAAAAATAACGAAAAGCGGACCGTCTGACATCCCCACATTCATTTGAATAAACGGTAAAACTAATTAATCACAACGTACCTTCTTAAAAAAAAACAATTTCAGATTGTCCCAATAGATAACGAAAAGTTAAGAAAACAGACTGTTGAAACGAAATTTCTTCCAGTTCTAACATGCACTGCAAAAACCACTTAGTATTTACAGCGGCATACTTTTTTTTCAACTTCTAGTGTGCCCTTTTTATTTTATTTGTTTATTTTTGTCTCTTCAATGCAGGTTGGATTTTCATTTTTCAGCAGCTTTTTTTTTCATGAGCATTTATTCGGTACAATGTTTGGCGTGTTCTGAGGATTAAAAACTACCATTTAGCACACCTCTGTTTAAAAAAATGCTAGTTTGGCTTCTTAGTTGATACCAATGAATTGTAGTCAAGTTTAATAACACAGTAAAACGCTGATTATCGGAGGTCCTCCGTAGTACATAAAAATTTTATTTTTTTAAAATTCTCACGGCACGTGGATTCGTAAGATAACAGAAGATATTACTGCGTACTTTATATAACATTGAATTACAATTCAGCAGTATTGCACCATTCTTCTAGCAGAACTTATTTGCCATCGCTGTTACAATTTTCCATTCTGCCACCATTGTGCGCAGTCAAGTGTATTACGAATTTCATTTTGCTTGGAACTTCACTGTCCTGGTTGGTGTAATGGTTAGCATACTCGACCAGTAATCGGGAGATGCGGGGATCGATTCCCGCTCCAGGACGATGATATTTTCAAGTATTCAGAGAAGTGTTAGGGATGACCAGTGGGTTGTACAAGCAAATTCAGTTTGCTTTGCTTGAAATCCGTAACAGCTGTAGAAATATTGCGTAAGTTCGGAGAAAGTTAAGATTTGGTTGATTACATTGAAGTTTTACAAATTAGTGGACGTACATGTAAAATAAGACAAAAAATAATGCTACATAGAAAAGAAGCAAAAAACACGGACTTTTGTGCCTAAATAAGTTTTAAAATGTTCGGTTTTGTGCTTACATACTACAACAACGTTTATCTTCCTTTTAATAGATCTTTTAATATATTTAACCCAATAAAACGCAATTTGGATTAACTGTGTTTGAATTATCTGGCCTCTAGCGTCACCCAGTTACCACGGATAACTGACTTTTCAGTGTACATATAAAATCTGATGCTAATAAGTTCCCTAAGTATATCCTTTCAAAATACAGATAACAGTTTCTAGGCATATTTTGAATGCTTTGAGAAACGAATGGAAATTGAGTTCCTTTTATGAAGATACAAAATAATTACTGTATCAATGACTTTGAAGTTTTGCTTCTAAGGTAACCTTACCTCTTCCACCCTATGTTAAAGCCCTTTCAAAACTTCCTTAAATGATCTCTATTTCACAGCTGTTGTATAACACGAGGGTTATAATTACACCCAAAAACAAATTCGACTGTTTTCTCTTTAGTTCCTAGGGACAAAGCACAGGAATAACTGACAAAAACGGAAAGCAAATTCTCATTTTCTGTATGAGGCCCACGCAACGCAAGTACTCCAATAAAAATCCAGTCAAAATGTCGAAGTCAAGACTCAAGGTGATCGGTCATTTCATAGGCTGTGACCCAATTGCCTTTTCAACAAACAAATGCGTGTCTGTGTCTCATATCGAAGGGCGATATGCATTCCGAATCTTTTCATAAAAAACCACGTCCGCCAACCAAGATAGCAGGACGCTGCTTTTAATGTACTTCAATTATAAAGGTTCAGGATATGGTAAACTTTCATTTGGAAAAATCATATTGAAATTAATTTTTTCACGAAATGATCGTAGGCTAATTAAAAACCCACTAAAATAATGATTGAAGGAATTATATTTAGAAGTAATCTACCAAACACTACTTTAGTTGCAGGACGTCTTTATCTCAGTCGTGGTGTTCCTTTAAAGTTGCACACAGCAGTGCAATGCTATTGTTTATGCATAAATTCCGACTTGGTAGGATCGTTTAAAAACAACCAACTGATGAAGAAATCTAAATAGTTGGTAAATACAGACATTTGACGTGGACCAGGAACATGAATCAGAAGTCATCGCTCTTTCCACGTTTATAAATGAGTCACGGAAAAATTCTGATTGGCCGCCACCGGGAATCGAACTCAGGGTCTTCCATTTACCCGCCGAATATGCTTCCACTGCACCACAGTGGCCTCGAATTCCTCCAGACTCACATAAACTAACTGCCATGCTACTTGGCAGGTTGCTTCTTGGAGCCCCGCACAGTTTTGGGGATTCACCAAAGATCGTAAGCAGCAACTGAACAAATAATTAGAAAGCGAGTGAATGATAAATACAGACATTGTGCGGGGCTCCAAGAAGCAACCTGCCAAGTAGCTTGGCAGTTAGTATATGTGAGTCTGGAGGAATTCAAGGCCGCTATGACCCAGTGGAAGCATATCGGGCAGTAACTGGAAGACCCTGGTTTCGATTCCCGGTGGCGACAAATGAGAATTTTTCCGTGACTCACTTATAAACATGGAAAGAGCCATGACTTCTGTTTCATAAATAGTTGGTTATGAAAGCGTCCTGGTATTGCCGTAAGCATTACGATATCTGTCCCATTTTTGATGCAATACATTTTCAGGACAGTACAAAAGTAAATCCCAAGTAAAACATGTTGATGTAACAAAAACGGGTAATGGTACGTATTTGTCAAAATCATCGTTGAAATCTGATCGCCCTCCCCCTTGGGGAGCACTGGTCTAATCGATGGCTTCCGATCATTCGTCCGGAAAGGGGTCCAGGTTCGAATCCCGGTATGGCATGGATGTTGTGTTTGTCTTATGGCACTGGCTCTCTCCCTTTCCTCGAACCAGTAGCCCTAAATTAGGGACGGGCGACTGCTTATAGCCCACTGGGTTGCTCATGGTGGTCGTTAAACCTTCAATCAAAAAGAAAAAAATCTGATCGCACTGTCTGCTGTTCCACGAAGTGACCAACAGTAGCTAATTTCATTGTTACTCAACAATATATTTTACTAAACTATCACCCAACATTATTTCATCCCTTTTTCATAAACGTAACAATATCTCATTGCAATCTGCGCAAATTACGAGAACCTGGTGTTAAATGTGATAAAAGCCATCACAAACATGGAGTTTTGATGCTACGAAAACTGTGCATCGTAGCGAGATTTGTCTTCTTCTCGCCCCCCCCCCTCACCCGAAAAAAAAAAGCAGTTGGGTCACTTGCTATTGACGAATTTTAAAATGATGTTTAACGAGATCGGGTGTAACCTGTAGATATCCCAGACCAAAAGTTACGGATCCCTCTTATTAACACACTTGCACTTCAGCCATTTTTCTATCTTGAGCTAATATTTTAGCTTGCGCATGCCCAGATGGAGTTTCTTAGCTACATCAGATTTCATCGAAGTCGGAGTCATTTCTTACGCTCGTCTAAATCTGAATAAATAATAATAAATATTGTTTCTAAAACACCAAACAGGCAAAATACTTACTATAACCGCTCCAATAGTTTAGTAAATATCTTTTTTCATTGGATCCCGAATAAGGGTCATTGCTTGGACCGGAAAAACGAAACCGTTCTCGGGAGGTAGCCGCAGGTCGGAGATTAGGCATGAGATAATAGTGTTAGTGCGTTGAGTTTGTACAAAAGCAAAATAAATGTACGAAGCTACGCATAAAGAAAACGGTTGCAGTGATTTCCTCTCTAAATGCTGAATAAAATTCAATATAATAAATCTTTATGTAGAGAATTTTAGGAAAGCAGTGTTTGACCTTTGGTTTTGGTTTTATTAAGGGTTTAACGACCACCGTGAGCAATTCAACGAGCTACAAGCAGTAGCCCGTCTCTAATTTAGGGCCACTGACTCCATGGAAGAGGTAAGGCATGTTACTATTGCCTCAGAAGAGCGAAGTTTGTCTTCATTGAAATTTATAAGAAACTATCTTAGAACTTCAATGACTTATGAAAGGTTACCTAATTTGGCATTACTGTTAGAATGGAACATACATTAAGTGGAAATTAAGATTACAACAACTAATGATTTTACTGAAATGAATACAAAATAAAATTAGAATAAACTTGTGCTAATTTTGGAATTTTGTACGCCATTTTGTACCTTACGTCCAATGGTTGGTGAATAGGACATCCAAACCTATGCAATCTTGTATCGAAAAGAAAGGCTCTGTTTTGTAATCTCGGATTTCAGCCCAACCTCCGTCATATTTCATAACATTGCTCTCATCTCAACATGATACATTGCAATAAAACTTGCTGTCAATGAAATCGACAGGTTTTCTGTTAGGATTCTGGAGAACAAGTGGAAAAGCCCTCCTTTTCGACATTTGTTTCATTGTACAGCCCTGTGGAAGAACCTCGTGATCATGGATTTTACATAAATCCTTAGAAAGGCAATATTCAACACTGAAAGAGATCACACTCTGGGAATACAATGATTGGCTTAAATAGTTCAAGAGAGCATTGATTGGCCAATAAACAAATTCATAAGTACCCTGTGGCGTAAAAGGTAGTCTTGACCTTTACGCTAACTTAAAATATCAACATATTAATAAAGTGTTCCTAAATGAAACAAACTTTAACGGCCAGACAAAACATATAACCAGAAGTCAACTTACAGAAACAGTCCTTTATTCGGAACGGAATCACAACACTCTCCACACATTTATCTCAACACTATTCAATTCTCTCGTATAGCACTTTCTTAACAACGCTCATCATAATCGTTCACAATAATAGCTCTCAAAAATCGCTCTTATCAACACAACTCAATAATCGCTTTTAATAATATCCACACCTCTCTTACAACAAATCCGTTGTCGCTTTTTATCCTTTGTTCTTATCTTATTACATGCATACGTCACGTGTATTCAACCTCAATTGTGTTGCCAAACGTATTCGTTTGAAGGAAAAGATATTTCGTTAAGCGTGAAGAATACTGAGAATGAATTCAAGATTTACATAGAGAAAGAAACTAAAAAAGGAAAGTTAATCTAGAATATACGTCACAACCCCTTCTCTACCCATTAATGCAAATCTACATCGATAGATCAGTATAATGACTTGGGCCCGTGAATTTTACAATAAATTTTTTAATCAAATGATTTATAATATATAAACGTGGTCCCACACATGATTCATAATATATAAAATATAAATATATATATTATATATATACAGATGTAGGCTCCTGGGAGGTCCTACCCCAGGAGCCTACATCTGTAATCAGGAATCGATGAAATTGCTGTTCCTTCTTTCGTCGCCAACTCCACTCCTTTCTGAAGCTGTAACTAAATACAACGCAATAAATCGTCGAAGTCGTGGCGTCAGGGAATGGCGACTGGGCATAAACACACGTTGTTTACATGTCAGCTAAAGTTAGTTTTATTGTTGGCGGCTGTCGATAGTCCTGCAATATGGATTTATTTATGGTGAAACTGAATATATTAGATATGGTTTTATGTTTTGCAGCATACTGTAATCACCAGACTGTCAAAAATCAGTGTTCATTTTATAGATTTCAGAGAAACAAACGGAAACATGTCCTATGGACTAAAATGTCAGTAAATGTGTAGTATAGCATCTTAAATTTTTTGGCTACGTATATGGAAAAAAATGAGATACACATATGTTAAAGTATGTAATTTGATGGCAAATGGTGAAACAAATTCATCTGTAAAATGCATTTTAAAATTTTTACTGTAAACCAGCTGCGGCAGGCCTAACACAACGCTACGGCGACCACGTGAAGCTTGACTCTGCTGAAACGATAGTCTCGTTCTGGCGGTCGTTTTCCTGGTTGAAGAATACAAGAGGAACCGTGTACGTTCTTGCCAGAAAAGCGCTCCATTTAGTACTTCTACGCTACAGAAAATAGCTCATCATTTCTGTCTCAGGTTTTCACATCAGAATCTGACAATTTCTTGGTTTTTTCTCGTATTATTCTTTGATGCGGAATGCATAAACTCACTTCTCCTTCGAGGGTTTTATTTATTTATTTATTTGGTTTATTTATTAATATTTGCAATAAAATTTGAATGAACTGCTAGCCACGCCGTCAATACCAGGAGCAAAACTTTCACTTTCCGATGCCATGTAACCCGTTAAAGAGAACGCGACATCTACTTTAAAGCTTTTCAAGAAGAAAGAAAGGCATGCACTCTTTCTACTTTGTGTCAGGGAATTATATTCGTAAGAACAAAGCAATTCTTGCTGTGTGTTTGGAAAAACTGCGACAGAAATGAAGAACTATTTTCTGTTAGGTACCGCTACAAATTTGAACGTTTTCCGGGCAAGAACGTACCCGGTTCCTCTTGTAGTCTTCCGCCAGTTAGTTGGCCGCCAGAGCGAGACCTTCTTTTCAACGGAGCCAAGCTTGACGTGTCGCCTCGGCGTTGTGTTGGGCCTGCCGCAGCGGTGTTCACGTCGTCGTACATGGAGCTAAGTTTTACGGTAAAAATATTTAAAATGCATTTCACAGATGAAATGTTTTTCACCATTTACCATCAAATTACATACTTTAACATATTAATATCTCATTTTTTCTCATTCCTTTGAAATACGTAGCCAAAATAATTTTGGACGCTAAACTACACATTTACCCTTATCTTTCACAGAAGCATAAATGTGATCACGTATTTTCTTGCTATGTGGTTAGTAATATAATGACTGGATGTGAGAGGACTTCGCAGCATTTTCACCGCGTTGAATTAGTTTCAAACTGTCAGAAAAAAAAGGAAGAAATTGCAATATATGAACACATTTACCCCATCACGCTGATACGTTATGGGAATGATGGAGGAACAGACATTTGTTTATGCCCAGCGCCATCTTGTGAAATTACTCTTCGACGACGTATGAGGCTACTCTTCAAGGATAAGTTATTTGAGACAAATATTTGCTAACCAATAACAGAATCATTGCATCACCGCGAATCTACAAAGTAGCACCTAAAAGTGGCAGTAAACTGTGAGATTCCTGGCAAATATCTACATGTAAGTTTTTCGTTCCTCTTTCGATATAGCCTTGGAATACTGAGTTCAATGGGAATCCTTGACATTCAGCCTGCCTTACCTGGAAGGTAACAATCTATTTCAGTATATGTAATGATGTACCGTATTCTCATGGTTATTCATGTAGCCAGCCTTTCAGAAAACTTGAAAATTACATTTGCCCTGGAGTGCATATTGAACCCGCACTTCTTGATTAGCAATCAAGCATGTTATCCGTTACACCAATTATGTATGATGTTCTATGAAGCACTCCAACTTAAAAGACCTACAAATCTCCCCGGATGTGAGAAAAGGTCGTTGGGACACTACGATGAAGCTTACAATTGTTGCATCGACTAGCGCAAATCTGAAATGTTCTCAGATTCCTGATTACATCTGCTTAGCTTCAGATGCTTGGAACTTCCTTGCCTGGGGTGGTGTAACGGATAGCATGCTCAACCCGAAATCGGGAGGTGCTGTTGCGATTCTCGCTCCAGAGCAATGTAATTTGCAAGTTTTCTGAAAGAGAGGCTACATGGATAACAGTGAAAATACGGCACATCAGTACCAATCATTACATTTGCATCGCGTTCAATGTGTTTGCGAAGAAGTATTTCTTAGGGGACATTCGTTTCCCATTTATGTATGATCCTCTTCACTATGTTATGCAGCATTCATAAGAAACGAAATATCGTCGTTTCTTCACAAGAAATGCCTTTCTGGACCTGTAACACAAAATGTGACCTTTAACAGCCATTTCAGAAAGGAAACCAACGAAACCGTGTGCCTCCGTTACGGGTTTAAACCCAACGAGGGTGGCGACATCTACTGTCGTCCCTGGAAGGTTCAAGTAACGGGGTAGTTTCTGTACCTCTGTTTTTGCCCATTCTCTCAGTTTCTGCAAATTCTGTTCTTTGCTGTACGGTCTTAAATGTTTCTGATATACACACATTTCCGACGAATTTATGAAGAGAATGTAAAAGCATGAGCAGTTCCTGATCGTCTTTGAGCATCTGTTGACCGTCCCAACAGAACTACTGGAGTATGTGTCATTTATATCACGTTACTTTTCAGAATTTTGTTGTCTGCTGTGTGCTGCCATTTGTTGCTGTTTTTTCAGTTTGAAATACTATTTGGATTGTATTTTTACATTTCGAATATATTTATATTTCGATTGTGTTGATTTGCTCATTTTCAAATGAGCTTCATGTACATCAAGATCTCCTTGGATTATGGTTTTCGCAGGATGTCTTGTCAAATAAAATATACTTTTCTGCAAATATGTCCTTCTGTATAATGGGTGTACCCGAATTTTGTATTTTTACCTTGATTCTAGGGTTGTATGAGCGCAGTTTTTTTTGCAAGGAAATCGATATTGATTCTTTTAAATTTCCTCAGAGACTGAATTAGTAGCATTGCAAAATACACCGCTGAGACATTATATTATGACCACCTACCCAATAAGCTGAAAGACTCCATTTAGCCTGCAAAACAGCTGCCACACGGCGAGGCATCGATTCGATAAGGTGGCGAAAGGATATCCTGGGGTATCTGTTGCCATAATGTCAACAGCAAATCCTCCAGTTCCCGTACATTTCGGGGAGGTGGTGATTTAGCGCGAATCAGCTCTTCCAAGTCGAACAACAAATGTTCGATTGAGTTCATGTCAGGTGAATTTGGAGGTCATAACATTAACAGAAACTCACCCGCATGTTCCTCAAACCACTCCTTTCAGAGTGGCATGGCGCATTATCCTGTTGGTAATGGTCATGACCAGCAGGGAACACAGTTGCCATGAATGTGTGAACTTGGTGCATTTTGAATGGTCCCTAACAGTTCATCCAGGTGCCATAGCTTTCGTTGGTATTCGGCGTACCAGCGATCGGTCGTCTACGTGATACACCAGGAATATTCATTCGTCAGCCTAGCCTACTTTCTTCCAATTATCCACGGTCCAATTCCGCTGACCGTTTGGCCATTTCAAGCGTTGTTGGCGATGACGTACAGTGAACATTTGGTACAGTGTACCGAGTTGGATCTTCGGCTACGGGGGCCCAGGAACAGAAGGCTGTGATAAACTGTGTGCTGTGACACATTGCCCTGATCACCACTGCTGTAGCTGCAGGTGATTTGTCGCACTCTGGCCTTGTGGTCGCTGTGAAAAATGCGTGACAGTCTCCGCTCCCCTCTGGCATCAATGAGCTGCTGACGACACACGGCTGGACGAGGGTTTGTTGTTTGGCCATCTGTGTTCTACTTTACATACGTACTCACTACAGAGGCACGTGGGAAACCCGCAAGCCGCTCCGTTTGCGGGATAGTAGTTTGTCCTTTATCAAACTCGGATAAATCGGAAGCGTTTCCCATTATGGCTCAGAACACTCTACTAACCGAAAGCCGTTCTTCTGGTATATATATATATGTGTGTGTGTGTGTGTGAACTTCACCTGCACCACCGTTCGGTGCCCAGGCGCGCTCATTTCTCTAGGCTGGGGCTGGTCATAATGGACTGTCTCATCGATTTAAAACCACAAAGATATCTGTGGCGAGACAATGTTAGTGGAATCCTTTTTAGGGTATCCACAGCCTAGCATTGGCTAACTACATCAGGGCGCCGAAGGTAAAAGTAAATCGTGTTTCTGATTTTCAAGAGGACAGCATAATTGTTTTGAGGTAATAACACCAACACAAATAGTTGCAACTATGTCGAATGTTATAAAGTAGAAAGAGAAAAAATGCTTGTCTTTTTGGAAGGATGTGAAAAATAATTTTGAAAGACGTGTCATAAATTTCATGTAATCTTTTCTCCACATCTGCTATTAAATGATTGAAATTTTGCTTTCGTTCGTAACGCATGAATACGTTTTTATGTATAACAAAAACTCAGATTTCCTTGTGCTCCATACATACAAAAAAGAGTGCTAAAAGTGATGTGCAGATTTCCCGTTTCCATTTATTTACGCTTTCCAACCGTAGGTTGAAGAAACGTATATGATCCAGCTCTGTCCGTCCGTCTGTCCGAACGATAACTGACGTAAAAATGGTTTGATTTCGATGAAAGTTTAGTATGTGGTGTTCTATTTCGATGAAAGTTTAGTATAATCTAAAACATAACCATAATTGTATTAACCCTATTGAAAATGGAACAAATGGGGTCAAAGGTCACGACGTACGAGCGGGATCATTCAATTGTCCTTATGCGTCATAACTTGCGTAAACAAGGTTCGAATGGTTCGATTTCAATGAAAGTTTATTATGTGGTAGGGGACCACCTGGGGACGAACCCTATTGAAAATGGGACAAATGGTGTCAAAGGTCACGACGTAGGAGCGGGATCATTCCATTGCCCTTATGCGTTATAACTTGCGTAAATATGGTTCGATTTCAATGAAATTTTACTATGGGATAGGGGACCGCCTGGGGACGAACCCTATTCAAAATGGGTGAAGTGGGGTCAAAGGTAAGGACATAAGAGTGGTATGCATTCCATTGCACTTATGCGTCATAACGTGCGCAAAAATTGGTTCAATTCCGATGAAATTTCAGTATGTGGTAAGGGACCACCTGGGGACGAACCCTATTGAAAATGGACGAAATGGGGTCAAAGGTCAGGACATAGGATTGCGATCCATTCCATCGACCTCATGCCATATAATTAAGGTGGACGTCAAGTAATTTTGCTTCCTATACTTCCAATGGAAAAACTTTTGCACACATTTCCTTCACAATTAATGTGTTCCCAAGGATAAAAATTTGAACATCGATTAAAATAACTTCATATTATAACTTGGTATACTTAATATTTTCTAAAACATAACCATAATTGTATTAAAAATCAATAACTTTTCCTTTGGTGGTGTTGAAACCAGAAAAAGGATGGCGCGACCTGTACTTTCATGACGTCAGTAGACAAACAAATTTTTTATTGCATAATTATGGTTATGTTTTAGAAAATATTAGGTATTCAAAGTTATAAAATGAAGCTACTTTAATCGATGTTCAAATTTTCATCCTTGTGAACGCATTAATTGTCCAGAAAAAGATGGCGCGGCCTGTATTTTCTTGACGTCAGTAGACAAACAAATGTTAGATTGCATAATTATGGTTATGTTTTAGAGAATATTAAGTATTCCAAGTTACAAAATGAAGGTATTTAAATCAATGTTTAAGTTCGCATCCTTGGGAACGCATTAATTGGGAAGAAAATGTGTACAGAAATTTTTCCATTCGAAGTACAGGAAGCAAAATTACTTGACGTTCACCTTAAAGGAGCAATTCTTGTATGTATGTAAATTTTATTTTGAAAACGGCTCTAAGGATTTTGATGAAAGTCGTTAACCTACCGTTTTCTGGTACTAGAAATCGATTTAGCTTGATCTCGACTTTAGGAATATTCGTTTAGTGGGTTAAAAAACCACCCCGAATCACCACGTT
The DNA here is from genome assembly GCA_039090855.1 of Macrothele yani. Lineage (NCBI taxonomy): Eukaryota > Metazoa > Arthropoda > Arachnida > Araneae > Macrothelidae > Macrothele > Macrothele yani. The sequence continues at coordinate 620,794 of CM077016.1, forward strand.
TTTAGTGTAGTGTCATCGCGTCGTCCCATTAGATGTTGGCGTGCGGTCACGCCACCTGTCTCATTACGTCACGCGTTGTGTGTGGATCCTAATAAAGTTTTATGAGGTCACACTCTTGCGAGCAAATTTTCGCGATTCCCATCTGCCTCATTACGTCACGCGTTGTGTGCGTATGTTCGTCCGCACCATAACTCGCGAAAAAATCGTTCGATTTCGATGAAATTTTAGTTTGTGGTAGGGGAACACTGGGAAGGAACCCTATTGAAAGTGAACGAAATGACGTAAAATGCCACTGTTCTTAGGCGTCATAACTAACGTAAAAAAAGTTAGATTTCGAATAAAGTTTAGTATGTGGTAGAGGACCACCTGGGGACAAACCCTATTGAAAATTGGCGAAATGGGGGTCAAAGGTCAGGACATAGGAGCGGAAAAACTTCCATCGCCATTATGCATCATAACTTACGTAAAAATGTTTCGATTTGGATGAAATGTTAGTATGTTGTAGGGACCTGCCTGGGGACGAATCCTATTGAACATGGGCGAAATGGGGTAAAAGGTTAAGAAAAAAGGCGGGATCTATTCCATAGCCCTTATGAATCATAAAACACCTAAAACTGTTTCGATTGCGACAAAACTTTATCATGTTATTTCGGAGGTATACTGAACCAGTTATATTAAATATCATCGAAATGGGATCAAAGGTCAGGACACAGGAGTGAGATTTATTCCACAGCCATTTTCCTCATAACTTGGGTAATAACTTGAGTAATGATTTCTAGTATGTTGGAAAGCGTATCAAAATCAATGCATTGCATGATTTTACTAAGTTGTTTAATTTAGCATACGAAAATAGACTTTGCCTTTTCACGAGTGTGTGTCATTGTCAGAATACACGATAGATGGATGACAGGTCCCCAATTTTGTGAAATGTTCTGGTTTCACCAGCATATGATGAGCATTAAGGAAACCAGTTACAAAAATGGAGTAAGTGAATTTTCCCAGATATTTTAATAAAATTATTTTTTACAAGAAAGTAGCGAGTTTTTTAACTGACTAAAAAGTTTCAGATTACTCTTCAATAAGTATTATGATATTTAAACTCTGATCAAATGATCATGATCATATGTAGAGGATTTTAGGAAGGGAGTGTCTGACCCCAGGTCTTAAACAACTTTTAGAAATAGGAAGCTAGGAGATTTGGGCTAGAGTGCCTGATAGGAAAGTGACGTGGAACTGAAGTAGGAAGGGGGAGGAAGACGCCCTTATTTATCACCGGGGGCCAGTACCCGGGGTCCGACGGCTTAACTAGCCTATCCGACGCACGGCGGATGTTTAGTGGATCGAGCGTTCGTACCTGCCTGGGATCGAGCGTTCGTACCTGCCTTGGATCGAACCTGAGGTCCTTTCCGCGGCAGTCACGAACGTTGCCCACTAGGCCACCCGCGGGCTATTTAAACCCTTAGAAAATATTTCAAGCAATTAATTTTTGGAACGTATTTTCCATTTCTTACGAAAATGGAGAGTTTAACTATAAGCTACGCCGGTCCACTTTCTTCTGCAAAAAGGTACCTAGTGAACGTAGAACCTGCGTAATATCGATCTACATATCTTCGAGCGCTTAGCAAGCACTGTTTAACTTGGGCGAAATCTTCTCCTGAAGTTTATACACGATGTATTGACGTATGTAAAGATGCATTTATCTTTATATACATCGCCCAAGTTAAATACACTGGTGTGAAAAAATTAAGGACGAAGAGGAGAAATTAGCATAACAACGTAACGAGCAGGCAGAACGGACCGAAAGATCACTCAGGAGATAGACTAGGGTCCGGTACGTTAGGGCACGCGCATATATGCAGCATGACGAGGGGGTCGGAAGTGTATAAAGCACACGGGCGGTGTACGCTCAGCAATTCGGTGAAAGCTATTGCTCGGTGCACATCGGTTTGAACGACGTCGAGTTGCTGCCACCGTGTGATATGGCCAACAGGCAATCCAGTAGACGACATCTGGATGAATTTACCCGAGGTCGCGTCATTGGGAAGTTGGAAGAAGGCCGAAGTGTGACTAGTGTGGCCGAGGAGTTCGGGATCGCTCACAGCATCGTTTCACGAGCTTGGAGAGCATTTCAAACGACAGGAACAGCTGTCAGAGTGTTTAGCAGTGGTCGTGGCCGAGCAACCATGGCGGCGGAGGACCGGTATATTATCCTACAGGCGAGAAGAGGCAGACCGCAGACAGCGGAAGAAATCGCAAGGCACATGCAACAGACAACTGGACGTCCGTTATCGTGTTTTACCGTAGCCAGGAGGCTGCACAAAGGTGGTCTATTTAAACGACGACCAGTACGGTGTGTGCCATTAACTCCTGCTCATCGGAGACGGCGGTTTCTGAGGTGCGAGGAACACAAGAACTGGACACATCAGCAATGGGGTCAAGTTCGCTTTACGGATGAGATCCGATTTAGTCTAAAGAGCGATTTTGGACGTATACACATCTGGAGAGAGCAGTGAACACGCAGTCACACCACCAACATCATCGAAAGGGACCGGTTTGGAGGGGGCAGAGTTCTCGTTTGGGGCGATATCATGCTTGGTAGCCGTACTGACTTCCACATCTTCCAAGGATGTTCAGTCACTGGTGTCCGCTATTGTACCGATGTTCTCCTGCCTCACGTGCGTCTGTTTAGAGGAGCTGTGAGTCCTGAGTTCCTCTTCATGGACGACAACGCTACACCTCATCGTACAGTGGCTGTCGCAGAGCTGTTGGGGAGTGCAATTATTCAGCGGATGGATTGCCCCGCAAGGTCCCCGGACCTAAATCTAGTCGAACACGTGTGGGACCTTCTCGGGAGATGCTTGGCAGCACGTCACCAGCCACCAGCAACGATTCCGCAGCTGCGACTAGCCCTGCAAGAGGAATGGGCCGTGATACCTCAACAGTTCCTTGACAACCTCGTCCTCAGCATGGACAGACGTTGTAAATCCTGCAACGCAGTCAGGGGTGATCATATCCCCTACTAAAGACTGGAATTTTCTTGGCAGCCGCCTGTCACATGGACGTTTCTGTCTTCTGTCCAATTGTGCTAGAAGCTACCTTTTCAATAAAGTGCCTTTGTATCGTTTGGATTCCTTGTTTGGACGGTTTTGCTCACTTGTCCCATTTTATTACATCTTGGGGATCTTACGGTATGATTTGAGTCGATGTGGAGCACTTCTGCACGATGTTACATTCGAAAAACCGTCTCGTCCTTAATTTTTGCACGCCAGTGTAGTACTTGCATTAAACTTGTATAATGCATTTTGAAACTTTGCCAAAAGACGAATATTAAGTGTTGGACTTTTGTCAGAAGATGTGCTAGCTGCACCCGGGAATTCAGTGTCATCCTTCTCGCTCTTCTCTATTGCAGAATTCGTTTAAACGAAAAGCAAATGTTTTGTGTAGATTACCGGAACCTATATAACATGCTGTGCGGAAGCAAAACAGTTTGTGCACCTATCTAGCATTGTTTAAAGTTTACACTGAGGCCATGTAAAGCGGCATAGACTCCAGGGAGATGTCCACTGATATGTCTTGAATATAGGAAATACAAAATTGTTCACTGGTTTGTCTTACCAGTGACCATGTTGGAGCTTCCACAAACCCGAACTTCATATTACTGTGCCTCAAAAGCCTTCCATTGGGTACATTTTACTCGAGGTTGGAGGGCATTGGTGAACATATATATCACCATAGTGTTCCTCAAAACAGTTCTGGATTATACGGCCCTTATTCCGTGGCTCGCTGGCCTTTTGGATCATTCCATCTTGATGTGGAAACACTCTGCATAAACGGGTCCAACTGGTCTGTAATGATCGAATGGTATGAGGTTGTGTTCAGAAGACCACACGCCGCTATCAGGCGAATGAGTGTGTCTCAGGAAAATATCATCCACAGCGTTACAACCCTGTCACCTACCTGTGCCTCTGCGGTCACGGTCTCTTGCACCATGTTCTGCGCAGCTGTTTGCTTAACACCCCACTTTGAACCCTTTCGCTGAAATAAGATATGTTTGGATTTTCATTCCAATAGATTACAGTTTTCAATCTGTAATATGTTTGTTTATTTATATTTTGTTCCTTTGGTCATCGCGGAAGACGCCATAGCTACTTCAAGCCATTCGGCTCTTGCACCATTGAGCTTCTTCTACTTACGTCTGTTAGTCGTACTTCTGTCAAAGCGTACCTGCACATGATCAAGCTTTCTTTCCTCATACTGAACAGTTGGTTCACCTAAGCGTAGTGCTCGAGCTGATGTATAAAATCACTGCGGCAAAAGAGCTCCGTCTTTGAAGAGTGTTACTTCTCTTTCCGTACGCACCTTGTCATATTGAGCTCGGTTTTGTCCTGTCGCCTCAGCATGTCAGCAGGCTTAAAGAAGACGACATGCGGAGAGCTGTTAGTCGTACTTACGTCAACAGAATAACGTAAGGACGGCTAACAGTAAACTGAAACTATAGGTCCGGCTGATGGACCTACCGCTTCTATTCATTTAAGACGTGACCCTGCGTCTACTTGTGCGCAGGCTGTGACTCATATTCTATTTGTCCAGGATTCCTCTATGGAATTATCTACTTTGACTGGCAGAAATCGTGCGAACCTTACTGGCTGAATCTGCTCTATCATAAAAGCGGAGAGTGAACGTTCATTGGTTTTTCAGAATCTGACGGAAATAGCTCTCACGACATATTTGAATGGGTTGGGTCAACCTCCTCGACCGAACCCAGTTAGAAAATTTCTCGTTCATTCGATAGCACAGTGGTATATCAGAATACCAATGGTATCAACCCCGTGGCGCAGTGCTGTAAGCGCTAGCTTCTGACAGTTCGTTCGATGTCGTCCTGGCTCAAGCCAGGATAAGGAATGGGTTTTGTGTGTCTCGAGGCCGTGCCTCGTCATCTTCGCGGGACCAGAGCTACTAAATTAGGAACTGACGACTGCTTATAGCAAGAGTTGCTCTCTGTGGTGAAACTCCATAAAACTAAAAACTCATCGGGCGAAAGATGAAATGCTGATACGAGTACTGGATATTCAGGGTGCTCATCTTATAACCAAGCATTTGCCTAATCGCCTAGTTACAATTTTCTTTTCCAATGTACCACCGGAAATGTCCAAACAGATGCTTATTGATAGTTGGCTATGAAATTCGTCTCATTGCGAAAACATATGACCTAAAGCACGTTGAAACGAGTTAAAACTTTTTGAATCATATACGGCAAATGTACTTCACCAACTCAAAATTTCTTATATGCTATTTATAGCTTATTAATGCAGTGTTCTGATATCAGAATAAATCCCTAAGATGTGTTATAAAGGAAGAGATAAAATTTTACCATAGACTCATTCAGGTCGAATGTCTTATCTCACTTGAGCCTTTCAGAATTATTGTATAAGAACTTAAGGAGCTTCTTGAAACATCTATGAACAGAAAAACCGCCATCAGAAAAAGAAGCCTAAAAAACCTGCGTTGCTTTTCCCTTTAAGGCTTACTACTATGAAATTTAGGCAAACGTTTTATCGTTGAATCTTGGGCCGCGGGTGGCCTAGTGGTCAGCGTTCGTGACTGCCATGGAGATAACCTCAGGTTCGATCCTGGGAAGGTACGAACCTTCGAACCACTAAATACCAGCCGCGCGTCGGATGGGCACGTTAAACAGTCGGACCCCGGGTATTGGCCCCTAGTAATAAATAAGGGCGTCTTCCTACCCCTTTCTACCTCGCTTCCGTGTCACTTTCCTATCGGGCACTCTAGCCCAAATCTACTAGCTTCCTATTTCTAAGGGTTGTTTAAGACCTGGGGTCAGACACTCCTTCCTAAAATCATCTACATAGGATCTGATCTATCGTTGAATCTGAATGGAATTTTCTGGAAGTTGAAATGTATTTCAATAGTTCCTAGAACACTTATAAACTTAAATCAGTTCAGCATATAAAATATAGTTACAAAAATGTAATAAATTTACGGACCTTACACATTTAGGCCTCGAGACTTTCCTCAAAGACACTGTTGAAGTGATCATTTCCGTTACATGGCATTGTAACATTTGATTAAAATCAATTTCTGAAAGATTCCTTCACGTCTAAAGTGTGTCTGTGATGTTGATAATTATATCATTCTCTTCAAATCAATCAGAATATTGCTTAAGTTGTTTGGAAAGCGTTAGCCACAGAGATTTCATGATAAATGACTCAAATTCTCCCCCGGCATCATTGATGTATTTCAGAGCTTGGTAAATATGTTTGTAGGACTACTACTACAAGATACAGTAGTCGTTATTGCCTATCTGAATATACTTTGCTAATTGAACCAGGTGAAGGCTGCACTTGATGTCAGATTCTATAAATGGCTAACAGGAAGGACATTGCATTTAATCAGGACATATGAGATCTCATTCTTTTTTGGTCATGAGGGAAATATTTTTGGAGCTTGGCTGGGACATTCTGTCTCACAAGACCTTGCATCTTCAGATTTTCATTTATTCCAGTCTCTGCAGATCTTCCGCACATTAGTTCACGTACTTCCAGCACTGTTCAAAGATGCCCTTGGCAAGTAACGCACTGTCAAATTTGCAGATTTCCTTCATTTAAAGATTTCCCCGTTATGGAAAATCTTAGTGGAAAAGCAGCTGAATCTCAATTCAAGATGTGAAAACTGATGAATTAATGAAATTAAAAAAAGACAAACGGAAAATGCCCTCTTGAAGTCACCTCCTTTAAACTTTTATTGTTCTATATACCTCGTACTGTTCAAGTACTACATTACCTTATTTTCGAAAATGCTAGACATTAATGTGCTTGCATTTAGGTTGCGTGGATCGTAAACTTCCCTTTATCTATCCTGAGAAAGGATATTGTGTTTTTATCTTTCCCCTTCTTTGCTACATATATTTCACCTGAATAGTGTCCCTGTTCACTTCCTGAGGTTTTTCTATTCCTCTTATTTCGGATGAATTTGGGACGGTTTTTTTCACACTGCAATTTTAAAATGAGGCAGTTTTTCTAGGGTAAACTTTCCTTGATGTGCGTCATATCTGCTAAAGGAGTGTCTTTGGAGGATTACTTCGTGCCTATTAAGAATTGTGCACAGGAAGCGGATTTAATAGCGGTTTCTCGGGAATATCTTTGGTAGACAGGTCAATCCGAGGTGCTGTTATCGGTGGTTTCTTGATTTCTTGGAGTCGTAGTCGTAGCCAGTAAGATTAAATCGAGCATCAGAGTTGAAAATCTTCTCTATTTCTCATTTTGATTTCCTTTCGAGCATTGCTGACATTTCAACAAAATATTTTTTTATATCTTCATTAGGGTCACTTTTCGTTCATTGGGAAAAGCCTTTTGAGTTCAGTTTCTCAGAGATGACATTAGATGTCGCCGCTTGAGCTAGCTGGCCTAACGTTGCAACGAAAAAAGAAACGCACGATAATTTTAGTTCTTTTTCCTTTGAAATCGCGGTTAAAAGGACATTTAGCTTGAAACAAAAGCATAAAGTATTTCTTCTGAAGGAAAATAAACATTTCTTTTCTTTCGAAAGCAACGGGATTAGCTATTCAGTAGGCAGTGAAAGGAATAATTACCTACAATATAAAAAGATAAAGATACGAGAAACATTGATTTCACAGATGGCAGTAACTATCCCTGGGCCTTCTAATCGAGCCTTGTTGGACCCAAACCCCTTCTACTGCAGGTAAAGAAACCCACAACTGTACCGATTTCGTACATGCCAACAATACAGGATAACTGATATAGATAACGCCATAATAGACGGCATAACAACATAGTTAAAAAGTCAGAAGAGACCGGAATATACAAAGCAGCTCTTTAAATTATCACTACACATAGTGTTTCGCACAGAGCGCTAATATATACACTGACGGAAAAAAATCCCAACACCACGAAAAAATAGCTGTAGAGGAATGAAATGGCGGCAGTACATTTGTATAGGTAACATATTTAATCGATTAAGGTTTCAAGATCACAGCTTAATGTAAGCGCGAGAAGCGCCATTTTAAATATGAAATGCTGGTACATTAATAACCGGTGTAACCGCCAGAATGTTTAATGCAAGCACGCAAACGTTCATGCATTGTGTCGTACAGGTGCTGGATGTAAGTTTGTGGGATGGAGTTCCATGCCTGTTGCACTTGGTCGGTCAATACAGGGACGGTTAATGCTGGTTGGGGGGACGCTGGAGTTGTCGTCCAATGATGTCCCATACGTGCTCGATTGGTGAAAGATCTGGTGATCAAGCAGGCCACTGCAACATGTCGACACTATGTAGAGCATGTTGGGTTACAACAGCGGTATGCGGGCGAGCGTTATCCTGTTGGAAAACACCCCCTGGAATGCTGTTCATTAATGGCAGCACAACAGGTTGAATCACCAGACCGACGTACAACTGTGTCGTCAGGGTGCGTGGGATAACCACGAGAGTGCTCCTGCTGTCATAGGAAATTGCTCCCCAGACCATAACTCCAGGTGTAGGTCCAGTCAGTCTCGGCCGCAGACAGGTTGGTTGCAGGCGTTCACCTGGCCTTCTTCTAACCAACACACGGCCATCACTGGCACCCAGGCAGAACCGGCTTTCATCACAAAACGCAACCGAAATCCACTCCGTCCTCTAATGAGCTCTATCTTGACACCACTGACGTTGCAAACGGCAGTGGTTTGGGGTAAGTGGAATGCACGCTACAGGGAGTCTGGCTCGGAGCTGTCCTTCAAGTAACCGATTTGTAACAGTTCGTTGTGTCACTGTGGTGGCAACTGCAGTTCGAATTGCTGCCGCAGACGCGGTACGATGCGCCACGGCCATACGCTTTAAACTGCAGTTTTCCCTCTTAGTAGTGCCCCATGGCCGGCCGGAACCCTGTCTTCTTGAGGCAGTATCTTCCCTTGACCACCGCTGCCAACAATCATGCACAGTGGCTACATTGCTGCCAAGTCGTACTGCATTATTGCGGAAAGAAAATCCACCTTCTCGTAGCCCTATTACACGACCTCGTTCAAACTCCGTGAGCTGTTGATAATGACTTCTTCGTCTTCTTAAAGGCATTCTTGATTAACATCAACACACTACGTCGAATCTCAACGATAACTAACGCTCACGAACATTACAGCGCGTATTTACAGCAAACCTGCTTTGCATGTTCTGAGGGGCGCTACTAGCGCCACACGTATGCGCCGAGCGCGAAATTTGCATAGACGTCATCTTACAGATGTACTCTCACCACCTACAAGCTGTCGTTTATCTAACACAACCCCTTCTTGGTGTTGGGATTTTTTCCGTCAGTATATATATATATATATATATATATAAAATTTGCTAGAAAAAAAAGCGGAATTAAATAAAATATTTGTTCTCAGAAAGATGATGTGTTGAAGAAGAAACACTGCATCGCCAGGTAAGGCAGTTTTGTGTCCTAGAACTTTTTAATGAGAAACACAGTTAATGAAAAACGTAATGAGAAACACAGTTAATTAAAAACTTAATGAGAAACACTTCTGAGAGTTAGATGACAATGAGTGCGTTAGAAACACAAGAGAACGTGCAAAAACACATGCACACACACACACATGCACACACACACACATACACACCCACATGCATCTGATAAAATTTAGTTCTAACGAGAATTACTTTTCTAATCTCTTAACAAATTGTTTGCCTACTATGATGGTCACCGTTTCTTTTCTTAGAATAATATAATACATTTAAGAAATTCTCATTCACTTTTTATGATGTGCTGATTCCCTTATGCTAAATGTATTTAAAGCAGTCTTTCTCAGGTAGAAAGTAGTGTTGGGCATAATCGATTGAATTTAAGAATCGAAAGGTTGCAATCGAGAGATCTGACAAATCGAGATATTCATTCGAAATAATCATTCGAACGATTTCTAATTTTAGAATTTACCGGTAGATCGCGTGATGCGCTCAGAGCCGCCTTCTGCGTTTGACAAATCGAAGTATTCATTCGAAATAACCATTCGAATGATTTGTAATTGGTGCTACAAGCTCAGCTTTCTTTCGCTGGACGGAATGACACAAAAGACGCTTGAATTTTTTGAATAGCATAACCTAGCTTAAGAAGTTAGAAGAAACCCATAAAGGAACACAAGTGATTTTCCCTGCGAGAGATAATTCGATCACGTGAAAAGCGAGTTCTTCCGAACCTCTCGTATCCCTGTCCCTTTCGAGATGTTTTCGGGTAGACGAGCGATTTTGCTCCAAGCCCATGTCTCGAGAAGAGACGAGCGATTTCGCCTTTTGAATGCACTCGTTTGAACGAGACAGCTTATGAGCAATCGAGAGTTCTTTCGAGAGGTGTTTTTCATTCGAATGAATTTGACGTAATCGAATGTTTCGAGATATTTTCATAACCAAATGAATCGATTATTTCTACTCGACTATGCCCATCACTAATAGAAAGGTTCTTCATTAAACTTCTAAAGAGCTGTTATGCGGTAATTTCTCACAACGTAATATAGCCCACAGTTCCCGTGAGTTTACACGAAGTATTTCCAAAAATGGAAATGATACAGGTGCTACTGCTGATAGTACTAATAAATAATCCAGGAGTAATATTAATTACAACAATAATAATAACAACAGAAGAGATAAAAGTAACACCAGCAGGCATTTATGCGAAGCGGAGCAATACTGTAAATTCAGAAAATATTGATAATAAGAAATAAACCTAACATGTGGGGTTACCACAGCATGTATTTTTTTATTCAAGGTTTAACGACCATGTGAGCAACTCGATGAGCTATAAGTCGTCGCCTGTCTCTAATTTAGGGCCACTGGTTCCAGGGAAGGAAGCGAATCAGTGCCGTAAGACAAACACAACACCCATGCCTCACCGGGATTCACACGCGAACCCATCACTCAGACCATTGCGCCACATGCATTGGCCGTCCAGGTGGCGCAGTGGTCTAAGCACTGGATTCTGATCACTCGACAGAGTAGGGTTCGAATAGGCATGCATGTTGTGTTGCCTTACGGTACTAAAACTCTCCGTTCCCTAGAACCAGTAGCCCTATATTAGGGTCGGGCGCCCCCATCGAGTTACTCACGGTGGTTGTTTAACTCCCAAACAAACAGCTTGCATTTTACTGAGCAATTTTGAGAAATAATGTTATGGTATAGAGGCGCGATTTTAAACCTGGGGTAAGCGCATCCCTGGAGTACTGCAAAGACACCCCAAGAGATATGAAAATATATGAATAAATTATCGAAGAAATATTTGTTAAAATTTCTCGATTTTACTTCATGTGTTTGCCATTTCGCATTCTTTTCGAAAAAGCTACGCGCACACAAACTATATATAACCGTTGACAGGGAGAGACGTGCGGGTAATGAGCTAACACTGCTTGCGTATGGAGCGGTTAATTCACTTCGTGAGCGTGGCTTCCTGAAGCCAATAGCAATTCAAGCTCCCAAGAACCCTCTCGAAAGTCCTCACCACACATCTGCTTTCTCATCAATTTGTACTTGAGAGTGAGACCAGAGCAGCAACAATTTCGCGAAGCTTCTATCGTTTATTCTTAATACAGTGTACTGCTTTCGTTTGCCATGGGTAAATTTATTGTAAACAGAAAGCAAGCACGAAGCTGAGGACAACAGTTTTAGAAGTGATAACGTTGAATCACATGAAGTGCCGCACAGTTGGCGCAGTGGTATGAGCCAGCGTTACATTCAGAGAGTTTTTTCCGGCAGGGGGAGGGGAAAATTACAAATTATGGGGGGGTGAAACTTGTTGACTGATTATATACACATACTTACAGTTTTTTTTATTTTTATAAACGTACATTAACACATATAAAATTTTTAAGTAGAGTGTAAAATTTTTCTTATCCTCGTATATCGCAAATACGAATTCCAATAAATCTACACATACAAATGATTCAAAACGTAACAATGGTATACCTTTGCAATGGTATACCATTGTTATACCGAGACAAGGGGACACTGTATGGTATACCGAAACAAGGTGACTCTATAAATCCCAAATTCAGTAACACTCCACGGATTTCACCATGGGGTGCTGTAAAATACTGAAGGTGCTAGTAAGATAAAGCTGCGCAGGAGAAAATTCCCCACTCCCAACATTAGGAGTGGCAAAAAAGGCCTCGCCTTACTACATGCTGTTTGTGATTATTAAGAAATCATTACAGAGTTACCTGAAAGCGCATGGTGTAAACCATTCCCCTGCAATTTGGTTTCAGCTTCTTTAGATTATTAGATAAGCACATAGTAAAAAAAAAGCAACGAACTAACCGATTGCGTGTGTGGGTGTCAGTTTGAGGTGCCTCGATTTTTCTTTTGTTGGTGTCACAGAGCGTAGATCACCCACCGCCAGGAAAAAGAAAACCTTTTTATGGGAATAGTTTCTCATAATTTGCTATTGTTAAGAATTAGGTAGCAAATATTTTGGTGTATTAGAAGCACTAACATCACGTTAGCTACACTGAGGCATAACCGTGCACATGGAAAGTCGGCAGCCAGAAGACTGAAATAAAGATGAATGCCAGCCTCCAAAGTATGATGATATGAACTTCCAATATGCATGGCTTTTATCGATTATGAAAAGCCCTTTGATTCGGTTAAACCATCAGCAGCTACAATGGCTTTGAAGTCCTGCGGTATTGAAGATGCATACATTGATATTATTAATAACAACTATGAAAATGCAAGTGCAAAGATCCGGCCATTTGAGAATACAGCACCCATAAAAATTTGAAAGGGAGCGAGACATGGTGACACTATGAATCCCAAACCCTTTATTGCGACATTGGAAAATGTCTTTCAATCACTGAACTGGGAAAACAAAGGTATGAAGATTAATGGAGATTATCTAACTCACCTTCGTTTTGCTGATGACGTAGTCATTTTTGCAACTACCACATCAGAGCTGCAGAGTATGACCCAGGAACTTGCTGACAAGAGTAAAGAAGTGGGATTAAAAATGAACTTTCAGAAGACAAAAGTGATGTACAATCATTTTCCAAAAAATGAAGATTTGTCGATTTATGGGGAAAAGCTGGAGATAACCAATACTTACATTTCTTTTGGACAGCAGATATCAAGTGAGGGTCACATTGATGAAGAAATTAATCGGCGTATAAAACTTGCCTGGAGAGCTTTTAGAAGAAACAGTATAATTGTCAAGAGCAATATGTCATTATGTCTTAAAAGAAAAGTGTTTGATCAATGCATCCTTCCAGTGCTTACGTATGGCGCAGAGACGTGGACCTTAACTAAAAGAGATATAGAAAGACTACAGACAACTCAAAGCAGCATGGAGAGATGCATGCTTGGTGTAACCAGGAGAGATAAGAAGAAGAACTAGTGGATCCGAAAAATGACAAGAGTGGAAGACATCATGATCAGAGTAAATTCCCTGAAATGTCAATGGGATGACATATTGCCAGAAGGATAGACCATCTATGGACAGCCAAAATTTTAGACTGGATTCCAAGGGACAGGAAAAGACCCAGAAGAAGACCATATGTTAGATGGGTGGATGAAATTCGAAAGTAGGCGGGAGTAACATGGAGGAGACTGGCACAAGACAGAGTTGTGGAAGAAACTCGGAGAGACCTTCGTCCAGCAGTTGATTGATAATTTTTCACAATGATGATGATGATAATGTAGATGATGATTGCAGTGCAAACATCTCTACTCTGTGGAATTGGGTTTTTATTGCGGAAGTAGTCCGAGAGTGCTTAAAAAACTGCCCCTCCAGCGAGGACTGTTCAACGTTTTATTGAAGATTGATAGAAATTTCAGATTGAGGTCCATGTGGAGTTTTTTTTTTTTTTTTTTTTTTTGCTATAAACTTTTTCCACACTTAGTTACGTTTTTTTCTTTCAATAAATTTCTCCAAATATTCAGCAATAAACGAAAACAAGTACACTAAATACAAATCGAGATCGCCCAAAAACATACGGGAGGGGGAGGGGAGGGGTGTCACGAATTTTCTGGGGACTAAGCACCTTCGAGAAGATGCCTGAATACAGCAATGGCTTCTGACCATTCGTCCGAGAGATGGGTCCGGGTTTGAATCCCGGTAAGGTATGGATGCTGTTTTTGTTTTTCAGTACTGGCTCTCTCCCTTCCCTGGAACTTGTGGCAGGCGACTACTTACAGCCCACTGATTTGCTCATGATGGTCGTTAAACCACCAATCAAAAAAATAACAAGAAACCGGTATTGTTCCGTTTTGTGATGACTCTGCACGCAGCGTTAATGTTAGTTTAACGCAATCAACACCGTCTTAACCCAAATTTTCCAAATCCATTAAAGTGGACAGTAAGGCAAATTGCGGATTCTGTGACAAATCTTACATTTAAAATGGATTCATTACAAATACGTGTGGTACCTTCCACTGTGAGTAATTTGCAACCGAACATTATCGAAAAACAGCATGAAACCATCGCAACTAGAGCAAAATATAATTACATATCATGATGAGTTTAAGGAAAACCGATCTCTTTTCGATCAGAAAATTGAAAGCATAAAAAATATACGTGTAATCCACAATTTCATACAATCGTAAAGGGTGGCTTTGAAAACATCATACGAACTAGCATTGCGAAAACACAGAAATAGGAAATCATATGCACCAGTAGTCTCTCTCTCTCATTATCTGCGGTGCAGTAATTCTTATAGCAGATAAAATGTCCTAATAAACATGCAAATGCAGTGAAATTGAATCCAAATTCTGTCACGACTCCTTATTAGTGGTGTTCATTGGGCTTTGATTTGGAAAAACCAGCAGTACCCGCACTCGAAATTTAAAGGTGTTCATAGTCAGGCCCGTTTTCGACTTTAATCCAGTTTTCTTCTACATTTATTTAAAATAAAGGAAGGCTTTTTTTGGAGAAACACACCTGTTGTACTGAGCTGAACTGCCTTAGCAATGAACAGAATGTAACGTAGGGAGACGCACCGTTTCTCAAAGGAATTATTTCCATAGATGAGGGGTTTTCTGTTAAAAATGTAAATGCTTTTCCTCTTCCACACTTAAATATGAACAAGGTAGCCTAGAGCACCAAATGTGTAAACAAATACTTCGAACTTCCTCATCTCCGTTGTAGCAACAAATCCCGCCAAAAGGCTGTCTGTTAATATCTGTTGGTATCAACATTTTTCGGAAAAGCAAAATGCTTCTTGTTTTAGTCACTGAAGCCAACAAAGGGAAAACGGAAATTTATTTTAAACGTTATGGAAATGAACAGGTCCATGCCAGACTCACATATTACCACAGATCTTGACGATTTCAATTATGAATATAGAACGCTTCCGGTAGCCGATGTACTTCTATGTCTCTCGTTTCACTCAGTGATCGGCACCATTCGATTATTTAAGTAGTCAGTTTTCATTTTGTGAGTCGAAACGGTTTTATTTAATCCGGGAGCAAAATGCCAACTTTACAGGTCAGGCTTCGGCCCTCCCAGGCATAGAATTTTTCATTTCATGGATGAAAAAAGAACCCAGCTGCACCTTCGAATCGGGTCTTGCTAAGGTCTTATGGATGGTCCAAGAAGATGTTGATGAAAGATCTTTAGAAAAAATTAAACTTGGCAAACAATTTGCAATCTAATTTGATTAGTGAGCTGGCATTTAAAATAATTCCGAGTTGATAGCGTACGTTCTGGCTTTTGGTGTAAATAAACACAGGATGAAAAGGCTGTATGTATTTCCATTAATATATACTTGGAAATAAATACAGCCTTTTCATACTGTGTTTATTTCCAAGTATATAGTCATATTACAGGACCTCGACGAGCAGGAAAGGTTCGACTATACAAGGATATACCGTATATACTCGCGTATAGGTCGACTTTTTTAATGAAATATTTAGGTCGAAATTAGGGGGTCGAACTATACACGGAAAATATTTCTGGTATGTTGAAAACCAAAATTTTGAAGCCTTATGGAAATGCGCGATCAGTTCATTTGCAGTTGTATATTTAGACATTTTCCGGGTGTTACTGGTACAGAAGAAAATTATTGCTAAAAATTTTCTTGATTGTATATGTACGAGTTTTTTTTTATTCGACAATCGAAAAACTCATTCCTCAAGGATGTCTCAAAGTCCGTTTTAGATCTGTCGATATGGCCTTGGCTGCCCCGCTGGTAAATCACCCAGAGGAAAAAGGTGAACGCGTCAGCTAGAAGTTTAAGTTGCACCTTGCCGTGACATACGACCGTGCTCAATTCTCGAGGGAATAAAAAGGGAAAAGAACAGACTATTGCAAAAGAGACCGCTGCCCCTGTTAGCAGCGGCGAAGCAGAGAGGCGTGACAATCTACAGAACAGCGGTGACTTGATCAATGCATTCCGAAAATGAAAGTCTTTAAACTTGGCTGATCGCTCAGAATAACATTGCCTCTGATAGTAAAAAAGTGAATGAGTTTAACAACCTACTTGCGTTTGCTATTAAATTGAGTGTGTCCCGACTCTAAAAATCAAACCAACAGTAACCTCTTCTGAAGACTAAGAGCGAGCAAAAAGGATTGCATCTTTACTGAATGGGGGCGATGTTTGGTTTTGTCACCAAAGCCGATTGTTTGTCCCAAACACAGTGGGGTGGGGGAATGGGACTCGGGAGTAGATAAACGACCTCTCTGTCAATGACACACTCCAAATATGTTTCAGGAAGTTGTTGTTTTCCTTTTTAAATAACGATGTGACTTACGACGTTTCTTAAAATCCTTTTTAAATAACGATGTGACTTACGACATCACGATTCGTTTGCTACAGGAGCAAATGCTTTACTCTCCATGAATGAAGTAACTGCAGGAAACTCGCTCGCAAAAAGTGGGAGAAGGGGCGGAGGGGGACGGACTATGTGCAAAAGTGGGTTCATATATTGTTAAAGTGTGTAACCTTCCCCTGAAAACTCTAACATGGATGGTGAGCCCTATCATCTTCCCAGAATTGCGCCTCAGTTCCACCCACATTTAGCGGGAAACTACCGCAAGCAACATTGCGAGAGCCAGCTACAACAATAAATAGTAGATCACATTTCCGCATGCGGGCGCATCCTGGGAAAATAATTTTTTATTTATTTATATACAAGATAGGTTGGTATACAAAAACTGCAAATATTTAGAGAAAAATCGGGGGCCGACTTATACACGGGATGACCGGCCGTTGTCAGAGGCTGGTTGAGTGAGTACCGTGTGATTGATTGCGAATCAAATCGACTGCTGTTCCAATAGACTCTGCTAGCAGAGCGAGGGGAGTGAATTGCTCCCCTCAAAAATCTTTTTTTTAATTCGATCCCTGAATATACAATAGGGTTTCGAGGCAGTGGGTTTGGACTTAGTTAAAACTGCCCTTGTAAGGGCAAAGTCCAAACCTCGGTCAAAGCAAGGTGCGCAACTCTGACAAACGCGCGGGTACGTCGTCGCCGTGCTGGTCCCACTGATCTACGGATCAGTCCAAATCCCGCACTCAACCAGGGTCAGGTGCAGGTTACAGCGGAAAGAACCCCAGGGTACCGCTGAGCACCTGACTTTCGAACGTACTAAGTCTGACCGACCAGGGACACAGGTCCCAGGGCTTACACTCGGTTAGCAACCCGAGTAGAGAGATGGCAGAGGACGCGGGGGCTTCAACCCCCGGTCCAAGTGAGCCCGTTGAGGCAGACTGCGACTTAGAAATTCCGTCGGAATTCGCAAGCGCAGTCAACTCCTTCTTTCAAGAGTTGGAGAGGATTCTAGAGAATCCTTCAAACAAGGTTCTGGTTAACACCAGAACCAAGATAAGGAAAGTAGCGAACTCGCTACAAGCAGCTTGCACCAAGCAAGTGATAGAGATGAGTCTCATCCAAGGGAGACTCCAGGAAAGAAGTGAGCACGCTAGCGCGGCTCCAAAAACATATGCCGAAGCGGCTCGAGCGAAGCCCGGCAAGGGGAATACGGCCCCCAAGCAAAAAACGGCTAAGAAGGAGGTAGCCAAGAAGGTGGCACCCAAGAGGGTCGAGAAGAGGCACGTGCTTCTCGTTTACCCCGCAACAGACAAGGGTTCTCCCTCGTCAGAAGACGTTAAGGCGGTTCTGCAAACACAGATTTGCCCCGCCAAACTCCAGATTGGGGTTAAGGGAGTCAGAAAGGTCAATGGGGGAGGAGTAATGGTGGAATGCTCCTCCGCCAAAGAAATAGAGAAATTGGATTCGGAGCTAAAGAGCAATGCAGTGACGAAGGAGAACCTTCGGTCCAGATTGCCAGCTAAGAGGAATCCAAGGTTTATCGTCTACGGGATAGACGGAAACCTGTCTAGGGAAGAGGTCGAGCAATGTCTCGCGGAACAGAACCCAGAGTTGGAGGAGAGCAGCCTCCAGCTCAAGTTCTCATTGAAGGTGAAGGGTGGGAAACGCCACTGGGTAGCAGAGGCGGACCCACTGACCTTCAAAAGAGTAATGAAGCGAGGCAAACTCGGAGTGGGATGGACCGTCCACTCAGTAAGGGAATATCTGAGGGAGGTCCGTTGCTACAGGTGTAACGGGTTCGGGCAATTTAGGTCAAGGTGCACCGAAGAGCAGGATAGATGTGCCCGGTGTGGGGAAACCGGGCACAAGCGCCAAGAGTGCAGCAATAGCCCGGTCTGCACTAACTGCTTGGCAAACAACAAGAGATTCAGGCGTCGAGTGGATGTAGGCCACTCGAGTCTAGACAAGGAATGCCCAAGCCTTGTCAGAGAACTGGCTCTGCTAAAAGAACGCACTCAATATGGATAATAAACCAAAGAGAGGCGTTAAGGTGCTTCAAATCAATCTGCACCACGCACGGGCAGCAACAACACAGGCCCTGGTGACAGCCACTGAGCAAAAAGCTCATATTCTGCTATTGCAGGAACCATTCGAACAGGGGGGAAGAGTGGTGGGCTTCCCTAACTCCTACCGGATCTACCACCCTAGGGTGGCAAAGCCCAGGGTGGCCACGGTCGTGAAAGACCCGTCCCTAGCGGTTCTCGAGATAAAATGCTCCGAGAACGTGGTCGCCCTGGGCGTGGAATGTGGTGATGCGAAATTTTTAATGGTGAACGTATACAGTTCTCCAGCAGGCAATTTGAGAGAAACGCTGAATGAGCTAATGGCTCTATTAGGGGAATTCCCCAGTCATGAGATAATAATAGCAGGCGACTTCAACGCGAAGAGTCCTCTCTGGGGCAATCAGAACGAGGACGAACGCGGCCAGCTACTAGTGGACTTTGCCAACGCGGCAGACCTGAGTTTCTTGAACGATCCAGAGAGCACCCCGACCTTCCAAGGGGCGAGGGGTTCCTCCTGGATCGACGTGACTCTCGTCAGAGTCTCAAAGCGCAGCCTTGTCCAGGATTGGCAAGTACTGGACGACGAGAGCTGCAGTGACCACCTAGCGCTATCTTTCGTTTTGGGATCGGAAAAGCCCATCCGACCCAAGCGCAAAAGATTCTTAATGAAGAATCTAGACTGGTGGGCTTTTAAAGCCAAGTTAACTACCTTGTTGGGGGTAGGAATGAAGAAGAGGCCGCAGAAGTGTCGGACCTCAACTCCCTCTTTGAAGAACTTACCAGTCAAATAACAACGCTATGCGAGAGTAGTAGGGGAAATAAAAGGGGAGCCAAGGACCCCACCCCTGGTGGTCGGAGAAACTAAAAGCTCTAAGGGCGAGAGCTAGGCGGAGTAGGAAAGCTCTGCAAAGAGCAAAAGCTACTCCGCAAGACAGGGAGTGCACAGAAGTGCATAAAAAGGCTCGTTCAGCATACAGGAGAGAACTGAATCTCTCGAAAATCTCCTACTGGAGAAAACTGTGTGAGTTTCAAACTCCGGCTGACCCTTTCGGGATACCCTATAAGATCTCGAGGGGATCCATAACCGAACCGCTAAAACTAGCAGCGGTAGAAAGGGCAGACGGTAGCCTATCAAAGACTCTTGATAGTACCGTAGAAAGTCTCTTGGATTACCACTTCCAAGGAGACGAGGGAGAAGGGGACTCCCCTCAACAAAAAGAAATAAGGGAAGAAAGTCGGATCCCGCCGGACACTGGTGAGGACCCCCCTTCACGTGAGACGAAGTGGAGAATGCCCTCTCCAGTCTAAATACGGGCAAAGCACCAGGCAAGGATGGGTTGGACCTCAGCATAGTCAGAGAAATCTACTATGCAAATCCCGGGTATTTTGTGGCGCTCCTAAACGAATGCCTCGGGAGGGGAATCTTCCCAGACTTGTGGAAAACAGCGGTGCTAGTTCTTTTCAACAAGACCGGAAAGAACAAAAATGACCCCGCAGCCTATAGGCCCATCTGCCTCCTCTCGGCGTGGAGCAAGGTGCTGGACAAGCTCATAACGAACAGAGCGCTTGGCTTCCTCATGGAGCAGGGAAAGCTAAACAGGAACCAATTTGGTTTCCTTCCGGGGCGTTGCGCAACGCAGGCAATTCGCAGCCTCCGAGAGAGGGCAGAGAGGAACAAAGCGGAGGGGCTCCATACCTGCTTCATCTCACTAGACGTGAGGGGGGCATTCAACAGTGTCTGGTGGCCAATGGTGTTAACCAGACTTAAAGAACTTGGCTGTCCAAGGAACCTGTTCAAACTGATCAGCAGCTACCTGTCTGATAGAAGAGTCGAGTTCGAAGCGGGGAATGGGCAATCCTCGCGTTCGTACCATAGAGGGTGTCCGCAAGGATCCAACTCCGGGCCGCTCTGGTGGAATATAGTTGCTGATTCAGCACTGAACCTAGACCTGGGGCCCGCAGTGGAGATTCAAGCCTATGCGGACGATTTCGTTCTCGTGGTCTCCGCCTCAGGGAGACACGTGATCGAAAGAGAAGCACATAGGGCCTTGGATGTGCTAGAAAATTGGAGCAGAGAAAGAAAACTGTGCTTCGCTCCTGAGAAGACCACTCTGCTAGCAATAGCTAAGAGAGGAGTAATGAAAACACCACCCCAGTGCAGATTCCAAGGGTGCACTATCAAGGCGGTGCGTGAAATGAAATACTTGGGTGTGGTCCTGGATCAGAGTCTATCAGGGCTGCCACACCTGAGGCACCTTAGAACAAGGTGCACGATGATTCTCAATAGATTGAATGGCATGAGGTTAACGGGCAAAACCAAGAAGGCCATCTATCAGAGAGGAATTGAAAGAATTCTGACGTATGCAAGTGGGGCATGGTGGAATCCCACAGTCAGAATGAAGAAGGGGATAAACCAAATCCAAAGGTTGGCCCTACTAGGGATAACCGGTTGTTTTCGCACAACATCAACCCTAGCACTCCAAGTGCTGGCGGGGTGCGAGCCGGCAGACCTAGTAGTGGAAAGGGAGGCAGCAATGCACTGCCTAAGGTCAGGCGAGGACGCCTACCTTCTCGGTGCGCCGCATCGAGCCTCCGACATGGAGATGGAAAGTGTGGACTGGCAGATCCACCCTGCCGAGGAAATTTGCCCACCGTGGGACAAGGAGAAACCCACGGGAGTTGGGCATGAGCTGTTCACGGACGGCTCAAAGTTGAAGGGACAAGTGGGGGCAGGCTTCTGTGCGTTCTCGGACGGGAACGAAGCCACTGCAGGAAGCGTGAAATTATCGCAGAACGCTTCTGTCTTCCAGGCAGAACTTCTGGCGATAGAGATGGCACTCACCTGGGCACTCCCCAGGCGTAGTGAAGAAAGAATAAAACTCTACTCGGACAGTGAGGCAGCACTGCAGGCTCTGAGTAGATTCAGGGGAAGAAACCCCATCGTCCAGAGGATCAAAACCCTCTTGAGGGCAGAGGGAGATGGGGCAGTTAGTTTCCACTGGGTACGAAGCCATGTCGGAACCCTAGGAAACGAAAGGGCAGATCAGCTGGCGAAGGCAGCCACGCTGAAAGAGACGGTCGACGTGCAATGCAGAACGCCGCGAAGGTGTACTCGCGCAGCATTAGCACGTCGGACCATGACCGAATGGCAGGTCAGATGGGACACGGGAGAGACAGGGCGGAAGACACACAGAGTGTTTCCGAAAGTCTCCACCAAACGAGCACAGACAAATAAGTTCCTGAATCAAGTACTCAGTGGCCATGGCATCAGCCCTGAATACCTAGGCAGATTTGCCATCAGGAACTGCACTTGTCCCTGTGGAAAGAGAACGGCAAGCATAGAACACTGCGTACTTGAATGCAGTGGCTTCGCCGAATGGAGAAACACACTGATCCCAGGTGTGCAAAGAACGCGAAGATTGGATCTGCTCATCCAATCTTCCGTTAACAGGAGGGGAATAATAGCCTTGGTAGAAAGGCTAACCCTTCAGCAACATACCATCTTCCCCAATCAAACGGGGACCGAAACGCAGGAGGTGAACGTGCACACCGAAAGCGAATCGGAAGATGAATGAGGGTAGCAGTCTGTGGGAAAGCAGACGAAGAGACCACCAATGTAAATATTCTGTAAATAAATTTTGCTATCTCTTGATGTTGTAAGTCCCAAGCATGAGGACAGTGTATACATGTGTGTAGGTGTTTGAAAAAGAAATAAAGGGAAATTATTCCCCCAAAAAAGTTCGAGGGCAAGGAATCTTCCAGTCAGCGAAAAAGTAAGAAACGACCTATCCCGCCAGACAGAGCGGGAACCCAGACAAGGTATTCTAGGTCGCCTGCCAGCACGTCACCACGGGCTGGTCTCTGGGCCATTGGGGTGGCCAGGGTCCGAACCGCGTCTCAAGGCAGGATAATTGTCGCAACATTTCAAAATAACATCCAAGGTGCTCAACAAGTCCCCGTGGAGCCAAGACAGATTGGCGGAACGGGACAATGAAATCAGTATATTATACACGGGATATATAGAAACTGCAAATATTCAGATAAAAATCGGAGGTTGACCTATACACGAGTATATACGGTATTCATACCGTTTTATTGTTGCAAAATATCACGGATTGAAGCCCAACTTCAAACCCGTGGTCATTTCCATGGGTGTAACGATTTTTTATGCAGTATGTTTGGATCATTTAACTTTTTCGAAATCATCTTTCCTCTTAGTATTCATTTGGTTTCTCATTTGGTCTTCAGAATTGTTTTTTTCACTCATTCAGTGTATTTCAGCACCCATTTTGCTTTATATAACGTCAGTAGCTGACGAACACTTATTTTCACAAGCAGCTAAATTTTTTAATAGCTGCTATAAGTAAACTTAAGAATTGACACCTAAACTTCACGATTCTTCGTTTCAATTCCTTAATTCAACAAATCTTTTCCTAACTTTCTAGAAGAAATTCTGTGCAATAAAGTTTCTGTTCTTTGTATTTATTCGGTCCATGATAATAGAATTTGCGGGATGAACTGGGATGTAGGATCCCTACTGCCTGAATTTATAACTAATCTTATACTTCGTTTCCTTTTTTGCGAAGTATGAGAAATATTAGATGGGTTGGGCTGTCATAGATGTTTAATTTCCAGATTCGATAGCCCAGTTATATCAGGTGTTTGGCTTTTGATCATTCGTCCGAGATGGGCCATGGTTCGCGTAAGGTTAACTGACGTGTGACCAATGTTTCTGATAGCACTAGTTCTATTTTTTAACTCGCACCAGCGACTATAAATTAGAGTCAGACGACTATATATGTCTCCCATAATTGCTCATGATAGTCGTTAAAACGCCAGGGAAACTCAGATATTTGTTCCTAGACCATGATCTCTGCTTATTGCACTTTACGCCGCGGGACAATGTTCTTAGACTGGTCAGTTTTCCTCATAATGTTTTATACGCGATCCCGGGGATCGTAGGTCTCCAAAGAAATGCGAGATTTATTCCTGAAGACCACACGACACCAATCTGTCTGAAATTTCATTGGAGCACGGCACGACTCCAAATGCTGGAGGCGGTGCCCATTGGTTAATGGTACTCAACGAGACTGACGCGATGCGTGGCGTCCTGTTTCTGACAGTCTTCGAGACAGGGGTTTTCTTCTGATTGGAAGACTTAAAACAACATTTACCGTTCTTCTGGTGGTAGAGTTTATATTTGCGGGGAGAACGGAAACAATTTGAAGGATCAAATTATCTTCCATCCTGCGTGCTCCAGTTCCACACCCACCAGAGTCCCTTCCTTCTCTTCATGACTACTGTTAAAATCGATACAATGTTGCGTAATCATAATTCAAATGCTACGCAGTGCTGCGGATCGACCATGCATCCCGACCCGTAACAATAATCACGCCCCTGTCAAATGCACTCATTCGGCCATGCGATAAAATTTTGCGTCGTGGTATTTTTTTTTTATTGGAGGTTTAACGACCACCGTGAGCAACTCAATGGGATAAAAGCAGTCGCCCGTCACTAATTTAGGGTCACTGGTTCCAGGGAAGGGAGAGAGCCAGTGCCGTAAGACAAACACAACATCCATGCCTCACCGGGATTCGAACCCGGACTACTTTCGGACGAATGATCAGAAGCCATCGCTTAGACCACTGCGCCACCGGGGCGGCCGTGGTATTCTGTAGTTATTTGCTTTCTGCTGGAAATCGCAGCTTAAAGCCCCAGGACTCTTTTCACGAGGAAACCTGACGTAGTTGTGACGTTACGTCAGAGTCGTTCTCACTTGTATCGCCAAACACTGTAATCCCAAAGCTCTCATATTTCAATCGTATGCATACCTTAGCTAAACTTAGCCGCAAAGGGATTTGTATGCTCATTACGATCATTACTTCTCAGGATGTTGCAATATCAAATTAACAAGGTACATTTCGCGAGACCAAATATATTAGAGCCAATGCGGCAAGATCATAGATGTAGTTTTCCTCTGTTCACTACTCGAAAGTGCACTTAAAGCCAGAATACAACAGCCCTTTCATTCCCGAAACTTCGCCGCTGAACAAATTAATATCGCCATTTACTTCTAAAGAAAAATATAACTGGTTTTTAAAAGACAATGTATCTACTTAAAATACAGTGAAATATTTAAAAATGAGAATAAAAAAAGAAACAATCGCCGTTATACTAACGGCAATGACACTAGGCATTCAATTATCATTTATATATATCAGTGGATTATACCTTCATCCGAAGTTGCAAAATGGGAATATTTCATCAACAACTTTGCACTGTTCCTGATAGTCTAAAAACAACACTAGGATTGGGAGAAAAAACAGTGTAACTTGAGAGTTATCTGGCAAATAATTTCTGAAAAAAATTACATAAAGTATTCTTTAGTCGCCGTTTCGTTCGCCGAAAAATTAATTTCATTAATGGATTTCTAAGACGGGAGGTCACTTCTCCGAATACATCACTTATTTCAAATATATTAAAATTAGCGTCTGCTACCTTGGTGAGCAAATGTGGTTTCCTATAAAGAGATTCTGAAATCTTCATCTGGTTTTGATATGAAATATTAGCATATAGTACCATTGCCCTAAGGGTGGATGTCTTTCGAAGTGGAAAGAAAGAGCCCACAACTTGAACACAGTGGCAGACATCCTTTGACCAGGACAAATGATTCTGTATGCCATTTTATAGAAGCTGGTGAGACGGTATTTTGTTAATCCATCAAGAGTGAAGGCATTTCTGGCAAATTGCAGTAGGAAATTTTGAAACATCCGTCATATTCATTGGAGTAGACTCCGGGGATTTTCACATGTTCCAAAAAATAAAAGACCCTCTTAGAATCAAACGCTTCCGGACTGTCAGCAGTATTAATTCTCTGCTACGGCGTTTTCTTAAAACATTGGCTAAAAGCGATGCTGCTGAAAGCGTTTGAGGCATTCCAGACGTTCGGAAACTGGTCATCCGCTGGGGCGGAGGGTATATCTAAAGGCTGGGACTGTCACTTGTATTTCCTTTTCAATGTGTACTAATTGTAGCTATGTTGCTATTACAAATAATTTAAACGTTTAATTACGTCAGTTTTACGTGAATCGTGCAAACTGTTTCGCTCATGAATATTAATGTTTTAAAACACTTCATTACCTCTTTAGTGTATATAGTTCTTATATGTCTATAGGTACATTTCACATGCAATTTGTGTAACTGTTGAAAGGACATTGCAGTGTTTTGTAATGAAGAAAACTTGTCAGCAATAATTTCACTCAAAAAGAGTGATGTCTATTTGCTGTTCATTTTGATAAAAATATTGGGCCGTGGGTGGCCTAGTCGGCAACGTTCGTGACTTCCGCGGAAAGGACCTCAGGTTCGATCCCAGGCAGGTACGAACGGTCGATCCACTAAATAACCGCCGTGCGTTGGATGGGCACGTTAAGCCGTCGGATTCCGGGCACTGGCCCCCGGTAATAAATAAGAGCGTCTTCCTCCCCCTTTCTACTTCGCTTTCGTGTCACTTTCCTATCGGGCACTCTAGCCCAAATCCAGTAGTTTCCTATTTCTAAGGGTTGTTTAAGACCTGGGGTCAGACACTCCTTTCCTAAAATGCTCTACATATGATCATTTGATAAAATTATTGAAGTCTCAAAAATTTTAATGTTGAATATGTTCCATTGTCAATAAAGAGCACTTGAATAGGTGTTCTTGCTCTTCCCAAATCTTTACATTTGCAATATTTTCTTCTATTTTTCTTACCATAGAAAAATTTCAGTATGTTTATTTTCAGAGAGGGAAATTTTATTACTTGCGTGCTGTACCAAAAACTTTGAAAATTGCTATTGTAAAAATATAGTAGTGCTAATATTACAGCTACTTTGGAGACCTAAAAATTTTGAGGGCACATATCTGGGCTTTGATCACCTTTCCTGCGATCAGATCCTCCTCCTAGGTGTGCAATGGAAGCATGCTGAAATTAGAAAATCCGGTTCTGGCAGTTTGACTCACTGATCGAGGGGGTTGTGCTTTTCAAGTTTTTTGAGGAGGTGTTTGTATGGCATTAGTTGAATACGCTGTTACTAGAAATAGTGGGCAATTCTATTTTATTTGTGTAATTTACCTTCGTCACCGTGGAATTTATGTAGATTTCAGAGCCATATTCGTATATTAGTGCAGCTACTGCGGCTCGCCATTTTTATATAGTACCTCTAGAAACATGCTACAAAATAGCGTAACGAAAAACTGTGGCTACAAAATAGTGTAACGATAAAGTGAGCTACAGACAGCGGAATTTTTTAAAAAAAGTGAAAAATGTATTTTTCAAATCACTTAATATTTTCAGATTTCCTGGAGCGTTATTGGCTGGGATACGGCAGCTGAGTGTGCCCGGTCTTCACTCAAGTGCCTGATTTGATTTACATTGTGAAAGCTAGGCAAACTGTTAACCCGAAAGTGTTAGTCGGCGTCGCGTATTAGACGATCGCGCTGGCGGGTTTTTTGAGGGCTGTAGAATGCTAGATTAGATTCTCTTAGTCGAAGAGAAAGAATTCACAGATATTTCCTGATAAGGCATTTATTTAAATTCCCTGAGTTACATAAATAGGCATGCTAGCTTGGAATATATTCCACTGAATATATTAAAATGAGTTACATGTGATCAGAGCCGAGGTAAATAATGCTTTAAAATTTTAATTATTTGTGTAATTCACCTTCGTCATCTTGGTATTTATGTAGATTTCAGAGCCATATTCGTGTATAACAATGCTCATATAAATATCCCCAAAATTTCAAATTTAACTTTAGCCTAAATTTAGGAAAATAGGTAATACGTAGGGAAAATACCTATCTTTCACAAAAAAGTAGTGTACTCTTCAAAAAAGATAGATGTGGCAAATTACATTTTCAAGAATGTAGTTGTAGAAGAAGCTATAAGCTTTTGAAAGTAGTATTCCAGTTACTTGAATAAGGCAGTTTTAAGCAGAATAATGATTTCTGGAAAGTCATGCTCTTAGATCCAAGACCAAAGTATATTATGTGCGCATTAAACGTGCAAAATTTAAGACAATACGAAGTTTTTTTCCTGCAGTTCTGCATGTTTCGCCAGGTACGCAAGCAGGCTTCTAAGATATCAGTATTAAGAATATATTCAAGCTAACATGAAAGATTGCCATAGCGGTGTAGTTCTTCTGACACGCTATACTTCAGAGAGAAAAATAAATTTACCTTTATTCCTGTGTTTTTTGCGAATCACATAAAGGGAAAATAATCCAAAATCTAATGCGTAGAGAGTAAAACAATTATTTAAATACGTTAAGAGACATATGAAACACAATAAACAAGAAGCAATGCGGCAAACTCCTAAGAGCTTCAAGATTTCCCCGTTTTCGACGGTGTCAGAAAATCTGGTGAAAATGCACTAATAAAAAAAAAACAAATGCTTTGGAAAGTGACTTTTAACGAGAAAAGAAAAGGTGACGCTGAATCTGAACGCAAAATATACAATGGAAATATTCGCTTCCACCAAAAAGTTGTGTGCTAATTATACTATTAAATTCGTTACATCGTTATAGCAAACGTTTTAAAACACTCCGAAGCACGTTAAAACGTGAATAATTATTCGCTTTAAAGGTACTTTTTGAATGCAAAAATCCTGCTCTGCTACTTATCACCATATTAAGCAATGTTTTTTACATCGCGATTATCCTGAAACAAAAACTGTTGCGCATTATATTCACTGTTATAAACGAAAATATAAAATTTCCCCCATGGGAACCCTTTCAGGGAAAACATATCCAGTCAGCGAACATCGAAAAATTATTCTACAGAAAGTAAGGAGCGTTTTGTAATGCATAAAAAGAAAAACTGCCATATGAACAAACAAATCAATATTTTCTTTAACTTAAGACATCTACTTTGCTACTTTAAAATTCAGGCCATCCTTTTATGGTTGAATCTCAATTATGAAAATTCCAGTTTTCGGGAGCTTTTCTGCTAAACAAAAGTTTACTCAAACTGACAAAGTTTTAATATACTTAATAATGTGAAATCTAGTTATAAAATTTAATGAATTAATGAACCTTTCACGTATTAGCCTCAAATCATTTCTTGCTCTGAAGAATCTGGACTTTCCTCCAAATAACTGGTTCACTGATGATTTACTTTGCATTGTACAGTAACTGTCCATGTAATATTCCAAAACCAAATGATTTTACCGTACATATGTTTTCCTTTATTTTAAAAAAGAGCTCCTATTTTTTTCAAGAGGAAGTGGTGTGAGTTATAGGGATAGGTTCCAGTTTTCGTTTGTTAAGGAGATGTTGCGTCTGTGGCCTTGAATATTATTCAGAGTTCAAATCAGAAAGAAAATGTTACCTACATTTGTAATCACGTGTTCACAAAATGAAAAAGCCGAAAATACCTTTTAAACCCTAAAAGCGTTGACTGATTCTACAAAGTCCACATACTCTATGAAAAGTGTCTTTACTGGTGTTAATTCGGTACGTTAGTATGTGCTGAATGTTTCCTTTCTATCCATAGAGTAAAGTACCACGACATAAGGCGAAACTTGGAAGTCTAAGGAGACATACAAATGACAAAAACACAGAAAACGAAAGAGAAACTGTAATTAATTATATTATAAATTCAGGCCGCGGGGATCCTACATCTCTCCTAGACTCAACAACAGCTTGCTGTTATAGATGAAATTTACAGAATGAACATAACGAAGCGAAATGATGCATATAATTTCTTCTAAAACATATAATCTGAGATTATGTTAAAAAAACTGAGGAACTGAAAGGCTGAATCATGAATTTTATTTGCACTTTCACTAGTGCCAATAGAACTATCACGCTCATTTTTGTTAAACAGCTGAGGTATTTTACTCCTTCTTATAAAAGCGCGCGCGTCCCACATTGTATAGGAAGCAAAACGAGTGCTAAAATACTCACTGAGTAAAGCAAATAAAAAAAAACTAATTTTAAAATGCAAACCGAAGTGAGAGCTGAGAGGAAAAGGTATATTTGAAATTTTTAAAATATACTGGTAAATTGCATAGCTTGTGTTATACAAATAGTAATCATTACCGATTTAGAATGAGCTTTAACACACTATCTTCAATTCTTTCGTATTTTGCACCAGTTCAACGTTAGGCATGTGTTTGCGGTGATGACGAAAATGGAAACCCTATTTGTCATGAACTGAAATCTATTCGTTCACCTGCTGTTTTTCCTCAGCCAATCAAGCTAATGGTTTTGATTTGGAGAACAGGTGGAATTTCACAAAAAAGTAAAACGTTCGTGAAACTTTAAATACAGCTTCAGGAGACAATTATTTAGTCGAGATTTTCATTTTCTACCACAAATGTGCTCAGTAAGAAATTCCGAATAGGTGAATGGGAAATATAAACTAGCAGATGCATTTTAGGGGAGTGCGTTTTCCTATGCTATCATTAAACATGTGACAGTAAAGGCAAGCGCAACCTTATTACCCTAATAAAAACGAGCTGAATAAGATTAATAACACTTCTCTCGCGGTCAAGCTACTGCACTAACTTTTTTCACAAGATTTCCTAAAAATTATACAGTGACATGGAGGGAAAAGCCGGGTTTGGTGTGATCCTTCTTTCAAAATGAACGCATCAAAAGTTCCGGGTAAGAAAATGTGTTTAGTGAGATGAATAAGGAATTTGGGGAAAAGTGACTTTAGTGAACATTTACAATGTCATCCAAAGGAAATGGTCAATAAGCCAAAGGTTTCGGGGAAAGTCTCGACATCCACATGTAAAAGTTCATAAACTTTTTAAACCTTTGTAACTGTTTCGTATATTAACTTATTCAAAACTTTGCGAAAGTTTCAAAAAACACAAAAAACTTTCAGAATTCACTAAAACTACAATCAATTGCATGAAGATTGAATGATAAAACTCCTCCCGAAAATTTATAGTACAAAAGTAGATGTTTTTAGGCTCATTTCGAGTCTATACCAGTGGTAAAAACGGAAATTCCCTTTCTGGAATATGAAAAATGAACCAATACCTTTGAAAATTGGTGACGCCATAAGAATTTCACCAAAGTTTAACTTATGACGAAGAAGCCTCTAAAACTCAGATTTTTTTACATATGAATTAATTTTAATTTAACGGTTTGTGGCTCCATGTACATTGCGAAAATTCGTAAGGAAGAAAATAAAATACAAAATAATGTAAATAGACGATGTCATCGCTCAATTCACGTTATTTTATAAACAGTGAAATATATTCACTATAAAATATGAAATTTACCTTTCAGCAAATAGTAATTATCATATGTCAGAGGAAAACGTTTTGTATTACTTCCATTATAATTTATAATTGTACATGATATAAAAGTTTATGAAAACCTTAGTTTTCAATATCGTGCTATTTGTTCTACGGTGTTTTTAAAAATCTAGGTTTCTTTTGACAACGCCAGGTGGCACTGCTACTGTCCGTTCGCTGCAAGTAAGGAAACAGGTATTTCTTGAAAGTTTTGTTTCATATTTTCTTAACATGTTTTCAGAATATAAATGGCGCAACATACAGATAAATTAAGATTATTATTACACATACAAATAACATGATTTTTAAGCTTTATCGTGTTACCAATTTCCAAACTTCATTTTTATACACTGACGGAAAAAAATCAAAACACCACTAAAAATAGTTGTAGAGGAATGAAATGGCGGCAATACATTTCTATATGTAACATAATTAATCGATTAAGGTTTCAAGATCACAGCTTAATGTAAGCGCGAGAAGAGCCATTTTAAATGTGAAAGGCTGGTACAATAATAATCGGTGTAACCGCCAGAATGTTGAATGCAAGCACGCTAACGTTCATGCATTGTGTCGTACAGGTGCTGGATGTCAGTTTGTGGGATGGAGTTCCATGCCTGTTGCACTTGGTCGGTCAATACATGGACGGTCAATGCTGGTTGGGGGTGACGCTGGGGTTGTCGTCCAATGATGTCCCATACGTGCTCTATTGGTGAAAGATCTGGTGATTTAGCAGGCCACGGCAACATGTCGACACTATGTAGAGCATGTTGGGTTACAACAGCGGTATGCGGGCGAGCGTTATCCTGTTGGAAAACACCCCTGGAATGCTGTTCATGAATGGCAGCACAACAGGCTGAATCACCAGACCGACGTACAACTGTGCCGTCAGGGTACGTGAGATAACCACGAGAGTGCTCCTGTTGTCATAGGAAATTGCTCCCCAGACCATAACTCCAAGTGTAGGTCCAGTGTGTCTCGGCCGCAGACAGGTTGGTTGCAGGCGCTCACCTGGCCTCCTCCTAACCAACACAAGGCCATCACTGGCACCCAGGCAGAACCGGCTTTCATCGGAAAACACAACAGATCTAAACTCCGTCGTCCAATGAGCTCTAGCTTGACACCACTGACGTCGTAAACGGCAGTGGTTTGGAGTAAGTGGAATGCACGAGATAGGGCGTCTGGCTCGGAGCTTTCCTTCAAATAACCGATTTGTAACAGTTCGCTGTGTCACTGTGGTGGCAAATGCAGCTCGAATTGCTGCCGCAGACGCGGTACGATGTGCCACGGCCATACGCCGTGCACGGCGGTCTTCCCTCTTAGTAGTGCCAGGTGGCCGGCCGGAGCCCGGTCTTCTTGAGGCAGTACCTTCCCTGACCACCGCTGCGAACAATCATGCAGAGTGGCTACATTCCTGCTAAGTCGTTCTGCAATATTGCGGAAAGAAAATCCACCTTCTCGTAGTCCTATTACACTACCTCGTTCAAACTCCGTGAGCTGTTGATAATGGCTTCTTCGTCTTCTTAAAGGCATTCTTGACTAACATCAACACACTACGTCGAATCTCAACGATAACTAACGCTGTAAAGTACGACTTCCACGCACAAAAGTGCGGAAGGATACATTGACATTTAATGACTTGAGCGTGTGGTGAGTGATGTAGAGAGTTGCGAGAGAGATGTTGAAGGAGGAGGATGCCGAGCTTTGGCTAAGACAACAAGTTCAGTTTGTAGCGCGGAGTGTATTCCAGTTTATGTTTTTGTGTAAAGAAATAAATGTTTTGTGTTGTGATCGAGTGTCTGTGATGTTACAGACGAAAGATAGAATTGGAGGCACCGGTGGGATTCGAACTACAAAAGATAGGAAGTGAAGGCGCCGGTGAGACGGGATCGAGCTACTTCAGCGGCGTTTTTTATTACCGTGGGAATCGATGAGTTGAAAGTTCTTCAAGCGTGCGAAAGAACCAACGCGACAGGGATATTTTTTTCCTCTTTGTGTTGGGAATAACAAAGGATGGTGACTGTAGTTTGTTTTTTTCGAAATTAGTTGTTCCGTATCGGATTTACACCACATTAGATGTTTATGTAAGTACTGTTTTGTTGTTGTTCTTAGAGAATTATCCAAAGGAATGAAATATCAAAGCAAGTTTTTTAGAAGTTTCCGGGCACGGAATTAAATAGAAGGAAATAATTTCTGTCAAGAAATAGTACATTCAGGTCAACTGTTTGAGCCTAGATTATAGGTAAATGTAGAATATTGTTGTAAACAATTTCTGTGAACGTATACACATATACGATAATAGAAGGAAATAATTTCTGTCAAGAAATAGTACATTCAGAACAACTGTTTGAGCCTAGATTATAGGTAAATGTAGAGTATTGTTGTAAGCAATTTGTGTGAACGTATACACATATACGAAAATAGAAGGAAATAATTTCTGTCAAGAAATAGTACATTCAGATCAACTGTTTGAGCCTAGATTATAGGTAAATGTAGAATATTGTTGTAAACAATTTCTGTGAACGTATACACATATACGATAATAAATAAACATTGGGTACACGTAGAGCTTGTTGAAATGGCTTTCTTAGGAAGAGCTCGAAAAGAAGAACTTCTGCAGTTGGTGGAAGAATTGGGTATAGAAGTTATGCCAAATCTCAAAATTCTGGAATTAAAAAATAAAATTGTGAACTTTGAAGGTTATGAAGAGGATTTCGTGAAATAACTTTTGGCAGGTATAAAAGAGCGTAGAGAAACAGAAAGACAAATGGAATTTGAGCTTGAAAAACTCAAAATAGAAGCTAGACGTCAGCCGCTGGGAGGTAGTTTGGAGCAAAATGGAAATTCTCAAAAACCGAGATTAGAACTTCGTCATTTGATGAAAACATTTGACCCAAAGGACAGTGATATAAGTATTTACTTAGTTTTATTTGAAAGGCAAGCACAACAAGCAGAAATAAAAAGGGAAGATTGGGTCACGAATTTGATAGGACTTTTGCCCTACGAAATATCACAATTGATTGCCAGAGAAAATGTGGAAGATGCTAAAAACTATGAATATGTTAAAAGGTTACTTCTTAAAAGATATAAGTTAAGTCCAGAGAAATTTAGATTGAAATTTGTACAACACATGCGTACATCAGAGAAGACCTGGAGAGATTTTGCCTTCGAGTTAGAAAATTATGTTAATGAATGGATTTCAGGACTTATAATAGGCGATTTTGAAGGGCTTAAAAAATTAATGATCACAAATCAATTGAAGCGGAGAGTGCCTATAGAAATAAGGGAGCATTTTATTGATAAATGGTCAAATATTGTCTCACCTTCAGATTTGGCTGATATGGTGGACAATTATGAAAGTGTAAGAGGAGGAATCAAGAAAAATTCGTGGAATGAATTTTGTGCTTCAAAGAAAATGCAAGGCAGTGAGAAAAAACTAGAGATAACTATGATCGGGGAAATTTTATGAAAAATGGACTTTATAACAAAAATTATGTTAAGTCAGATGTAGGACAAGGGTGGTCAAAACGGAATGTATCTCAGAATGAAGAAAAGTATGATCGCAGACGGAAGATTCAATGTTACGAGTGTGCATCTTATGATCACATTCGACCTCAGTGTCCTAAGCTAAAATCACAGAACTCAGGAAGCGTAAATAGAATCAGAGAGGAAACTGAAGGGGATCTCTTGGCACCCTATACCTTTGAAGGAAAAATAAATGGAGTTACCATGCCTATTCTCCGGGATACAGGTTCATCAGTTGATACCATTTGTCAAGAGTATGTGTCGCCAGGTGAGTTTACTGGAGAACATGTGTGGGTACAGCATCTTCTGGATGAACAAAAGGTTTGTTTACCATTGGCAGAAGTTGAACTAGAATGTGAATTAGGTCATATTGTAACTAAGGCTGCAGTGATTAGAAAGTCGCTAGATCAAGGTAGATATTTACTTGGAAATAAGACTGCCGCTTTGTTAAAAAAATTGATATGGAGTGGCCACTTTATTCAGAACAAGTAAATGTTGTGGTTACTAGGTATCAAGAAAAACAGAAACGAAACAACGAAGAGAGAAATTCAGTAAAGAATGATTCAGGGAAGAAAGAAAAACAAGCCCTTGAAGGAGAGGCTGTGGGTTCCGAAGAATCAGATGAATTAGGAGAAGAAATTCTGTCATTGAGGCATGATGAAGATAAAGCCATGTAAGAGTTGGTAAAAATGGATTCAAAAAGTTTCATGGAAGATCAACGGCAAAGTTTGGAATTGAAAAAAATTCTCAAAGAAATAGAGAAAGCAGATTGTAATAAGGCAAATGGTTCTGCTGTACTAAGAAATGGGATGTTGGTGAAGATGAAGATCAACAAGATTGGCGAAGAGGAAGATCTTATTGTTGTTCCAGAACAATATAGAGAACAAATAAAAAACATGTGTCATGAGGGAACTTCGGGGCATTTAGGAGTAAAAAAACAAAGACAGACTAGCGAAGTATTTTTATTGGCCTAACTGTTATAAAGACATTGAAGAATTTGTAAAATCTTGTGATTCATGCCAACGTGCTGGAAAAGCTGGGGACAAAAAGAAAGCATTTTTAAAAATAGTTCCAAATATTCCTGAAATTTTTACAAAAATCAACGTTGATGCCTGTGGGCCTTTGCCCGAGACTTCAGGCGGAAATAGATACATAATTACAGCTATGTGTTTGTCGTCCAAATATCCAGATGCAGTACCAGTACCAGACATAGAATCCAAGTCGGTAGATGACGCTTTGTTACACATTTTTAGCCGCATGGGATTTACGAAATAAATTCAAACTGATCAAGGAGCCAGTTTTGTAAGCATTTTGACACTAGAATTTCTGGAGCGGTTTGGAATAAAAGTTACTCATATTTCTGTATATCATCCCCAAAGTAATCCGGTAGAACGATTCCATCGAACTATTAAAATGATGTTGAGAGTTTTATGTCTTGAGTCTGCTCCGGATTGGGAGAAACAGTTACCGGCGGCGCTGTTTGCTTTGAGAACTGTGACACATGAAAGCACAGGGTTTACGCCTGCTGAATTGGTGCATGGAAAAAATTTGAGGACGCCAATGACACTATTGTATGAAAAATGGATGGGTCATCCTGAAGAAGAAAACTATGTCACTGAATATGTATTTGAGTTAATAAATAGGACGAAAAGATGTCAAGAACTTGCCATTAAAAACATGGAAGTGGCTCAATTGAAAAGAAAATATTGGTATGACAGAAATGCGGTAAAACGTGAATTTCAAGAAGGAGATTTAGTATTGGTTTTTGCTACCTGCAGGCCAAATAAGTTAGCGGAACACTGGAAAGGACCAGGGAAAATTGAGAAAAAAATTTTGAGACTAATTATGTAGTAAGCTTTGAAGGTAAAAATGTAAAGCATCAAGTATATCACATTAACATGCTGAAACCATACCATAAATGACCAGAATTTGTGAACTTATTGCCCGGTTGTGAAAATGGTGAAATGGATTTAGAGATTAAATTTCCGCAAGTTGAAAAAAATCCTAATATATTTAACTTCTCTGATATCGAGGAGAACAGTAAACTTCGAGAGCGCCTAAGTGGCCAACAAATTCAGGATCTGAAAAAACTATTATGCCATTACTTGAAAATGTTTTCTAATATTCCAGGGAAGACTCATTTGGTCGAACATGATATCGAGCTAGCTAGTAATGCTATTGTAAGAGTTAAGCTTTATAGAATGTCGCCCAGGCAGATAAATATTCTTTAAGCCGAGATAGATAAAATGCTGCAGTACAAGATTATAGAAGTTGGTGAATCAGACTATACATCACCCATGATGTTGTTAGAAGTACCCGGAAGAGATCCACGCCCATGTATTGACTACAGGCGATTGAATGAAGTGACAAGGACCCAGTTCTATCCATTGCCTAATATAGAAGAAAGAGTCGAAAAGGTTTCTGGAGCGAAGTATATTACAGTATTAGATTTAACAAAAGGGTACTGGCAAATTCCATTAAGTGCTAGAGCTCAACGATTGGCAGCGTTTGTGACTACTTTTGGAACGTATCGGCCCTTAAAGATGCCATTTGGCCTTAAGAACGCACCTTATTTCTTTAGCAAAATGATGTCGGAACTTTTGAGACGCTGCGAAGAGTTTGCCGTACCATATCTAGATGATGTTGCCATTTTTTCCGAAAACTGGGGGGATCATTTGATACATCTTGAAGAAGTGCTAAAGAGGTTGCAGAGGGCTTCCTTGACCATAAAACCTTCCAAATGTAAGTTGGCCCAAGATCACGTCTTGTATTTGGGTCATATTGTTGGACAAGGATATCGAAAACCAGCGGAACGAAAGGTTCAGGCCATACAAAATTTTCTTACGCCAAAGAACAAGACACAAGTAAGATCTTTCTTAGGCCTGGCGGGATGTTACAGCAGATATATTCCAATGTTTTCTTCGATAGCAGCTCCCTTGACAGACATCTTGAAGGGTACAAATCGTAAAGAGGAAATTATATGGTCAGAACAATGTGAGAAAGCTTTTGTGGAACTAAAAAATATTTATCTAGTTTTCCTGTTCTGTATGCCCCTGACTATGAACGTACATTTATTCTACAAACTGATGCTTCAGATCAAGGAATGGCAGTCGTCCTCTCGCAAGAACAAGAAGATGGCGCTGAACATCCTGTACTCTATCTAAGCAGAAAACTTTCGACAGCAGAGAAGACATACAGTACCAGTGAAAAAGAATGTGCCGCCATTATATTTGCAGTACAGAAACTGAAATGCTACCTGGATGGTCAAAATTTCCTCATACAAACTGATCATAACCCTCTCGTTTGGTTACGCACCAACGCAAGTTCAAATGCTCGTCTGATGAGATGAGCCCTTGCTTTACAAGCATATGATTTTGTTATAATTCATCGATCGGGAACTATGCACAAAAATGCAGATGGACTGAGCAGATTTCCAACTTTAGATGATCCACCTTGATCATGCTATGTGTCTGCTAGTGAAAACATTTTTTTTTTTTTTTTTTTTTTTTGGTTGTGATATATACTACATAGAAATTGTTGGAAAACACGAAAAGATGATTGTTAAATTAACTCATATATTTCTTTTTGTAAATGGATTATGACTCATTATGTGAACTATGACTATTGTATTGTAAAATGACAAGAACTTTTTACCACTGGAAAAAGTTCCTCTGGAGTGAGGAGGGGTTGTAAAGTACGACTTCCACGCACAAAAGTGCGGAAGGATAAATTGACATTTAATGACTTGAGCGTGTGGTGAGTGATGTAGAGAGTTGCGAGAGAGATGTTGAAGGAGGAGGATGCCGAGCTTTGGCTAAGACAACAAGTTCAGTTTGTAGCGCGGAGTGTATTCCAGTTTATGTTTTTGTGTAAAGAAATAAATGTTTTGTGTTGTGATCGAGTGTCTGTGATGTTACAACGCTCAGGAACGTTACAGCACGTATTTACAGCAAACCTGCTTTGCATGTTCCGAAGGACGCTACTAGCGCCACACGTAAGCGCCAAACGCGAAATTTGCATAGACGTCATCTTACAGATGTAATCTCACCGCCTACCAACTGTCGTTTATCTAACATAACCCCTTCTTGGTGTTGGGATTTTTTCGTCAGTGTATTCCAGAACGTGAATTTCCGTTTCCACCAGTGGTGCGAACAGGCTGGAATGACAGTAAGATAAGAAAAAGCGAAAAAAGTTCGAAGCTTCGTGCTCCGATGCAAGTCATCCGATTAAGAGATAGATATTCTAATGATTTCCTTACGTACTTGTAGAATCATTTTGCAATATTCATTGACTGCAGATATCAGTCTTGAACGAATTGATGATATAACTCTATACCTTCGTTGACATCACCGAAGATAGCTGGCAATTTTTCTTCAAGTTTATCTTGATGTGAGAACATTACTGCAGTGCGCGATAAATAGCAGATCAGAAACTTTGCATTCAGGTAGCACCTTTGAAGTAGTTGTTTCTAAAAGTGACAACACCAGTCAGAATGTAGAACAGTTAGTTTTCAAGATGCAGGAAATATCGCAGTACAATTCTTCCACAACTATCTGAGGCACAAGTTTATCCCTATTTTTATTTCTGTTTTAAAATCTCTAGTCAAAGTATTTGCTGTTTTTATTAAAACATCGTTAGACGAGTATCTGTGAAAGTTAAAAAAAGTGAAATTCCTGAAACTCACTTTAGGGGACCCCCAGAAATGACTTTGAAAAATTGCTTGTCCAAAAATAGGCTGAAAGTTTTTTTTTTTTTTTTTTTTCACGAACGTGTCCAAATCTTGCAATGTGCATAAAAAAAAGGTAGAAAATGGGTATTAGTGTTTTACAAAACCAAGTGCATAACCACAGACACAGTAGACCTTCCATTTCATGAACAGCGGTAAATATGCTTTTAAGTTAAATTTTCTTCTATTTGAGTCTTCTTCAACGTATTCACGCAGAATGAGCATTTTGCCATCGCTTTTCCTGAGTAAAATAATTGCTAATTTTTTTGTTTTTAAATCAATACCAATTAAACTGTTCTTTCTACCGTCGCAAAAATTTCAATATAATTTCCTGACAAATATCAAACGTACATGCAAAAAGGCTAATAAAATGTTTTGCATTATTAATATTTATAAGAGCTGTGCAGTGTGTACTGACTCAGGTAACTCTGACGTAAATTCTAATTCGTTCTGAAAACAAACAAGCTGCTTCAAGTTTGTGTATCATATCTGAGCATCAGCCAAGGAAATTCAGCACTTAATTATCGACAAGGTGGAGTAAAAATTGCGGATTAATGCCTCACATACTTAATATCTCAGTATGATTATTCAGTTACGGAAGACTAACACTTTTTCCTTAATATTTTTTATATCTCAGTATGCTACCTTAATAAATAAAATATTGTTTTAAATAAAAATATCGCATTTTATGTTTTACCTTCAACAACGTTTCTACACTCAAATACACCGAAGAACCAAAACATTATGACTACCTGCCTAATATGATGTTGGTCCTCCATGTGCCGCCAAAACAGCTCTTACACGGCGAGGCAAGGCGTAGGCGCAACAAGATTTCTAAACGTGTCTTGTAATATCTGCTACCAGCACGTTACCAACCGACCCTTTTACTCTTGAATTACGTGGCTGAGCCCCTGCAGATCAGATTTGCTGTTCCAACAAAGACATAGATGCTCGATGTCTTGCTCTTGCTTTGTGTTTCATTCGGTTTCCAGAAATCGACGAGCAAAGTTTACTTTTCGTGCAACAGTTTCTTTTATAGAAAAGAAAGAGAGGGATGACAATGAATAGGAGGGTACAGCACGCCATTTGAGAAAACTCCGAAACTTACTGTCTATCCATCAATCCATTTACCGTGTACATAATTAAAAGTAAGATTTTGCGAAAGTTAAACATTTCTCGGTAAATGCTTGAAGATAGTTGATAGTAAGCAAGTTCTGCTTTCACTATGCAACTTTTTCATTACAAACCGAACGAGCGTGATTTATAGTTACACCCTTCATTTATATAATACATTGAAAACACGTTCCAAACAGTGAATTGCTTGAAATATTTTCTCACAATTTACATATCATATTACGTATTGCATGGTAAACAGAAATTTTTCAGTCAGTCACAGCCACCACTCTTTTCTTGCAAAAAATAATTTCATTAAAGAATCTGAGAATCACAGCTTCCAATCTGCATGGTTCATTTTTGTGTATGTATTGAAATTAGCGTCCAGTTACTTGGGTAGATGGACGTGTTTTACTGATGAGAAGAATACCACTAACACATCATTCCACAAAACTGCCGAACCTGCCATCCATCGTGCAAAAAGTTCATTGACATATATCGGAAAATTACGACAAAGACACGTGTGAAAAGGAAAACAGCATTTTGTATGCTAAATGAAATACCTTTAAATGTGGTATCTGCACCAATTTTCAGCACACTATTTTGTATGTATGGGGCACGTGGAAATATGAGGGTTTTTTTCATAATTAACTATTCTTGTGTTGCGGAAGAAAACAACATTTTTCTCGTTCAAAAATGGATGTGGAGAAAAGATACCACGGAATTCCTGAAACGCCCTTCAAAATTATTTATCACATCTTTCCAAAAGTAAAAACACATTTTCTCTTCCTACGAGAAAAGATGCTTTGTCAAGATGCTAACATTTTTTCTGCTAAATGATGCACACATGCAGTCCACATGGTACAACAGGAAACGTGATTCATCGGATCAGATGATCTTCTTCCAATCATTCAGGATCCAGTTTTGATGTTCACGTGACCATTGTAGGCGCATTTGAGGGTGAACCGAGCTTAACATGGGCACTTAGAGTGGCCTGCGACTGTACAGGCTAATTTTCAGCAGAGTTCAATGTAGTGTGTGTTGTGACAGATTACCGGCGAGTTGAGCCACTGTACCTTTTCTGTTGCCCCGTACCATACGGAATAGCCTTCTGTTGGATAGTGCCCTTGCCGTCTCGGAAATGCCCTGACCCAGTTGTGCACGATATACTAGAAATTGTTTAATTTTTCACGACATATAGGTAGCACCACCGTGTGGGATTTTTAGCCCAGAAAAACTACTTCCCTTGCACGTGAGACTTAGAATTCTGAATAAATATCAGATCTCAGTTATTCGAAACATCTCATTCTTCCTCCTTCTCGCGACAGCTGTTCTAATTCAGAAACGGATCCATGCCAGTAATAATGAGTTCGGGTAACATAGTGAAATTTAATGAAGAGTGAACCATTT
Source organism: Macrothele yani (assembly GCA_039090855.1). NCBI lineage: Eukaryota > Metazoa > Arthropoda > Arachnida > Araneae > Macrothelidae > Macrothele > Macrothele yani. The sequence continues at coordinate 662,663 of CM077016.1, forward strand.
GAAATGCGTGGCAGTCACACAAGCAGATAATTTTTGTCGTAATGTTGCAGTATTTTAGCATTACTCATGATAACATCTCTTCAGAGAACTTGAAAATTACATTGCTCAGAAACTGAATTTTAAAATACAAAGGCACTTATCCTCATCGCTGGTTTTGTTTGGTGCAAAGCTAACCACCAAATTTCTTATGTTTCATAATAACATATTATATTAATATATGGATTTTTGCTTTTCTGTGTTTACAACTCCTGAGGGAACAGAAATTTAATTCCTCCCCTACTCTGTCCATGTCGTGTTATATCAGAATGTTTCTAATAGAACACTTATCAAGATAAATTTCAAACATCTCGTGGTTTGAACATTGTACTGAAAGAAACACTACAGTATTCATGTACTAATGCCACATGCGGCAATCTGACTGGTTATACTTCCAACTGCGGCACTCTTGCTTCGATTTGCATGTTTACTTGTCAGAGGTATCATGCTGCCATCTATTGACCGCTCGGAAAGATACTTCGCGTGAGTTGTGTAATAATCCCGTATCGTTAATATTTTTGGGTGGCCTTTAAACGGACTTTTAGGAATGCTAATTTTGTCCCTACTCCAAAATATTTATTATGACGGCAAAGTGTTGACTCCTCATAAATGGGAAAGTGCCCATTTGGCAGAATAAATCAATCGATTTAATGCTAGGAGAGAACTGTCTAATGATGCGAATCAAAACCTGAAGGCAGTGCTCCGAGGAGAGACAATGCCGTCGGAAAGTATATTCAACAATGTGGTCTGTCAAACGAATTATTTATTTCCCCCTATTGATTTGCTTTTGAAGGGACAGAAAGTAGTTATCTATAACACTGATACCATTCGCGAGCTGCCTCAACGGACGTGGTAACTTCTCCCTATGACGATTCTTCGATTACCTAAAACGTGATAACTTTGACACCTGAATTGTCCACAACGATGAGACCTATAGACTCTGAGAGTCATTGGTTGACCTTCTAAACATGTTCTACTGGTTGGTATCAATCGCTGTCGCTCACACTACGAAACACGTCTCCTCATAATGGGCAACTTCTAGGAAAAAGCGCTTCAATTCCACATGGTAGGGATGAGCGTTATTTCACTACCTGTGATTTGATCATGGTTACCGAAAAGTCACAGGTAGCGCCTGCTACTGAAAACCGTGAGTAACAGTGATCGTCCAATAAACGTTCCTCACTCTGTCATTGCTACCCATCATGCTCTTCGTGATTTTTCACAGCCCCTCTTAACTGTTACCGAGGGAATTCTGCTCCTGTAGCTGTTACTCGTTATCTGCTGTTGCGACTTGGAAGCTGCCTGCTATTCGTGATTTTTTCACAGCGTTGCTTTTGAGCTCATCGTTCTCGCAGTAAGTGAGGTTCAATTTTTCGGAGAAAATAGTGAATTGTGAACGTTACTTAGTAAACCTTTAGTAGCTTCATCCGTTTCAATGCTGAAAAAAATGCTGCCTCGTTTCTTTCAAGGTTGTAACATACCATGTTATGTATAAAAGAACAGTGTATATTTGATAATCTGAATTTAAAATTTAACTAACCGCTAAAAAACGTATAAAAGAATTACGCATAATTCAACTAAAAACCGTAAAAACTACAGCAAAATATCAGAATTAGCGCCGAAATACGTATAAAAATTTAAAACAAGTTTAGGACATGACAGACGTTGTAAATCCTGCAACGCAGTCAGGGGTGATAATATCCCCTACTAAGGACTGGATGTTTCTTGGCAGCCGCCTGTCACATGGACGTTTTTGTCTTCTGTCCAGTTGTGCTGGAAGCTACCTTTTGAATTAAGTGCCTTTGTATCTTTTGGATTCCTTGTTTATACGGTTTTGCTCACTTGTCCCATATTCTTACATCTTGGGGATCTTCTGGTATGATTTGAGTCGATGTGGAGCACTTCTGCACGACGTTACATTAAAAAACCCGTCTCGTCCTTAATTTTTGCACGCTAGTGTATATATATATATATATATATATATATTCTCCCCTAAACAAGAAACCCCAAGAATCAGCTTAAAGTTTGCAAGTTTAGCTTTTGTGGCTGGATATTTAGTGAAAGTTATTGATGAAAGAACAGACTTCCCCTCCTGCTTGGAAAAAATTGGCTAACCGTAATTGCATGGCACTCATTCTTAATATCATCGCAAATCAAGATCGTGGAGGACTGATTTACCCAACGTCAGCATTTATTATGTTCCTTTGTATCATACAAGATTTTGTTGAAAAATCTCTTCCATATTTGCAACAAAACGTATTGACATATATTCTTCCAAAACTGGAAAAATGTCCAGTTTTAAAAAGCCATGGAGTGGATCACAGTAAACTAACCAGCAAGTTAATTTGCCAAAAATTTCTTCCAGCTCTGCTCTTAAAGCTTCCTTTTAGAAAGTGTTTGTTAAGTGTCTTCAGGAAATAAAGGGTTCCTTTTAATGAACTGCACTGCTTTCTTTAGATCTGTATAAGTGATATTCAATGAAATAATTATATCAGGTTAAATTTCAAAGGGTACCAAAGCAAATTACCATGTGCTGTGTGGCAAAACATATATATATACAGTATAAAACTTAGTTTTAACACCCACCAACAGGATGTTAAAATTAAGTCTTATTACTTTTAATCTTTAATTCCCCAAGATAATGTTATTACTTATGGCACACTGTTGGGCCAAAAATGAGAACATTTCGAACTATTAAACTGACTGTGCAAAAATATTTTTCAACTGAAGATATACCAGTTTTTTCATCTAACATATTCAGAGAAACGTTTGTTTAACTTGAATGCCCTAGATAGTGTGTGTTGCAACTTTGGAGCAAGGGTAAGTATTCGAGATAGTAAGAAAAAGTATTTGTAAATGAGAAACGTAAATAAAACTGAAAATTATAAATGTGTCAAATAGAAACTAAAACTATGTCGATATCATGTTCGACTTCTTGTCGGTATTGTATAAGAAAAGTGAAAATATAATTATAAATTCGATTTTGCCTATACATCAAAGATTTTAACAATGCACTGACTATTTGTAATGTAGTCAGTGAGTTAATTAATCATTACGGAATATCATAAATTAAAAATAAAGCATTTGACACTAATAATAATTTAAACAAATTCAATCCATTTATGTTTTTTTCATCTCCATCTTTTCGTACTATCGTGTTAGACTACTTTCCTATTTTTTCATAATTTAAAAAGATTATTTTGTTTAGTCTAATTTTTACTATTTTTTAATTTTAAAAACCTTTATCATGAACCTCTTACTAAGTATATGTAGAATGTTCTAAAAGGTGATTTCTAAATAAATTGTATACTTCCTGTTGCAAGCGGAAACTCTTGTGCAGGCTCCCACCCTCTCAGTTCGTTGTCTAATCTGTGTGGAAGTGAAAATGGCATTTTTAAAGGATACTAACTTGAAGTTAAACAAAATTTTAAAAGTTAAAAGAAAGTGTCTATTAAACATCTTAGTTTACTAAAAGAATGAATGAATGAGGTCCTGAATGGAAAAATTAGGTAAACGATTAATAGATTCCTTAACAGTCCCTCATGCGTCGGCCTTTTGTTAGAGTCGGACATGAGGTATAAATTAAAGAAACAGAAAAAAAAATGATTTTTGCTGAATAAATAGGACAAGATCTGTAAACGCAATGCAATGACGTTGTCTTATTTATTAACTTGGGGGGGGGAGGGTGTCTTTCCAGTGCAAGTGGCAAAATTAAAACGGGATTTCTGTTTTCATTTAGCCATCAAAATAGCTTAAAATCCGATTGCTGAACAAACCCCTGAAGTTTCATTGCATTTGTTTTTCACTAATAGAATCAACGTATTGTATCACTTACCTTCGAACCCCACCCCCTCCCTAAAAAATTAATAAATCAAAAAACTTATGACATTGAGTTTACAGTACTTGTTCTATTTACTCCGTACAAATACCTGTTTCAAATAGTTGGAAAGAACATAGTTTCAACTGTTATAGTTTCGTAAGCATCTAAGTACGGGAGATCACCTTCACGTTAGACAGCACCAATATACTAGGTAGCGCGGTCACTATAAGGTCTTTCTGTGATGACGTCAAGAATTAGTGCTGCGGCCTTGTTTCAGGGGGCGTTGGTCTTATCCCCATCCTTCGGGGTTAATCTCTCAGAGCCAGCCCTTAATGTATCATCAGTAGTGCTGGATGTTGGTTAATAATCAAAAACAGTCAACCATAGATGATAAAAATGGAAAATATTGGTGTTGTAAAACTGTATTCATGTGATCATCGTTCTGATATTTTACCCCCTTCCTTTTTTTATATTTGATTACATAAATTTAGTTTTGTATATATTACGTTTTCTTTTTTCTGTCAATAATTGCGATTTATTTTGCAATGAAATTTCTTAGTCGTTGTTATATTGTTTGAGTTACTTTAACTTGATAAACGTTTTTAGTAAGGGATAACTTTTCTTTATTAGCATTTAAATGGTGGTACCAGCTAGATAAACATACTATTTACTAATCTGAACGAGTACACCGTGTTTGCTCATAAGTCATAACTAAAGAATCATAGATTTTGCTATGCAGCTTTGCTGTGAATTCCACGCGTTATACTACATTATAATATGTAGTAATATTTTTTAGCTGGATATAAATATCATATATGTGGGCGTTTTAATCCTAAGCCCAAAAAATTCCCTTTAAAAACAATACTAATTTTAATTTTTACTTAGATCATGATTTCCTTGACGTAATGCATAACAACTGTGGAAAACGCGAGTGAACAGTATGGTTCCAGCGCTTCACCGTCTCCGTGGAAAGAATGGGAACAATCAGATGATTCCTGCTTTTTTCCCTGATTCGACAGGACGTTAAGAGCGAAGCGTTACCACTCGCTCGATCAAGTAGGTCTGTGCTCTGTTGTAGCAGACGACACAGGCCAGATACGAAGTACAGCAGAACAATCCTTTGGTGAAACAACACACTAGAATATTTACGCTATCAAGAGGAATATGAGCATCATGATACCACTTTTCAAGTATACAGGAACACAGTTCATCCTTTCTTGTAACGTGCTTCTTCCGACACTTCAATTGTCCAATACGATAATACATATCCACTTGAGAGTCATTGGATGACCCTCTGAACATCATGATATTGGTAGCAATCCTTGTCTTTCACATCACGAAAGACACGCAGCCTCATCCCTACCAATTTCAATGAAGAAAGTGGTCCGTAACAAACAAAAAAAAACAAAAAACAAAAAAAACAAAAAAAAACACTCAGTTGCTCCATTTACAAAACACACATTCAACAAACACACTAGAACTATACTCCGAGCAAAGCTAACTTGACTTTGCAGTTAAAGCTACGGAGTGTGTACTTCCACTGCATAATATAGTTCCAGTTTAAAAACTCCTGTTCAAGCTTGAATCGAGACCTAAAAAAGCGCATGGATATATAGATGTTCTAAATGGCGTACGCACATAAAATAAAAGAAAAGATCCCAATTTTTAGTCGTGTTTCTACAAAATACAAATTTTCGCATTTTGGCGACGTCATTGTCACTTCTGTTTTGCTTCATAGAGGCTATACAGTATACACTGTTGATATTTACTGCAACCTGGAGAGAATTAAATTAGCCTGAAGGTAAAGGGGAGATAATGGCTTGGTCTTTTCTTCGTGGTTACTGTTTTAAAATACTTATTTGGAAATCGTTTGTCTGGTGGTCGGCAAGGTTCTGAAGGTGTGTGGTTTGAAGTGGGACATCGTGATGGAACACGGGATGTTTACTTTTCCCTTGCCTTTACTTATCCTCAGTGGGAAGAGTCCACGACACATGGAACCCCATTAGTGGGCGGTGAAATTATGAAACACAAGAGATATCTTCTCGGTAAATCGGTTTCACAGCATTAGCAGTGTATTCAGGTTAGCTTTGCCCCGAGTATATGCCTACTAAGCGCGCCAAGGAAAGAACGGACGTGTTGCCATCTGTCGGCCCACCTGGAATCACAATAAATAAAAATAACGAAGAGCGGGCCGCAGTTGGAGGTACAGCCGTCTGACTTTCCCACATTTATTTGAATAAACGTTAAAACTAATTAAACACAACTTACCTTCCTAAAAAAGAAAAACAATTTCAGATCTTCCCAATAGGTAACGAACAGTTACGCAAACAGACTGTTGAAACGAAATTTCTTTCAGTTCGAACATGCACTGCCAAAGTCCCCCAGTATTTACAGCGGCATACTTCCTTTTTCCACTTATAGTGTGCCCCTGTTATTTTATTAGTTTATTTTTGTCTCTTCAATGCAGGTTGAATTTTCATTCTTCTGCAGCTTTTTTTGCAATGAGCATTTATTCGGTACAATGTTTGGCGTGTTCTGAGGATTAAATACTACCATTTAGCGCACCTCTATTTAGAAAATGATAGTTTGGCTTTTTAGTTGAAACCAATGAATTGTAGTCAAATTTAATAACAGAGTAAAACGCTGATTATCGGAGGTCCTCCGTAGTACATACAAATTTTATTTTTTAAAATTGTCAAGGCACGTGGATTCGTAAGATAACAGAAGTTATTATTGCGTATATTATATAACATTGAATTACAATTCAGCAGTATTGCACCATTCTTCTAGCAGAACTTATTTGTCATCACTGTTACAGTTTTCCATTCTGCCACCATTGTGTGCAGTCAAGTGTATTACGAATTTAATTTTGCTTGGAACTTCCCTGTCCTGGGTGGTGTAATGAATAGCATAGTCGACCGGTAATCGGGAGATGCGGGGTTCGATTCCCGCTCCAGGATGATGTTATTTTCAAGTATTCAGGAAAGTGTTACGTGGATGACCAGTGGGTAGTGCAAGCAAATTCAGTTTGCTTTGCTTGAAATTCGTAATAGCTGCAGAAATATTACTTAAATTCGGAGAAAGTTAAGATGGTGTTGATTACATTGAAGTTTACAAATTAGTGGACGTACAAGTAAAATAAGACAAAAAAATGATGCTACATAGAAAAGCAGCAAAAAAACACGGATTTTTGTGTCTAAATAAGTTTTAAAATGTTCGGTTTTGTGCTCACATACTACAACAACGTTTATCTTCTTTTTAATAGATCTTTTTATGTATTTAACCCGATAAACGCAATTTGGATTAACTATATTTGAATTATCTGGGCTCTAGCGTCACCCAGTTACCACGGATAACTAACTTTTCAGTGTACATATAAAATCTGATGCTAATAAGTTCCCTAACTATATCCTTTCAAAATACAGATAACAGTTTCTAGGCATATTTTGAATTCTTTGAGAAACGAATGGAAATTGTGTTCCTTTTATGAAGATACAAAGTTATTATTGAATAAATAACTTTGAAGTTTTGCTCCTACGGTAACCCTACCTCTTCCACACTATGTAAAAGCTCTGTTTAAGACTTCTTAAATGATCGCTATTTTATAGCTCTGGCTTTTATAGCCGTTGCATAACTCAAGGGTTATAATTACACACAGAAACAAATTCGACTGTTTTCTCTTTTATTCCTAGGGGTAAGGAACAGGAATAACTGACAAAAACGGAAAGCAAACTCCTATTTTCTGTATGAGGCGCACGCAAGGCAAGTACTACAATAAAATTCCAACCAAAATGTCGAAATCATGACTCAAGGTGATCTGTCAATTGCCTTTTCAACAGACAAATGCATGTCTATGTCTCATATCGAAGTTCGATATGTCATTCGGAATCTTTTCGTAGAAAACCACGTCCGCCAGCCAAGGTAGCAGGACGCTGATTTTAATATACTTCAACGCAAGAATTCAGCTTGTGGTAAACGTCTATCTGGAAAAACAATATTGAAATTAGTTTTTACCACGAAATGATCGATGATTACTTAAAGAACCGACTAAAAGAATGACTGAAGGAATTATTTTTAGAAGTAACCTACCAAAAACTACTCTAGTTTAATGACGTCTTTATCTCAGTCGTCGTGTTACTTTAAAGTTGTACACAGCAGTGCAATGCTGTTGTTTATGTATAAATTGCTACTTGGTAAGGTCGTTTAAAAGCAACCCATTGATGAAGTAATCAAAATAGTTGGTTATGAAGGCGTCGTGGCATTGCCGTTCGCATTAGGATATCTGTCCGATTTTGGATGCTATGCATCTTTCCAGACAGTATAAAAGTAAATCCCAAGTAAGAAATTTTGGTATAACAAAAACGGGTAAGGGTGCGTAGTTTTCAAAATCATCGTTGAAACCTGATCGCGCGGCATGTGTCCCATGAAGGTCACTTCATGGGACACATGCCGCGTCACGACAATAGTTAGTTTCATTGTTAGTCAACAATATCTTTTACTAAACTATCACCGAACATTATTTAATCACGCTTTACATAAAAGTAACAGTATCTCATTGCAATTTGCGAAAATTATGAGTACCTGGTGTTATCTGTGATAAAAGCCATCACAAACATGGATTTTAGATGCTACCAAAATGGTGCATCGTAGCGAAAGTTGTCTTCTTCTCGACCCCCCCCGAAAAAAAAGTTGGGTTACCTGCTTTTGACGAGTTTTAAAATGATGTTTGAAAAGATGGGGTGTAACCTGTAGATATCTGAGAACAAAAGTTGCCGTCCCCTCTTACTAACACACTTACAGTTTAGCCATTCTTTCCATCTCGAGCTCAGATTTTAGTGTACGCATGCCCAGACGGAGTTTCTTAGCTACATCACATTTCATCGAATTCATAGACATTTCTTTACGTTCGTCTAAATCTGAATAAATAATAATAAATATTGTTTCTAAAACACTAAACAGGTGAAATACTTACTATTACAGCCTCAGTAGTTTAGTAAATATCTTTTTAGCATGTCTTTTGTAAAAAGAGATCGTGCTTCTGTTATCGGTATGTCCGTTCGTCCGTCCGCCTCTACCCACGGTATCTCTGCAACTATTAGTCCGATTTGAAAAATTCTTTTTGCATTCGGATGCTCGAAATATGCTAATGATGATCCTTCATTTCGTCTTTTTTACGATGCACAATTTCGCCGCTAGAGGGCGTAAATGCAGATGATGTCGAATTCAAAATTACGTTTTATTCCACATATTTGCTTCTAAACATCGTATTGAAAAAATTCTTTTATCTTTCGATTCCATTTATGTCGAAGAGTATTTTAGATATAGTTTCTTTTCCAAATAACGCATAGATTTCCCGCTAGGGGGCGTAAAAGTAAATTACATTTTTCACGATAACTTTTCTCCTAAAACTGATTTGAAATGTTTTTTTTTTCAGCGGATACATCTCCTGATGGAAAATCTTTTGCATATAATTTTGAATTTTTGGTAAAGAACACTTTGGCCACCAGGGGGCGTAAGCGTTAATTTTTGCTTCTGATGTATTTGCCATAAAATCTGAGCTTCTAACATCCCGATTGAAAAAATTCTTTCGTGGACTAATGCCACTCACATCGATAAACCTTTTGGGAATATTTTTTTCTTAAAATATTTCACAGTTTTTCCGCCAGGGAACGTAGATGTATATCTTATTTTTGTCAATAGCTCTACTTCTAGGAGTCCGATTTGAAAAATTCCTTCTTTGTTGGATAGTGTTTTCCGTGTGACATGTTTTTCATATAATTTCAAAATTTTCAAGTAATCCATAGACTTTCCGCTAGGGGGCGTAAAGGTAAATTGCGTTTCTCCCTATATCTCTGCTTCTAAATCTCCGATTTGAAAAATTCTTGCTGCACCGGATACAGCTCCTCATGGGAAATCGTTTGCACATAATTTCTAATTTATGTAAAAAAATGGTTTCGCCACCAGGGGGCGTAAATCTTAATTTCCGCTTCTGGTGTATTTGCAGCAAAATATGAGCTTCTAAATTCTCGATTGAAAAAAACGTCGTTTGTAGACCGATACTACTCTTGTCAACAAACCTTTTAGAAACATTTTCTTCTCAAAATAGTGCATGGTTTCTGCGCCAGGGAGCGTAGATGTATATCTTATTTTTGTCAATATCTCGACTTCTAGGGGTCCGATTTAAAAAATTCCTTCTTTGTTCGATAGTGTTTCTAGTGTGACATGTTTTTCCCATAAATTCATAGACTTTCCGCTAGGGGGCGGAAAGGTAAAGTGCGTTCCCCACTATTTCTCTGCTTCTGAATCTCCGATTTGAAAAATACTTTCTGCACCGGATACAGCTCCTGGTGGGAAATCGTTTGCACATAATTTCTAGTTTTTGTAAAAAAATGGTTTGGCCACCAGGTGGCGTAAGTCTTAATTTCCGCTTCTGATGTATTTGCAGCAAAATATGAGCTTCTAACATCTCGATTTAAAAAAGTCTTTTGTTGACCGATGCTACTCACGTCGGAAAACCTTTTAAGATAATTTTCTTCTTGAAATATTGCATGGTTTCTACGCCAGGGGGCGTAGATGTATATCCTTTTTTTGTCAATATCTCTACTTCGAAAAGTCCGATTTGAAATATTCCTTCTTTGTTGGATAGTGTTATCGATGCAAAATGTTTTTCCCATAAATTCGAAAATTTCACGTAAATCATAAACTTTCCGCTAGGGCGTATAATGGTAAATTGCGTTTTCTGCTCCTAAATCTCCAATTTGAAAAACTCTTCCTGTATCGCATACAAGACCTGATGGAAAATATTTTTCACATAATTTCTAATGTTTTGTAAAGAATGGTTGGGCCACCAGGGGTCATAAGTGTTAATTGCTGCTTCTGATGTATTTGAAGCAAAATCTGGGCTCCTGAAAACTCGACGTAATCTTTTTTATAGAATAATAATAACAACGTTTCGCACAATAAAATGTTTATTATACATCGACTATAGTTTCGCAGAGCGATTGGCTCGGCTTCCTCAGGACGAATGGAGCGTAAACATTCAAATCATTGTGACATCATCAGAATTCTGACGGTCACGGGTTTTGGCGAGTTGTTTCCACGCGCTTGAAAGAAATGGAGTCGACGTCATGTCGTTGACAAGCCGTGACGAGTTCCGGTATATGTGGAAAGCTTCTAATATATTAAGCTTGAAAGTCGAGTCCGGTTTATCAATAAGCGTAGCGTTTCCAAACAGAAAGTTATGGTAATTTTCGTGACAATGTTGAGCTATAGACGACTTTTTCAGTTCATAGTTCCGTACATATGTCTTGTGTTCCTTCACATGGAAGCTTAAAGCCCTGCGGGTCTGTCCTATATATGAAAGTCCACATTCACAAGGTATCTGATAAATTCCCCAGGAGTTTAAGTCTTCGATGTAGTCTTTTGATCCGTAAAAATTCATCTTGTTTATGGGTTTGAAAATAACTTTGAAATTAAAACTTTTAAGGATTTTTGAAACCGCGAAACAAATCTGAGGAGCAAATGGGATAACTGCCCAATTCTTTTTGTATTGGGAGGTCTTTTCAAACATCATAAAAGAATTGCAGTCAAAGCGCGATATCATCATCACTAAAGCTGATAAAGGAGGACAAGTTGTTATTCTGGACAAGAAACATTACGATGCAGAGGTCGAAAAACTTATTACCGAGGGACCCTATAAGGAAATAAAAAATGACCCATCGGAGAAACATTTAAAGGAAGTTCGGAAAGTGGTAACAAGTTGTGTAACCCTTGACCAAAGCTCAAAAAATCATCTGAAGCCCTCATATTCCCGTTGTCCACGTTTTTATGCACTTCCGAAGATACACAAGATTGGTGTCCTCTTTCGTCCCATAGTCAGCAATATAGGATCAGCTACACATAAGTTGGCCAAATTTCTATCTTCGAAACTTTCGACTTTAACGACTTCTTCGAACACAACTTCTGTAAAAAATTCCATTGATTTTGTCAATAGGCTAAAGCGACATCCATTCAACTACCAGTTCATGTTATCCTTCGATGTGAAATCCATGTTCACAAGTATCCCGGTTAATGGAGCTCTCCAAGCATTAAAGTCAAGTCTCAAAGAACATAATTTCAGCCAACCAGAAACAGAAGAGTTTTTGAGGCTAGTGGAAATTTGTGTAAGACAAAACAGTTTCCTTTTTCGTGGAAGATTTTTCCAACAGACCGAAGGCCTTGCAATGGGTAGCCCACTGTCACCTATTTCATGCGAAGTCTACATGCGTCACTTTGAAGACCAACTATTTTAGCTTGTTACATTTGACCTGTGGATTCGATATGTAGATGATACTTTTGTTCTCTGGAATGGCATAACCTCGGAAATACCTAAATTAGTTGAACTTATCAATTCAATCGATCCCCATATACAGTTCACATATGAGACTGAGAATAATGGCTGCTTACCATTCCTCGATGTTCTTGTGTCACGCTCTCAAGGATCCTTTAGTACAACAGTTTATCGAAAACCATTTGCTGTTTCCTTACCCCCTCATGCAAAATCAAATCATCCGTGGAAACAAAAGATCTCGGCCTTCTTCACATACGTATATCGTGCAATACATATCTGCTCAACTGAGGATTCCTTACAGAAAGAGCTTGATTTTCTTAAAGGAATTTCAGCACACAGAGGATACAGCCCTTCCGTTATAGACAAAGCTGTCCAAAAGTTTAGAAAACCAAAGCCTGTCTGCACGCTCATGCCTATAGACCTCCCAATACAAAAGAATTGGGCAGTTATCCCATTTGCTCCTCAGATTTGCTTCGCGGTTTCAAAAAATCCTTAAAAGTTTTAATTTCAAAGTTATTTTCAAACCCATAAACAAGATGAATTTTTACGGATCAAAAGACTACATCGAAGACTTAAACTCCTGGGGAATTTATCAAGATACCTTGTGAATGTGGACTTTCATATATAGGACAGACCCGCAGGGCTTTAAGCTTCCGTGTGAAGGAACACAAGACATATGTACGGAACTATGAACTGAAAAAGTCGTCTATAGCTCAACATTGTCACGAAAATTACCATAACTTTTTGTTTGGAAAACGCTACGCTTATTGATAAACCGGACTCGACTTTCAAGCTTAATATATTAGAAGCTTTCCACATATACCGGAACTCGTCACGGCTTGTCAACGACATGACGTCGACTCCATTTCTTTCAAGCGCGTGGAAACAACTCGCCAAAACCCGTGACCGTCAGAATTCTGATGATGTCACAATGATTTGAATGTTTACGCTCCATTCGTCCTGAGGAAGCCGAGCCAATCGCTCTGCGAAACTATAGTCGATGTATAATAAACATTTTATTGTGCGAAACGTTGTTATTATTATTCTATCTTAACACCGCAAGCTTCGTAGTCATAAATTATATATGTAATCTTTTTTCTTGGACCGATACCGCTCATATGGATAAACCTTTTTCGAATACTTTCTTCCTAAAATAATGCTAGGTTTTCCCACCCGGGGGCGTAAAGTCACATCTTATTTTTGTCGATAACTCTGTTTCTAAGAGTACGCAAGCTCACGATTCCGTTTACACCAATATCTGAGGGATTAAAGGCCCGATTGAAAACTTCTTTCTTCCGTCAGATACTATTGTTTTCCATACTGGTTCCATTGACTTTGAATAGCTTTGATAAATTTAATTTGCGTCAGAACGGATTCAAAAGACGTGCTTATTACACCCGAAAATTCGGTGTCATCTTTTTTGTTTCATTTGTTCCCGAATAACCATGATTGCTTGGACCGGAAAAACGTGACCGTTCTCGGGAGGTAGCCGCAGTTCGGAGATTAGGCATAAGATAATATTGTTAGTCAGTTGAGTTTGTGCAAAAGCAGAATAAATGTATGAAGCTTACGCATAAAGAAAACGGTTGTAGTGTTTTCCTTTAAATGCTGAATAAAACTCAATATAATAAATCCTTATGTAGATAATTTTAGAAAAGCTGTGTTTGACCTCTGGTCTTGTTTTTTTTTTTTTTTGTTTGAGGGTCTAACGACCACCGTGAGGAACTCAATGGGCTACAAGCAGTCGCTCGTCCCTAATTTAGGGCCACTGACTCCAGCAAAGGAAAGAGTCAGTGCCGTAAGATAAACACAACACCAATGCCTCTCCGGGATTCTAACCAGGACCCATCTCGAACGAAATATCAGAGGCCATCGCTTAGATCACTGCGCCACCGAGGCGGCCCTCTGGTCTTAAACAGTACTTAGAAATAGCCATGTAAGAGAAAAGGGTTCGCTGTAGGAAAGGAAAAATGAAAAATGTTAGAGAGCGAAGTAGAACTGCACAGTTAGCTCACCGAGCACGGGAAGACAGGAACAAAATCCTCTGGGACAAAACCAAGAGATACCGCCCCGATGGGACACATATCAGGCACCATCAACGACCCGGCAATACAGGGACTCTGACAGAAACATGCACGAGATCTGGAGCTAGCGTCACGGCGAACTAAATTGAAACTCCTTTCTTTTTACGTAAGCAGCTATCCTGCCAGAACAACAATTCTTCAGCAATACTCTTTATTACTACGTAAACACTTAAGGGAAAGAATGTCCGTAAGATTTCTTTCGGGACTGACTAGGGAGTCCGATGTCCGCTGTTAAATTGTTTCGTTGTTCGAAGGTTGACTTTAATGTTAATCTCGTGGCAGTTACTCTGCATCAACAAAAACTTACCGTTGCAGGGAGGTTACCGCTAATGGAGGTTTCTATAAATATTTTTAAAATTTAAAAAGGAGTTACATTTTTTGTTTGGAATAAATGATGTGGCTGATTTAGTTAGCGTCGAAGTTTCGAGGGTGTATCAGATCGCGTGTTTTGTCCATGTTTTTCAGAGTACAAAACAAAAAACATGTTACCGACATCTGTAATTGTGTGTTCATTTTAATGTTTCTACATCTCGCAAAATATAACGAAAATCTTCATGAATGAAATGTCCTAATGTAACGAAATGTTTTTCAATGTTTCTACATGTCGCGAAATATTAAAAATTTGCAAAAGTATTGACCAATTCTGCATAGTTTACATGAAGAGAAGGAGATTTTGGCGCAGTCTACATTTAATTCGGTATGTTGATACAGGCTGAATATTTAAACTCACTCTGCAGAAATATAAACTGAGCTCACTGAATTACGACCACCCCTATGCAAAGTGGGTTACGCTCGATACTGGACTATCAAGGTAAAGCCTGCAGGTTACGCCCTCATAACAATATTCCAATGACGTAAACGTCTATTTCGGTGCCAGAAACTTACGGATAGGACTATAAAAGTTAAGAAGCAGGTGTGCTGGTTCGATGAATCTCGACATGTATTCCATTCTGGCGATGGCAGAGTCCGTGTTTGACGTCAGCAGTATAAGGTTACGGATCTCTCATGAACAGCGTCAACTATTTAAGCCGGCTACACTATATCAGGCATATTTAAGTGACACGAACTGGAACCCCTGGTACTTGTTTACTAACGTATGGACGGCGGGTACTACAAAAGACTGCTTGCTGTCTATGTACATCCTTCAATGACGTGTCTCTCTCTAGTGGGGGATCGGTTTGTCCAGCAGCATAATGCTGCATGTCACTGGGACCCGCCCGACGTGCAGGAAATGTTCGACGAACACAGTCCTGACACGGTGCATCCGAAATCGCCCCCAAACTAGCCTAATCTCAACAACATTGAACATCTATGGGATGTTGTGGAACATCAGGTGCGAAAACTGGGAACACCACCCGCTCCATATTGGGAGTTGATCCCATGCTGGGTGACCCCCCCCCGCCTTCTTCGGGAGAAAGGAAGGCCCACGAAGTATTAAGTAAGTGGTTGAAATTTGTGAGTACTCGATGCATACAGATCATGACTAATCGAAAAAACACAAAGTGATTAGTCATATTATAAATTCAGATTATAGGAATACCACGTCCCATTATGTCTCACAAACTCTCCCTCGCTCTGATGAAAGCGCAATGCAGAAAAGATTTGATGCATATAATTTCTAGAACATGTAGTATAAGATTTTGTTGAGTAACTAAAGAACCGAAACGCAAAGTCGTAGATTTTACAGGTACTCACACTGTTGACAAAATAATTCTTACGTTTCTTCATAACCTGCTGGGAAACCTTAACTGCCGTCCCGGTGGCGCAGTGGTCTTTCTGACCATTCGTCTGAAAGGTGTCCGGATTCGAATCCCGGTGAGGCGTGGATGCTGTGTTGGTCTTACGGCACTGGCTCTCTCCTTTCCCTGGAACCAGTGGTCCTAAATTAGGGACGGGCGACTGCTTATAGCCCATTGAGTTGCTCACGGTGGTCGTTAAACCTCCAATAAAAAAAAATAAAAAATAAAAAACTTAACTACCTGTGAATTCAAAAGCACGTCGGCTACTATTGGTATATGAAGTGAAATGAGTTCTGAAACAATAAGTAAAAAAGTATCAATTTGAATTGCAACATGGCGGTGAGTACTGAGAGGAAGGGTGTATTCGAAAATTTTTAAAAGATGTAAACATCCTCCATAGCATGTTAACTATGGAGTGAAGGAATATACCAATGGGAAACGAATTGGGAATTGAGCTTTATCCAGCACCCTTTAAGTCTATCATATTTTGGAACAGTAAAAGGGTAGGATTGCGTCGTTTTGCCGTGGTGACGAAATTGAAGACGCAATTTGTCGATCATCCGTAGAATTCCGGTGGTACGTGACCCAATATTTGTTCTTTGATTTGCTGTTTCTCATCAACCAGTGAAAGCATGGTTTCGCTTTAACGAATGGGAAGAATACGTAACAGTGAAACGCCTTCTGAGATTTTAAAAATTGCTTCACCAGTCAATGTCTTAGACGACATCTTTTCTTGGCCACAAATTCAGTCACAAGGGATGTGTGTGGGTTAAAACGCGTCAATTGGCGTGAGACGTGGCGCATGTGCACAGGTATGAGTACGGACCACGGTAGGGTGAGTCATTCCAGTGTAAAACGTGTTAAATGACTGTAGCGCCACCTGTCCTCCAAAACACACTCTACATAGGTCGCGTAGTTTGCGTGGAGTGAACCGCGTCCAGGTGAACAACTCGCATGTGTTGCATTACACATTGTATGAGGTGCTGTCGTAATTATTCGAACATGGCGAAAATTGTCACCATTAACCGCCTGAATATCGTTGAGCTGCTGAAAGCCAAAATAAGGCGGCGATTTACCGATGAAAGGCTTATTGGGGTGGAAGATGTGTCATTTGCGACAGTTTTAACCAACGTAATTATCAACAAGTATCAATATGAATTGGAAACGATGCACGCAACGACACTCGACAGAAATATTTAAGACGATAGCATTGGACAGCATGACAACTCTGACATGGGTGTATTCCTGGTTCCACTACGGACACATGTCATTGGATTACCCCGTGGCGCTGCCGGCGTTAAACACGTTTTATACGGGAATGACTCACCCTACAGTGGTTCGTACTCATACCTGCGCACATGTGCAACGGTTCATGTCGTCTGGCGCATTCAAACCCACACATATCCCTTGTCAGTAATAAGTTCTGAACAAGAAAAACACAATCATGAACGAGCAGACAAAACTTAAGGGACTGCATCTGACTTCAATGCCAATACAAAAGTGACCATGTAGTCAAATGCAGTCCTATCTATGACGCTAATGAAAATGGGTGGGATAAAACCACAAACACGTGTGTCACGGTGATATAATAGAAGTTAGTACACTTGTTTTCGTACAAAATATCTTAGAAATAATATAATGGTTTAGATTAAGGACAAAAACACCGGTTGCCTTTTATGACGTTATTGCAAATTGAAATGCACCAAAACTTTGAAGAACGATTTTTTTGACATTGATATGTCTTTAAAATCGGTATCATACCCACCAGGAAAACTTGACCGACATAATTTCTTACGATTGATCAAATGCTTATAATTTCTAAATTACAACAAATAGCTAAAATCTAATAACTGACATAAAAAGAGTAATAACCAATGATTTTAAAAATATTAACTGCAAGGTCATACGCATGCGCAAGGAGAGGGGAGGGCGCCCGCCATTTTGGGGTCGAATACGCTTAGTCAAGCGCTTTAAAATCAGTATATTTCGAGATCGCGTAGGTGTAGGATCGTGATATTTATCTCAAACGATTCGTCTGCACGAGATCTATCTACAAACTAATAATTCATAAGCATTTAATAACTACTTTATAAGTTATAAACGAAAACATATTTGTGAGAAAATCAAAATGTCTAAATATTTGAAGCAAAAGTCTGACACTAAATACTACAAAAGTATATCAGAAGAAAGAAGAATTCAAAAGGAATCGAATAAGCCCAAAATGACTAATGCAGAAGGATGTAGGGCTTATAGACAGAAGGAGAAAGCCGAAGCTGCGCAACGCGTGGAGCCACACCCAAGCGCTTCTACAGCTAGTACATACGAACCAATGGACTACTTGGCGGTGACTGAAACTTGGATAGATGATTCTAGTATCAAACATTTGCCCGGTTTCGAATTGAAGGCGAAAAAAATAGGGCAATAGCCCAACGCAAACCTTCCACTTCCAGACGTACTACTTTGCTCACAAAACGAACTGCGGGGAGAGTTGCCATTTGCAGAAACATCAATAGTCTAAGAGATTGCCAACCCGCAAATGTTTCAGTCAACAGCAGATTGAGAATTGAAGATGACTTTGTGCGTGACATGTGTCCAGTTGATGTGACAGTATCTGCTCAAACTCGCTGCATACTTGGCTCGGTTTACATTCATCCCAAAGTTTCACAAATATCACTAGAGGTCTTCATGTTCCAGATGCCATGCGATTACTCTGAAAACATCAACAAAATCATACCAAGTATGGTACTGGATACCCAAGTGCACATCATTCTCACTGGTGGAAACATTGATGTACAACAAAACACCAACACACACACAAGTTCATGAAAGACAATTTTGGCTTGACTTATATAAATTTTCCACGAACTACCTTAGGCAATGCTTATATCTACTTAACATTTGTACGAAACATAGATGTAAATTGTGTGCCATATGTTTGTTACTTCTCATATCGTCGCCCTTTAATAAATAAAATTTTAGTCTAACTGCCATCCTCTTTCATTTATCAACCGACTTATACCTCAACCCCGTTATTGTTAAACACGTATCCACGTTTTGGGTATGGCCCGGACACAGCCTACCTACCCCATTTTGTTTAGATATGCCACTAAATTGCGATTTCTAAAAATTCTGCACAAGTTTTACGTGGTTTAGAGTGATGCACTTCAGGTTCACGCGTATGGCAACGGTTTCATTTTTGTTCCTAATTTACGTATGCGTTCGATTGTTAATTCAATATTTGTTCAACAGTGGCAACAAGTATATATATTGGGTTGTCGGAAAGGTCATGACGTATTTTAGCCATGTTTTGCAAAGGTCATTTATTGATGCAAAGAACAAAGATAAATCAATGATATAATGCCCGTTTTGTTCGATAACCTTTTGCCATCTGTCAGTGAGCTGCAGAATGCCTCATTCATAGAAGGACCTGTCTTTCCTGGCGAAAAACTGTACAAGGTGCTCATTCACAGCCTCATCTGAATAGAACGTTTTACCACGCAAGGACTCTTGAAGAGAGCGAAACAAGTGGAAGTCTGACATCGCAAGGTCAGGCGAGTATGCTCGGTGTGGCAACACATCTCACCCAAGCTCAAATAATTTTTGGTCGGTGATCAAACTTGTGTGTGGTCTCGTGTTGTCGTGATGAAACACAACACCTTACGATGAACGAGCTCTTGACATTTCTGGATAATGGATTCATTCAAACTGTCCAATTGCCGACAGTACACATTCGAATTGATTGTTTGGTTCCGTGGTAGGAGCTCGAAAAACACAACACTTTTAAAATCCCACCGCACTGAGACCAGAACCATCCGCTGATTAATGTCTGCTTTGGATGTCGTTTGAGGCGAAGCAGTACGTCGGGACTAAGACCGTTTGCGCAGCACATTGTTGTACACAATCCACGTTTCGTCACCAGTTATCAGTTGCTTCAAAAAAGGATCGTTTTCATCATGTTTAATTAGTATATCGCAGATGTTTATACGCACCGTCAATTGAGCTTCTTTGAGTTCACAAGGAACCCACACATCGAGATTGCTTACGTATTCCAGCTTCTTCAGGTGGTCGTGAAAGCTTGAATGATGGATTTGCATTCTCTCAGGTCGTGTAACGTGGGTTTGACTCGATCAATGCCTTGATTTGGTCGTCATCAACCTCGATTGGCCTCCCGGACCGAGGAGTATCGTTGAGGTCAAAATCATAAGCACGGAATTTTGCGAACCACCGCTAGAACTGACGTTCTTGTAGAGCATTATCACCGTACACTTTACGCAACTTTTCACAAGCTTGACGCGCGTTCTTCCCGTTACGGAAGTAAAACAGTATAATATGGCGAAAATGCACAGTTTGGTCTTCCATCTTCAACTTGGTGTTAAATCTCCGCAAATCAACCAAATCGCTCACTATTCCTTTTAGACTGCAGCTAGAACTGGCAGCTGTTGAATGTCATAGCGATAACAGAGCTGCGTATGCATCTAGTACTTCCAAAACCGCCCAACCGCTATCGGGGGCCAAAATACGTCATGATTTTTCCGACAACCCAATATATCATGTGTGTGTGGCGTTTTAGAAATATCTACAAAAATTACAACCTACGAAGAATATTTGGAAAGACAGTGCGGGCTATTGAATTGAATTCTTCAGTATCATGGCGGCAGTTCTCGAAATGTATTCAGTAAGATGTTAAGCCCATCCATGTCGTTTTACGTAATACTACGCCTTCTACTAGGAATGTTGGTTGGCAAAAAGTTCTCAACCAATGTTTCAGGATCCTGTAGGATTCGGAGAACATGGTACAATTTTCAACTTCAATGAGATGAGCAATGAATCTTGAGAAAAATTGTAATGAAATAATTTCCATGTCATAGAAAATATATGATCAAAGAAACAGTGATTTGAGAGAATGGCTCGACACCCCGCTTCAAGCGGCGACTTGTCAATGGTTCACAAACTTGTTCAAATTTATAAATACACGGTCGAGTTACATTATTGTGACCATCAGCTAATATCCAGATCAACCGCCGTGTGCAGCGCGGACAGCAGCGAGACGGGCTGGGAGTGACTCAATAAGGGGCTGAAAGGTGTTCACAGGTATGTAAAGACATTCTGATTGCAGTGCATCTGACAGCTGCTGGAGGGTGAAAGGTGCAGGATCCATAGACCGAACAACACGATCGAGGTGGTCACACAGATGCTCAATTGGGTTTAAGTCTGGTGAATTAGGGGGCCAGAGAAGTACTTTGAAGTCTTAATCGTGCTCTTCCGACTACCCTTGGACATTTCTAGCTGTGTGACACGTCGCATTGTCATTCTGGAAGATCCCATCCGCCCCAGGGAAGGCAATCAGCATGTATGGGTGCACGTTGTCTGCAAGGATGTATTCATAACGAATTCGATACGTAGTTCCTTCCGCAGGTATCAGTGGACCCAGGGAATGCCACGAAAACATTCCCCAGACGCTGACGAAAACATTCCCCAGACGCTGCCAGCACCAGCTTGTGTTCTGCCAGAAATGGTTGAAGAGTGTTTGTTCTCCGATGTTTCTCACCTTATACGCCAACGTTCATCCGTTCGATAGAGCACAAAACATAACTCATCGCAGAAGGCAATCCTTTGCCAATCAGCGGAGGTCCAATTCCGATACTGCCGTGCAAATCTAAGCCTTTTCTGCCAATCCACCGCCGTGCAGTGACCATTCGTCTGCACCGGAGCCCCATACGCAGCAGGGTTTGCTGAAGTGTCGTTTTTGACAGACTTCCGGTAGGTTTCTGGTTTGTTCGGCCAGTGAGTTTTCAATGGCCGAAGAAACCAAGGGGCTACATCAATGTCACGCGGTGCTCCGCAGTTTCCACATCGCTTATTCGCAATGGTGTCATTTCCCCAATCAGGATAAACTTTAACCACAGCAGCACGCGAACAGTTCACAAACTGCGCTGTTTCAGAAATACTGCCACCCTTGCCCGGAAAGTCGATACTCATTCCTCTTTGTAAATCTGATAAATCGTTCATTTTATCCATGACATCAATGAGTGACATGTTTTCAGAATGCCTACAGCACACCTTATAAACCTTTCAAGCCAGCTCACGGTACGTGCTTTCTTTCATTGCCTACGCGCTGTTGACGTCAAAAATATGAGGTGGTAACAATAATGTGACTCGATTGTGTATACGCATAACATTACCTCATTTAAAACTTCATGAATGTTACAATGAACTTCCACAAACTATCAAATTTTATTAAAACTGCAGAAAATCAAATAGAGATTGAGCTATGAAACGCTTCCTAAAGTTTATAGTGATAACGTTTATGCCCTAAGCGGAAAAAAGAAGAGGAAAGGAATCTTTTGAGGCTTTGTGCTCAGATGGTAGTTTTCTGAATCAAAGATGTTACATGTTCCAACAAGATTCGTATGTTCATGCAGCATAATTCTGCAATATTTAGTTAGTGGAGATATTTGGCTTTAATGATTATAGAATACAACCTTTCCTCTTCTTTTGTATTACCGAAAGTAAGTGGTAGACTTTTATTCTTCATGTTTATCCTGATGTAAGAACATTGCTCCGTTACGCAATAAGTAGCGGTAGTAGAAATTTTGCCTTCAGGAACTGCGCTTGAAGTGTATACTTATTGTCTTTACAGACACTCTCACTCGGGTCTATTATGGACACGAGATGTCACCACGTCCGTTAGCTTCAATCATGCGATGGAACAGCTTGATACGCACGACGTCTTTAACTTTCGTTTTCGAAATGACTTTCGAAAGGACATGCTGTGATTTTGAGGGGCAAAACCGATTTCTTCCGAAGGAAAAACCCTCCATTTCGTTTCTTTCAAACGCAACGTGAAAACCACTCTGGTGTGTAATGAAGATGGCAAACGTTTGCTTCAACGTCTTAAATTATTTGGTGAGAAATTTCGACAAAAAAAGCAAGTACATTTGTATGCAATGGCACAAAAATATAAAAGGTTTTGTTAAAGAGTTTCACCTCAACATCTACCTGCAAGCACAACAATGTGTGAGAGGGCTGTAGCAAATCTCGCACTGTTTCTCGGCAAAAGTGTAGCTGATCCGCCAAAATAACAGCCTTCTGGGAGTTTAACTCAGCGGAACAGCCTAGTAGGTTTCATCCAACGAAGTAATGTTTGCCATCGCAGTCCGACTGAACCCCAGACGGGACTGCTGTTAGACCTAGGTAAGCGAAGCACCTGCCCCGACGCCCCGCGCATTGAAGAGCCATTCTCATCATAGGCACTGTGACGTACCTGCCAGCAGGACGCACACGACATAAAGGCAGATAGCAGTCAGAACGAACGTCCGCATAGCTCAATTGGTAGAGTGTCTTATTCCGGAATGAGGGGATCTGGGTTCGAATCCTGGTGTAGACAAAAATGAAGGAGAAATTAACTTCGTTCTAATGGCGCCCGAACTTCCCGGATGACTCGGCCGTTCAAAATCTCGCATTGGTGTGATGTTATTTCCACACCGCGAGATAGGAAAAATCAGAGAATCCCCTCTCCAGCGCTCCAAAAAATAAATGTGTGTGACGTTGCATTCTACACACCAGAATGACTGGGTTCTCAGGTGCACGTTCTGCAGCGGATGGCTGCCTGCAAAGATTCATGGTCACGGCTGACATGTGGGCCATGCCATCGGCCCTCTTTCGGAGGGGGGATGTGACGTACCTGCCAGCAGGACGCACACAACATAAAGGCAGATAGCAGTCAGAACGAACGTCCGCGTAGCTCAATTGGTAGAGTGACTTATTCCGGAATGAGGGGATCCGGGTTCGAATTGTGGCGTAGACAAAAATGACGGAGAAATTAACTTCGTTATAGCACAAAAATTAAAGAATCAAATATGCAGAATAAAACTAAATAAATACGAAGGGCCTGCACAACCTAACGAATGTATGAATACTGGAACGTCTGGATACATCAAAATTAAGCCAGGAAATCGTTTTGAAGTAGACTGGATAGTACCTGATACCGACAGCCGCGGATCTCTGTACGTACTTTCTGTACTAATTTACATCCAGATTTCAGTAGTACTTTGAGAATTTTATTTGCAATTCTGGTTGCTATTGTCTTAGACGAGCAAAGTTTGTCTTCATTGAAATTTATAAGAAACTGTCTTAGAACTTCAATGAATAAAGAAAGGTTATTTAATTTGGTATTACTGTTAAAATAGAACACACATTAAGTAAAAATCAAGATTACAACTAATGCTTTTACTGAAATAAATACAAAAAAAGAATAGAATAAACTAGTGATAATTTTGGAATTTTGTACACCATTTTTTATCTTACGTCCAATGGTCGTTGAATAGGACATATAAACGTACGCAATCTTGTATCGAAAAGAAAGGCTCTGTTTTGTAATCCGGATTTCAGCCTAACTCCCGCATATTTCATATCAGTGCGCTCATCTCAATGTGATACATTGCCATAAAATTTGCTGGCAATGAAACAGACAGGTTTTCTGTTAAGATTCTGCGGGCAACAAGTGGAAAAGCCCTCCTTTTCGAAGATTGTTTAATTGCACAGCCCTGTGGAAGATTCTCGTGGTCATGGCTTTTATATAAATCTTTAGAAAGATAATGGTAAACACTGAAAGATATCACATTTTAAGAACGCAGTGATTGGCCTAAAGAGTTCAAGAGATCACTGATTGGCCAATAAACAAATACATAAGTACTCCTTCTCTACCCATTAATATAAATCTTCATCGATAGATCAGTATACTGAGTTGGGCCCATGAATTTTACAATACGTTTTTAAATCAAATGATTTACATAAACGGGACCCCACACGCCCTAAGGGTTGCCCTGACACCAGGAGCCTACGTCTGTAATCAGGAATCGATGAAGTGGCTGTTCCTTCTTTCGTTACCAGCTCCACTCCTCTCTGAAGCTGTAACTAGCCACAACGCAATACGTTCGTCGAAGTCGGGACGTCACGGAATAGGGACTGGGCGTAAACACAATTTGTTTACATGTTAGCTTACGTTAGTTTTATCGTTTGCGGCTGTCGATAGTCCTGTAAAATTGAATATTTAAGGTGAAACGGAATATATCCGGTATAGTTTTATGTTTTGCAGCATACTGAAATCAAAAATTAGTGTTCATTGTATAGTCAAAAATCAGTGTTCATTTTATAGTCAAAACGCAGTGTTCATTTTATAGATTTCCGAGAAACAATTGGAAACATGCCTTATGGAATAAAACGTCGGTAAATGTGTAGTTTAGCATCCTAAATTATTTGGCTTCGTATTTGGAAAAAATGAGATACACATATGTTAAAGTATGTAATTTGATGGCAAATGGTGAAACAAATTCATCTGTAAAATGCTATTTAAAGATTTTTACAGTAAAACTTACCTCCAAGTACGACGACGTGAACACCAGCTGCGGCAGGCCTAACACAACGCTACGGCGAGCACGTGAAGCTTGGCTCAGCTGAAACGATGGTCTCGTTCCGGCGGCCATTTCGCTGGCAGAAGAATACAAGATGAACCTACCAAAAGAGTAACAGTACAAGAGGGTAGCTAGGAAAGCGCTCCATTTTGTACTGTTATGCTACAGAAAATAGCTCATCGTTTCTGTTTCAGTTTTGAAGATCAGAATCTGACAATTTCTTGTTGTTGTTTTTTTGCGTAGGATTCTTTGATGCAGAATGCATGAATTCACTTCTTCTTCGAGGGTTTTATTTATTTATTTATTTATTTTTGTAATCCAATTTGAATGAACTGCGAACCACGCCGTCAATACCAGAAGCAAAACTTTCACTTTCCGATGCCATGTAACTTCGGTTGGACAGAACGCGACATCTACTTTAACTCTTTTCTAGAAGAAAGAAAGGCATCTGCATACCTTCTACTTTGTATCAGGGAATTATATCCATAAGAACAAAGCAGTTCTCGTCCTGTGCGTGAAAAAGCTGCGACAGAAATGAAGAACTATTTTCTGTCAGGTAGCACTACAAATTTGAGCTATTTCCTGGCAAGAACGTACCCGGTTCCTCTTGTAGTCTTCCGCCAGTTAGTTGGGTGCCGGAGCGATACCTTCGTTTCAACGGAGCCAAGCTTGACGTGTCGCCGCGGCGTTGTGTTGGGCCTGCCGCAGCGGTGTTCACGTCGTCGTACATGGAGGTAAGTTTTACGGCAAAAGTTTGTAAAATGCATTTTGTAGATAAAATGTTTTTCACCATTTACCATCAAATTACATACTTTAACATCTAAATATCTCATTTTCTCATTTCTTCGAAACATGTAGCTAAATAATTTATGACGCAAAACTACACATTTACCCTTCTTCTTCGAGGGTTTTATTATTATCTTTCATAGAAACTTCACGGCGTTGAATTAGCTTAAATTGTCAGAAAAAAAGAAGAAATTGCAAAATATGAGTACATTTCCCCCATCACGTTGAAACTTTATGGGAATCACGGAGGAACAGACATTTGTTTATAACCGGCACCATCTTGTGACGTCACACTTCGTCGACGTATGAGCTACTCTTCAAGGATAATTTATTTGAGACACATAATTGCTAACCAATAACGGAATCATTGCATCACCGTGAAGTTACGTTGTAACACCTAAAAGGAGAAGTAGACTGTTAGATTCCTGGGCAAACATCCACATGTAAAGTTTCGTTGCTGTTTCGCCATGGCCTTGGAATACTGAGTTCAATGGAGGTCCTTGACGTTCAGCCTGCCTTACCTGGAAATTAACAATCCCCTTCACTATATGTAACGATTGGCACTGATGTGCCATATTTTCACTGTTGTCCATGTAACCACAATTTCAGAAAACTTGAAACTTACATTTGCCCTGGGCCGGAAATCGAACACGTACTTCTTGATTACCGGTCGAGCATGCTATCCGTTACACCAATTATGTATGATGTTCTATGAAGCACTGGAACTTAAAAGACCTACATCCCACCCGGATGTGAGAAAAGGTTGTTGAGACGCTACGATAAAGCATTATTGCATCGACTAGCGCAAATCTGAAATGTTCTTAGTATCTTAATTACATCTTCTTAGCTTCAGTTGCTTAGAGCTTCCTTGTTATGGGTGGTGTAACGGATAGCATGCTCGATCGGTAATCGGGAGTTGCGGGTTCGATTCCCGTTCCAAAGCAATGTAACTTTCAAGTTTTCTGAAAGAGTGGCTACATAGACAACAGTGAAAATGTAGCTTTCGAAAGAAACGAAATATATCTGTTTCTTCACAAGAAATGCCTTTCTACTCTTGTGACAAAAAATGCGACCTTTTAACAGCCATTTCTAAAAGGAAAACTACAAAATTGATTCTTTTAAACTTCTTCAGAGACTGAATTAGTAGCATTACAAAATACACTGATGAGACATTATATTATCACCACCTACCTAATAAGTTGTAGGACCCCCTTTAGCCCGCAAAACAGCGGCCAAACGGCAAGGCATCGATTCGATGAGGTGGCGATAGATATCGTGGGGTATTTGGTACCATAATGTCAACAGCATTTCCTCCAGTTCCCATTCATTTCAGGGTGGTGGTGATTTAGCGAGAACCCGCTTTTTCAAGTTGAACCACAAATGTTCGATTGGGTTCATGTCATGTGAATTTGGAGGTCATGGCATTAACAGAAAGTCATCAGCATGTTTCTCGAACCACTCCTTGACGATTCTGGCAGTGTAGCAGGGCGCATTATCCTATTGGTAATGGTCATCACCAGCAAGGAACACAGTTGCCATGAATGGGTGAACTTGGTCCGCAAAGATGTTCAGATAACTGACAGCTGTCAGGGATTCTGCTATTGGGACAGTGAGACCTTAAGTGTCCAAAGAAAACATCACCCACAGCATACCTTAGTCGCTGTGGCCTGTTCCCACCCAACAGTTCATCCTTGTGCCAGAGCCTCCGTTGGTAATATCCGTATCTGCGCTCGGTCGTCTACGTGATGCACCAGGAATCGTGATTCCTCAGACCAAGCCACTTTCTTCCAATTATCCAAGGTTCAGTTTCGGTGATTTTGGGCCCATTTCATTCGTTGTTGGTTGGCGATGACGTGTAGTGAACATGGGGACGTAGAAGACCCATGCGCAGAAGGCTGCGATGAACTGTGTAATGTGACATATTGCCCTAATCACCACTGTTGTAGCTGCAGTGATTTGTTGCACTGTGGCTCAGCGTTCGATGTGAACAATGCGCGACAGTCTCCGCTCCCCTCTGGCAATAATGAACTGCGGATGACACACGGCTCGACGACGGTTCGTTGTTGGGCAATCTGTGGCCTACTTTTGGTACGTACTCACTACAGTGACACGTGAACAACCCACAAGCCGCGCTGTTTCCGTGATCGTAGTTCCGAGGCGCCGTGTCATCACAATTTGTCCTTTATCAAACTCCGAATAATTGGCAGCTTTTCCCATTCTGACCCCGATGAGGCTACTAACTGAAACCGCTCCTCGGGTATATATATCTGCGAACATCACCTGCGCTACCGTTTGGTCTCCAGGAACGCTCATTTATCTAGGCTGGGGCTGGTCATAATGGAATGGTTGATCGGTGTAAAACCATAAAAATATCTGTGACGAGATAATGTTAGTGGAATCCTTTTCAGGGAAATCACAGCCTATCATTGGCTAACGACATCGGGGCGCCGAAGGTAAAGGTAAATCGTGTTTCTGTTTTTCAAGAGGACATTATAATTGGTTTGAGGTGATAACATCAACACAAATAGTTACAACTATGTCGAATGATATAAAGTAGAAAGAGAAAAGATGCTTGTCCTTTTGGAAAGATGTGAAAGACATTTCAGAATGTGAAAGACGTTTTATTTTGAAAGACGTTTCAGAAATTTCATGGAATATTTTCTCCAAATCAATTATTAAATGAGAGATATTTTACTTTCGTCCGTAACCCAGGAATAGTTTTTTCGCTATAACAAAAACTCAGATTTTCTTGTGCTCCATACATACCAAAGATTGCGCTAAAAGTGATGCGCAGATTTCGCGTTTCAAAGTAATTCATTTAGCATACGAAAATGGACTTTGCATTTTCACGCGTGGGTGTCTTTGTCAGAATACTAATCCAATGAACTTTCTACACGATGGATGGATGACACGGTCTGCAATTTTGTGAAATGTGCTGGCTTCATCCAGAATATGCCAGATGGCTTTCTTGTCATCTGCAAAACACGTCGACCTACCGAAGTGGCGCTCCTTTCATTTTTACGCACACATGAAAATGGATAAAGCTTCCTTTCTTACATATTCTAATAAAATTATTTTTTACAAGAAAGTAGCGATGAGTCTGACTGACTAAAACGTTTCATGTTACCCTGCAGTAAGTAATATGATATTTAAACTCTGAGAAAATAGTTCAAGCAATAAATTGCTTGGAACGTATTTTCCATTTCTTATGAAAATGGAAAGTTTAACTACAATCTACGCCGATCCGCTTTCGTTTGCAAACTGGGGCATAGTGAACGTAGAACTTGCGTATTATCGGTCTACAAATCTTCGAGCGCTTAACAAGTACTACTTAACTTGGGCAAAATCTCTTGAAATTTATGCACGATGCATGGATGTATGTAAAGATGAATCCATCCACCAATAGTGTATAAACCTATATAATGCATAAACCAAGACATCGCCCTTTCTACATTTTGCAACGCACAGCAACCGAAAAATTGTTATTCGGCCGGCGCCAGAGAATTGAATCTGAGATCCCTCGATATCTAGCCGAGCGCGTTAGTCTTACACCACGGTGGCCAACAATCCACGGCGCTATGTGCGTTTTTCTGTCAGCATCTGACATTACAAATCCGTAAGATGGGCTCAGTTACTGAGACGACTCCATCTCTTGGCCATTAACGGCACTGGCTATACTGTATATTCATTATAGCAGTTAAATCCAAAGTGCGAGATGCAAAGTAAAAATCCTCCAAATATGTGGCGTCAGTGAATAAACAAAGACATCGCTCTTTCCACTCTTAGCAACGTACAGCAACTGAAAAATTGTTATTCGTCCGCCGCCGGGGAAGTGAACCCGGATCTCTCGCTATCTAGCCGAGCGTGCTCGCCTTACACCACGGTGGCCAACAATCCACGGCGCTATGCGCGTTTTTCTGTCAGCAGAGCTGAGCCCATCTTACGGATTTGTAATGCTGAGCCCATCTTACGGATTCATAATGCTGAGCCCATCTTACGGCGTTATAATATCAGATGCAGACAGAAAAATGCAAATAGCGCCGTGGATTGTTGGCCACCGTGGTGTAAGGCTAACGCGCTCGGTTAGATATCGAGAGATCCGGGATTTATTCCCCGGCGGTGGCCGAATAAGACGTTTTCGGTTACTGTGCGTTGCTAAACGCGGAAAGAGCGATGTCTTTGTTTTTTCACTGACGCCACATATTTTGAGGATTTTCACTCCGGATAAGGCCATTTGGATTTAACTGCTATAATTAATATATAGCCCGTGCCGTTAATGCCCACCAGATTGAAACGTCTCAGTAGCTGAGCCCTACTTACGGATTTATAATGTCAGATACTAACAGAAAAACGCACATAGCGCCGTGGATTGTTGGCCACCGTGGTGTAGGGCTAACGCGCACGGCTAGAAATCGAGAGTTCCAATATTTAATTTCCTGGCGACGGCCGAATAACAATTTTTCGGTTACTGTGCGTTGCTAAACGTGGAAAGAGCGATGTCTTTGTTTATTCACTGACGCCACGCATTTTGAGAATTTTCACTTCGTATAATGCATTTCGAACTTTTGCCAAAAGACGGATAGTAAGTTTTGGACTTTTGTCAGAAGATGTACTAACGGCATCCGGGAATTCAGTGTCATCCTTCTTGCTCTTCTCTATCGCGGTATTCGTGGAACGAAAAGCAAACTTTTTGCGTAGATTCCCGGAAGCTACACTGCTGGCCACCCAAAGTGCAACACCAACAAGGATGCATCCGATTGGCCTGAAATTCACAGCATGCGTTGCCAGCGGGAGGACATGCGAACGATTAACATTGGAAGGCATATGCAGATAATGTGCGCCCGGCACGCCACCAAGAAGCACTATAAGAAGGGTGCACAGAAAGCTGGGTGTAAGTAGTGGAAGTGTGTTGTGCTGCCAGACCTGTGTGTGAGAAGCTTTCTGATGCCTCGTCGTAGAATACGGCATTCATTCCAGCACGTTTCGGAGTTCGACAGAGGACGAATAGTGGCTTATCGCGACAGCGGTTTATCGTACCAAAAAATCGCGCCCGTGTGAGACGACTTCCAGCCACAGGGAGGCGCCTATGGATAAGGTGGGTGCTGAAGGGATGGACAGACTGACGCGAGTGATTGCCGCAGCCACGGCATACCACCGAGCGAGAGGTCCGGCATGTTGTGCAGCGAGCATTGACGGCTCGCACCGCCACATCACGAACGTTAGCGCAGGAATTAGGGTGTGTTGCGCAACAACCTGTGTCAGCCAGCACGTACCGTTCGACGTCGTGTGCAGGAGCGGGGACTTGTTGCAAGGCGCTCATTGCTGCGGCATTTCTTCAAGGTCCACCAGGTGTCACCGCTGCCGTGGCTCGCCTGTTCTCCTGATATGTCGCCCATCGAACAGGTCTGGTCGCTGATCGGCAATCGAGTGGCCCGGCAAGAAGCACCCGCGGCTAAGCCTGATGAACTATGGCAACGTGTGGAAGCAGCCTGGACCGACATATGCCAAGCGCACATCCAAAGCCTCTTTCGTCCGATGCCGCGGCGTGTAGCGGCCGTTATTGCCAGACATGGGGGCCACACGAACTATTTGTTACTGCGTGTTCCGCAAGTCGCACGGGCATGTAGGCTCAGTCGTTTCATCTTTGTATCTGTTGTTATGTGTCCAGTAAGTCTGGCTTTGCTATCTCGTGTCCTTCTTGGTGTTGCATTTTGGGTGGCCAGCAGTGTATTGGTTTATATATATATATATACTGTAAGACTGGTTTATATATATATATATATTTTTTTTTTTTTTTTGCTTAGCAACACAAATGAATTGAATTGAATTGAATTTCCGTGCAAATCGGTTGTTTTCGTTGGAATAACGTGCTTTTATTCTTCCTGAAGGACAGACAGACAGACGGCGAACCGATGGAACGTAATTTTCTATTGTATCTGATAGGTGTGAGGCTTTCCTGAGTAGAGAGAGGAATCATTTCCGTACAAATCGGTTACTTACTTGTTAAGAAACATGCTTTTGTGTGTACGTCGTAAGTCGCATTTCAATTTGTAGATGACCCTTTAAGAGAACCGTCTTCGTTTCCTAGTTGATTGTTACATTTGTAATTTGTTTACGGTCCCATTAAACCTACCATAGTCGGCGGTTGTCCGCGACGTGAGATACCGTGCCCGCCAGCACTTTACGGCTAGAATCCCAGCTGCATGTGCTGATGGATTTCAAAAGTGCCTGTATTAGGACATTACCGCAGATTTTATTTTGGTCCTGCAGACAAAAACGATATCCCCAGAACTTTGATTTTGGTCCTGCAAAAAAAAAAAGGAAACCCGAAAAAAAAAAAAAAAAAAGATATCCCCAGACCTTTAATTTTGTTCTGGCAGAAAAAAAAACGCGATGTCTCCAGAACCCTCCTTTATCCTCTCTTGCAGAATCCCGACCATGACAGCAAGTTACGGAAGTTAGACGAAGCGAAGATTTCTCCCATAATCGCAATTTCCCCCTCTCGCATTGCTTGCTCTGTTCATTTTATTGTTATTAACATTTTATTGTATAAATGTTTGTTTCAGCTTGAGAACGGGGGCAATAATGTACGAAAACGGAAGTTAGGTGGAGGCCTGTGTATAACGAAGTAAATTTCTCCGTCATTTTTATCCGCGCCAGGATTCGAACCCGGGTCCACTCATTCAGGAATAAGTTGCTCTACCATTTGAGCTACGCGGACATTTTATTCTGATTCCTATCTGCCTTTATGTCGTGTGCGACCTTCTGGCAGGTACGTCACATCTCCTGGTACGTTACATGTGGTCTTAAATTCTTTTTCTCGCAGTGCCTCTTCTGCTCTGTATTGTTAATAAATGTTTTATTCCATAAATTTTTATATTTAAGCTTGAAAATGGAGGAACATTTTGCGAAAACGGAAGTTGGACGAAACAAAGCATTCTCCTGTAAATGTAATTTGTTTTTTCACAATGTTCTATCTGTCAGAATAACAGCAATGGCAATTTTTTTTTATTTTCCGCAATGTTCCGTCTGTCAAAATGCAACAATGGCGAACAAGATGCAAAAATTTCTGAAAATGTAAGTTAAAGAAAGCGATGATTTCTCCTTGATCGTAATTTTTTTTGTGGTGTTAATTGTCCTACATTTTTGTTAAATGCCATTTAGTTACATATGCGTTTGTATTTAAGATTTCAAACGGAGGTCAAATTCTCCGAAAACGAAGTTGACCGAGCGAAGATTTCTCCCGTAGACGTGTTTTTCTTCTTTTTTTTTTTTGTCGGGATGTTTCCTCTGATCTATATTTTTGCTAAATATAATATCATTCCATAAATCTATGTGTTTCAGCATGGAAGCGGAGACAAAAATTTCCGATAAAGAAGTTTAAACGGAGCGATAATTTATCTTGAAATCTTAAATTTGTTTTCTCGCGATGTTTCCTGTGCCGTGTGTTAAATATCATTCTATTCCACAAATGTTGGTATTTCAGCATGGTGGTAAAGCGAAAGATCTTACTTTGCACTTAGAACTTCGAAAAGTACATCAAGGAACGCATACTGCTGTCTGTCATGGTGTAGCACTTCTCAAATCAAAGGACCTTGACTCCTCTTGAGTGATATAATATTCACAGCCATAATGAACAGATTGTTAAAGTTTGAAAGTTGGACGGTGCTATGAAGCCTCAAAATATTTTGGAAATGGATTAAAAATTTTATATTTGTGTAGATTATGGTAAGGAACAAATTTAAGGGGTAAGACTTGCATTTTTGTTTATTTCTTTAACATGAGATACGGCAGAGCGATACTGTAATAGGTAATGCATTTATACATAGCTTGTCCCAAAACAACTAAGAATGTTCTTATAAAAAAATTTCAATACAGCATTCGATCTTGGCACGAGTCTAAAAAAACGGTAGTCAATGAGAGTAACCTTAGTAACTAGCCACACCTGTTTATCACGCATGCGTCGCCGGTAGCACGCAGTTTAATAAGCGTTGTTTCGTGAACCCCTAACAAGTGTTTTCTCCCTATGATGTTTCCAAAAAGTGGATGTGAAAGAGGAACAAAGATGTGCGATTACATTTCTCTGTCGACACAGGAAGTCTGTGGGAAAGGCAAAAGTCAGACATTCATCTTTCTCATGCAAGATGCTTAGAAAGATGAATGTCTAGGAAAATTAACAATTGGCAGATGGCATAAAGAATTTATGGATGGTCGTGAGTCTGCGGCTTTAATAGCGCATGGAGGAAGACCTTCAACGAGTTTTGCAGAGGTAAATATTAATGCAATAGGTGTTATTATGCACAAAGACCGACACCTATCAATTAGAGATGACGAAAATACGGTTCACATTTCAAAATCATCAATTCACAGAATTTTAACCGAGAATTTGGGCATGAAACGAGTTTGTTCAACTTGGGTTTCCCATTTCTTTTCATGTGCGGCCCAATGCAAGGTCGCACATGGTCAGTTTTGTCGTTTCTTATTTGAAGAAAATGAATTCTAAGTTGATGCCCCAACCTGCATATAGTCCAGACTTGTCACCATGTGACTTCTGGCTGTTCCCATTTTAAAAATAAGACACTACAGGGACGATAATTTGAGACTGGTCAACAACTTATTACAGCTGCGCAAGGATGCTTCAACAGTATTTCAGAAGAAAAATTCCAGAAGACATTCAAAAAGTGGGAGGAACGTTGGGGCGTCTGTATTCGATGCAACGGACAGTATTTCGTAAAAGGTGACCACTTCCTTGATAATTAGGGTGCGCAATTAAAAATAAAAATAAAAAACATTCCCACTTGTTTTGAGACAACCCTTGCACGTACACTCATCGTCAAAAAATTAGTTGCACCCAGAGGGAAGCAACCGACAGAATGAAACTTGGTGGGTAGGTTTGACATCGTGAGACATGCAAGTGATTCAAGTATCACGCTCGGCCGCACGTGTGACGTCAGCAAGGACAGCTCGTAGCGCTGTGCGTGACCGGTTATATATGGTCGCCCCGTTGCGCTTGCTTGCCATTATGACTCGTACTCTTGTGTTGGTTGCATCCCTTGCAAATGAAGTATGCCTCGAAGAAAAGTTCGGAATCAATTCGAGCATTTGGAGAAGTTTGAGTGGAACCGCATCGTCGGGCTTCGGGAAACGGGATGTTCTTATCGCTGTATTGCGCGCCATACCGGTTGTGCGGATATCACCATAGCACGCTGTTGGCGCCGTGGATAGAACAAGGCACGCAGCAGCGACAGGAACCGTCTGGGAGACCTAAACGAACCACGGAAAGAGAGGACCGGCGGGATGTCCGACATGCGCGGAGTGACCCAACAGCCACGATTGCGGATATTCAGTGAGAAGTGGTGCCCTCCATTCATCGTTCGATTAGTGGCAACACCATTGGAAGACGGCTGCACGATGTAGCACTACACGCACGCAACCGTTACAACAACTGCCCTTTACACCATTGCATGATCGCCAAAGGATGCAATGGTGTCGTGCCAGACTGTCATGGAGTCTCTCAGAATAGCAGCGAGTGATCTTCAGTGACGAGTCCCGCTTTTGTTTTTGAGGAGACGACCAACGAATCCCTGTGTGGAGGCACCCTTTTCAGCTCCATGATGAACGGTTTGCTGTCGAGCGTTACACGTGCAGGAGGCCTGGTGTCATGGTGTGGGGTGCAATTGCCTACGATGCCAGATCATCTTTGGTGTTCATTACAGGCACTTTGACAACCAAACGTTACGTTAATGAGGTTCTGCAAACAGTGACCCTTCCTTTTCTGAACACTCACTCCCGCGCGATTTTCAAACAAGACAACGCTCGTCCGGGGGAAGATGTAGAGTGAAAAAATTTAAGTCTTGGCAATGCCTCCTAGCTTTTACTCATAGTTATACCAAAAGTTGTTTCTAAATGCAACAACGAAATTCTAGGTTCAGAGATCAATATTCGTAATCCCAAGTGTCACCGCGATTGCTGTAGTACCGAGGATAGGCATTTTCAGGTAAAATAAATATAAGATGGAGACTTCCTTTCCGTTTTTTGTTTTTTTTTATTTCTGCCTTTGCAAATTTTTATTCTTTTTCGCATCCAGTGGTTGTCTTGTCCAGTGGCCTCCTGCATATTATTTGTGGCACCACGATATCCGTCGCATACTCATTAGGAACTTTCTGCTACGGGGGTTCCAGGGAGTGCCGGGTCCAGCGCAGGGCAGTAGCTTGGGAGCCGGCAGGAAGGCTCAGCCTTCTCTGAAAAGTTTTGAGTCTTCCTAGGAAAGACTCTTGAATGTAATACTAATTAGCCCATGCCATATTTGGAAAAAAGAACAACGAAAATAATTACAGTAGCATACTTAAAAACTGACCAAAGTTGGACAAATGAATTTCTAGACTGGATACCAAATGACAAAAAAATAAAAATAAAAATAAAAATAAAAGATTTTCAGTAGCATAATTAAAAAACTGACAACTGTTGGACAACTGAATTTCTAGACTGGATACAAATGACAAAAAAAATAACGAAAATAATTTCGGTAGCATACTTAAAAATTGACCACCGTTGGGAAACTGAATTTATAGGCTGGATACCAAATGACAAAAAAAAATAAAAAAAAAATAAAAACGCGTGAGAACAGGGACGTTGCTAGACTTCGACATCACGATGGGCGAGTATTATTTTTGCTGGGCCAAGTTTGATGTGAACTTTATTTACAAAACACTGAAGGAATTTCTAACGCTTTTTACTACAAGTTGCAAAGGAATTTGAACAATTCCACTCCACGCGATCGATACATACTCTTTAATTTTGGAACTGTCTTGAACGTTTTGCACATTTTGGTATAAAAAATCCACCCATTTTTAATAAAATTAGTAAAACCTGAAGAGGTGCACGCCTTATGACAAACATGACATATTGCCACCAGCACCAGCAGCACTCACTGGAACGAAATTTCATGGCTAAGTTCTGAAAGCAAATGTTTTCGTTAATTAGGGTTGAGGAGAAATAAGGACACGCGGACACAATACTTTACCCCTAATTAACTCCTTTCCTTAAAGCTAGAAACCTTGCCTTCCACTCAACTCTTCCAAACCAGTCGTTAGTCACGTTCTGCTCCAGAGCTTAAGATCTGATTCAGCTTTAGACTCGACAGAATTCCGTGCTGGAATTACCTACTTAGTAGCTCAAACAAACAGCAGAGCAGTTAATAATGACCTTCGCCGCCCCGGTGGCGCAGTGGTCTAAGCGATGGCTTATGACCATTTGTCCGGAAGGGGTCCGGGTTCGAATCCCGATGAGGCATGGATGTTGTGCTTGTCTTACGGCACTGGCTCTCTCCCTTCCCTGGAACCAGTGGCCCTAAATTAGGGACGGGCGACTGCTTATAGCCCATTGAGTTGCTCCCGGTGGTCGCTAAACCTCCAATAAAAAAAAAAAATAATAATGACCTTCATCATTGAATTCCTGTCCACCCTTCTCATTAACCCTTGGCCATACCAACAGGAAGAAAGGTTTAAGCTATGGATTTGAAAGAGTGGAGAGCAACGGATTTTTTCATGGCCCTTCGGATCCTATTTTAGTAACGTTTCTACGGAGAAGTAAACAACTGACTTCCTAGGGGGAAATACTACACGAAGAAAAAACCCGGGAAACTACAAGACGAAAAACACGAAAAACTAAACGACGATAAATACGAGACATATTATTAGTTGGCAAAATCCAGATTACATTTTAAAGTTGAAAACATTAAAAAATGGCACACCTTGATCTGGCTGGGCGGCAGTTTGAGCAAGAACAGTGTCAGGGTGGGGTAGCACCCCACCTTTGCCTCCCCTTGTCGACGTCCCTAATGGGTAGTAAACGCTATACAGTATATCGATTTGACTGAGGGGAATGGCTATAAATAAACTGATTCAAGAACATGCCTGTACAGAAGCTTGTTTAAAATACTATACAAATGTCAGATCAATTTGCGCCTTTATAAACTGTTGGAATCGTACAAGATATGCCAGCCTATTACCAGCATTTCTTACGATTACACATTTCTGGAACGATTTGCATTGAATAAGATCCGTTGGAAAAGTTTAGGTAAAGATAAGTACCGACGTTAAAACGCGAAAATATGAATCAAAGGAAAACAAATATAAGCAAGTCAAACACCCCAAACTGGGTTAAACTACCCAATGGGTAGTGTGTCCCAGTTTGAATGGTTAGTGTGACCCATGGGTAGAGTGACCAGTACAATGTAAGCCAACCTATTACCGGTATTTCTGGAACGATTTGCATTCAATAAGATCCGTTCGAAAAGTTTAGATCCAGATAAATATCGACGTTAAAACGCAAAAATATGAATCAAAGGAAAACAAACATAAAAAAGCAAGTCAAACACTTCAAACTGTGTCACACTACCCAATGGGAAACCAATACATACATGCAATCGGTGTAATTATACATAGTCATGCAGTGACAGTAGGAGAATCTACATACAAGTGCATGTATGTACTGCATGTAGATATATGAATTGTATATATAAATTACATATAAATGCATATATATATATATATATATATATATGCATTTATATGTATAGCTGGGTCTAAGAACAAGTTGCATGTGAACAAATTATCAGGAAAAACCAAAATGTTGATACAAAAAAGAAGAGAGATGAGGACAACTAAAGAAGATGTGACTTCCAAAGTGGAATATATAGAGCTATGCAAGACAGTAAGAAAAAGTATCACTGAAGACGTAAGGAAATTCAACTGTGAACTAGTGAGGAAAGCAATTGAAAACAACCAAAGCCTAAAGATAGCAAAGGGACATCTCAGTAAGGGAAGAAAACAGATTATGGCACTGAGAAAAGAAGATGGTTCTGTAACAAGAAATAGAGGCGAAATTTTGACAAGAGTGAAAGATTTCTACTCCAAATTATATGAAAGGGATGATATATGCACTCCAGACATCATGAAAGATACCAGTACCAGAGTTCCTCCAGTCCTTCCAGCAAAAGTTGCACATGCAATCAAGAACATGAAGCGAGGAAAAGCTCCAGGAGAAGATGGAATTACTGTAGACATCATACAAGAAGCAAGTGGAGAAATCGAAACAGTACTCGCCCAAATTTTCACTCGATGCCTTAATGAAGGAAAGATTCCTGAGGATTGGAACACCGCTACAATGATCCTGCTACATAAGAAAGGTGACATTAAGGATCTCGGAAACTACAGACCTATCAGCCTCCTATCAGTAGTTTATAAAATCTTCACTAAAGTTCTTTCACACCGCTTGAAGGTAACACTGGACATGGCTCAACCGAGAGAACAAGCTGGATTCAGGAGTGGCTACAGCACAATAGATCATATCCACGTGTTGAGAGAACTAATTGAAAGAGCGAGGGAATATGAACTTCCATTGTGCATGGCTTTTATCGATTATGAAAAAGCCTTTGATTCGGTGAAACCATCAGCAGTTACAATGGCTCTGAAAACCTGCGGTATTGAAGATGCATACATTAATATTATTAATAACATCTATGAAAATGCAAGTGC
The DNA here is from genome assembly GCA_039090855.1 of Macrothele yani. NCBI lineage: Eukaryota > Metazoa > Arthropoda > Arachnida > Araneae > Macrothelidae > Macrothele > Macrothele yani. Next base: position 702,408 of record CM077016.1, read on the forward strand.
AAAGATTAGGCTGTTTGAAAATACAACACACGTAAAAATTGGGAAGGGAGTGAGACAAGGTGACACCATATCTCCGAAGCTCTTTAATGCCACATTGGAGGGTGTTTTTCAGTCACTGAGCTGGGAAAACAAGGGGATAAAGATTAATGGAGATTATCTAACCCACCTTCGTTTTGCTGATGACGTAGTCATTTTTGCAACTACCCCATCAGAGCTGCAGAGTATGATCCAGGAACTTGCTGACAAGAGTAAAGAAGTGGGATTAAAAATGAACTTTCAGAAGACAAAAGTGATGTTCAATGCTTTTACAAGAAATGAAGATTTATCGATTGATGGAGAAAAGCTGGAGATAACAGACACGTACGTTTATCTTGGACAGCAGATATCAAGTGAGGGTCACATTGATGAAGAAATTAATCGGCGTACAAAACTTGCCTGGAGAGCTTTTGGAAGAAACAGCATAATTTTCAAGAGCAATATGCCATTATGTCTTAAAAGAAAAGTGTTTGATCAATGCATCCTTCCAGTGCTTACGTATGGTGCGGAGACGTGGACCTTAACTAAAAGAGACATACAAAGGCTGCAGACAACTCAAAGAAGCATGGTTAGGTGCATGCTTGGTGTAACCAGGAGAGATAAGAAGAGGAACTCGTGGATCCGAAAAATGACAAGAGTGGAAGACATCATGATCAGAGTTAAATCCCTGAAATGGCAATGGGCTGGACATACTGCCAGAAGGACAGATCATCGATGGACAGCCGAAATTTTAGATTGGATTCCAAGGGACAGGAAAAGACCCAGAAGAAGACCACATGGGAGATGGGTGGATGAAATTCGAAAGTATGCAGGGGTGACATGGAGGAGACTGGCACAAGACAGACCGTTGTGGAGGAAACTTGGGGAGACCTTCGTCCAGCAGTGGATTGATAATGGTTGACAATGATGATGATGATGATGATATATATATATATATATATACACGTCATCCTGAAGAAGAAATTGAAGAATTTTATGAGGAAATTCGTCATCTAAATAATAAAGGTAAGCAGCACTTCAAAATAATTATGGGAGATTTCAATGCGAAAATAGGGCAACGGCAACAGAATGAAACCTTAGTAGGTAGATTCGGTCACAGCAACAGAGACCATCGTGGAAATACTCTCGTTGAGTTTGCAGAGGCAGAAGGGTTTTTTATCTTGAACTCCTTTTTCAAGAAAAGGCCACACAGGAAATGGTCATGGAGACATCCAAATGGGACGACAAGTGAAATTGATTTTATTATGTGTAACAAAAAATTCGTCATAGAAGACTGCAGTGTGCTAAACAAGTTCAACACAGGTAGTGACCATAGATTGGTGAGATGTAAGATGCACCTCAACTCTAAACTCAAACGTGGCAAGCTCATAAGACAAACAAAATGTATTGACATAACCAACCTCAAAAAACACCATAATACATTCAAGTTGGAAGTGAAGAACAGATTCTCTACTTTAGAAGGCCTAACATCAGAAGAAGTGTATATTTTTGAAGTTAACAGAAATGTAACCAAAGCTCTTATGGAAACAGCAACAAAATTACATGAGTCTAAGAACAAGTTGCATGTGAACAATTTATCAGGAAAAACCAAAATGTTGATGCAAAAAAGAAGAGAGATGAGTAAAACAAAAGAAGATGTGACTTCCAAAGTGGAATATATAGAGCTATGCAAGACAGTAAGAAAAAGTATCACTGAAGACGTAAGGAAACTCAACTGTGAACTAGTGAGGAGAGCAATCGAAAACAACCAAAGCCTAAAGATAGCAAAGGGACATCTCAGTAAGGGAAGAAAACAGATTATGGCACTGAGAAAAGAAGATGGTTCTGTAACAAGAAATAGAGGCGAAATTTTGACAAGAGTGAAAGATTTCTACTCCAAATTATATGAAAATGATGATAGATGTACTCCAGACATCATCAAAGGTACCAGTACCAGAGTTCTTCCAGTCATCCCAGCAAAAGTTGCACATGCATTCAAGAACATGACAAGGGGAAAAGCTCCAGGAGAAGATGGAATTACTGTAGACATCATACAAGAAGCAAGTGGAAAAATCGAAACAGTACTCGCCCAAATGTTCACTCAATGCCTTAATGAAGGGAAGATTTCTGAGGATTGGAACAATGCTGCAATGATCCTGCTACACAAAAAAAGAGGTGGCATTGAGGATCTTAGGAACTACAGACCTATCAGCCTCCTATCAGTGGTTTATAAAATCTTCACAAAAATTCTTTCACACCGCGTGAAGGTAACACTGGACAAGGCTCAACCGAGAGAACAAGCTGGATTCAGGAGTGGCTACAGCACAATAGATCATATCCACGTACTGAGAGAACTAATTGAAAGAGCGAGGGAATATGAACTTCCATTGTGCATGGCTTTTATCGATTATGAAAAAGCCTTCGATTCGGTGAAACCATCAGCAGTTACAAGGGCTCTGAAATCCTGCGGTATTGAAGTTGCATACATTAATATTATTAATAACATCTATGAAAATGCAAGTGCAAATTTTCGGCTGTTTGAAAATACAACACACATAAAAATTGGAAAGGGAGTGAGACAAGGTGACACCATATCTCCGAAGCTCTTTAATGCTACATTGGAAAATGTCTTTCAATCACTGAACTGGGAAAACAAAGGGATAAAGATTAACGGAAATTATCTAACCCACCTTCGTTTTGCTGATGACGTAGTCATTTTTGCAACTACCCCATCAGAGCTGCAAAGTATTATCCAGGAACTTGCTGACAAGAGTAAAGAAGTGGGATTAAAAATGAACTTTCAGAAAACAAAAGTGATGTACAATGCTTTTACAAGAAATGAAGATTTATCCATTGATGGAGAAAAGCTGGAGATAACAGGTGCGAACGTTTATGTTGGACAGCAGATATCAAGTGATTGTCACATTGATGAAGAAATTAATCGGCGTATAAAACTTGCCTGGAGAGCTTTTGAAAGAAACAGCATAATTCAAGAGCAATATGCCATTACGTCTTAAAAAAAGTGTTTGATCAATGCATCCTTCCAGTGCTCACGTACTGTGCAGAGACGTGGATCTTAACTAAAAGAGGCATACAAAGGCTGCAAACAACTCAAAGCAGCATGGAGAGGTGCATGCTTGGTGTAAACAGGAGAGATAAGAAGAGGAACTCGTGGATCCGAAAAATGACAAGAGTGGAAGACATCATGATCAGAGTTAAATCCCTGAAATGGCAATGAGCTGGACATACTGCCCGATGGACAGCCGAAACTTTAGATTGGATTCCAAGGGACAGGAAAAGACCCAGAAGAAAACCACATGGGTGATGGGTGGATGAAATTCGAAAGTATGCGGGAGTGACATGGAGGAGACTGGCACAAGACAGACCCTTGTGGAGGAAACTTGGGGAGACCTTCGTCCAGCAGTAGATTGATAATTGTTGGCAATGATGATGATGATGATTATGATATATACAAGGTTATTAATAGCTCTTGGGACAAACTATAATGGGTGGTAGAGCACACTGCAACAAACATTTTCTGAATAGGAATGTATAGGCGCAAGTGACGCGTTGAGGCACAAACACAAGAAATAGAAATGAAAGGAAACAAATTCTGTACTTACATCATCGTCGACAAGTGCTTCTTTATATCAATATTTACAATAATTGCTCAAAACTGCGTCCACGAACAGCAATACATGCGTGGCAGCGTCGACGTACCAAGAACGATTCTCTATGAATGTGTGGGCGGGTATTGTGAACGACTTCCTGCTTGGCCCATATCTACTACCAACGCGACTCGATGGCAGATGTTATCGTATTTTTCTGGAGGAGGTTTCACCAGAATTGCTTCAAGATGTACCACTGGCCGTCCAATAAGCACAGTGGTTTCAGCATGATTTGGTGCCAGCCCATTTCAGCTTTAATGTGCGCAATAACCTGGATGCCACTTTTGGGGCGCGATGGATTGGCCGTGGTGGACCAATCTGTAGGCCACCCCGATCGCCCGATTTATCGAGCCACGATTACTTCTTATGTGGAAATCTGAAGGCCCTCATTTATGAGACTCCAGTTAACTCTGTTGAGGACCTCGTCACTCGAATATCCGTTGCGGCTGCACGTGTGCGAGATATACCTGGCATCTTTGAAACTGTACGCCAATCACTCCGTCGTCGCTGCCACGCATGTATTACTGTTGGTGGACGCAATTTTGAGCAATTATTGTAAACATTGCTGTAAAGAAGCACTTGTCAACGATGCTGTAAGTAAACAACTTATGTTTCCTTTCATGTCTGTTTCTTGTGTTTGTGCCTCAATGCCTCACTTGCGCCCATACATTCCTATACAAAAAAGTTTGTTGCAGTGTGCTCCGCCACCCCATAAAGTTTGTTCCATGAGTTCTGAATTACACTGTATATATACAATGAGTGGCTACTTTATTATGAACACCCCCTCAGTACTACGTTGGGCCACCTTTTGCTTTTAATATTGCGTCTATTCTTCGGGGCATGGACTCTATGAGATGATGATAGGTGGTTTGTGAAATCTGAGACCATGCTTGATGAATACCACTTTCCAGCAGTGTGAGATTGCAGGGTTGTGGATCCAGCTGTCTGATGGCTCGTTCAATTTCATCCCACAAAGTCCCAATGGGGTTGAGATCTGGAGATTGTGGCGGCCATCTAAGCAAAATAAACTCACCGGCATGGTCCTGAAACCAATCCTGTACAATACGAGCACTATGGAAAGACGCATTATCTTGTTGAAAGTAGCCATAGCCATTAGGATAAACCATCCGCGTGACAGGATGCACTTGGTCCGCAACGATGTTTACATATGATGTGCCAGTCAGACGTTGATCAACACGAATTAAAGGGCGCAAAACATGCCAGGAACACATTCCCCAAACCATAACGTTGACTCCACCAGCTTGAAGGGTTGTAGCAATGTATTTAGGGTCCATGCTTTCGTGCTGTTTCCGCCAAATTCCCACTCGGCCATCGGCATAGTGCACCTAAAAACGTGATTCATCAGACCACATAATTTGTTTCCAATTATCGATGGTCCAATCCTGGTGCACCTGTGAGAAATGGAGACGTTTTCTCTTGTTAACTGCAGACAGCAAAAGTGTTAGACCAGGCCTTCGGCTGCAATATCCCATTCGATGCTGTGTACGGCGAACAGTGCGTGCAGAGATCATTTGAGGGGATCCTTCTTTTAGATGGTATGTAATTTGCTGCACTGTTGCCCTTCTGTTGTCTGTCACCAGTCTGGACACTCTCCATTCCGCCCGAGCAGTCACTAGTCAGTGACGACCACACGTTGCACGTAGAGACCCAGTTTTTTGGCTGACAGTCCAGTCTTTAAACACTTTAACAACAGATGCTGAACATTTCACGAATTGGCGGTTTCGGTGATACACGCTCCACGGCTCCGAGCTCCTACAATCATCCCACGTTGAAAATCCGTCAAATCGCATTTTTCACCCATTTCATCACACAAAAATCACTTCTACTACTGTCGCAAGCACTAAGCTTTCCCTTTTTATACTAGCCTCGCTCTCTGGCGGCAACAGTGATCAGCCATAGCTCATTTGCTTAAAACTGTATGGTGGTTATAATAAAGTGGCCACTCAGTGTATACACTGAACTGCCAGAAAAACTGGTACAGACGAGCTTATGCAAAATACATAGCAACGTCACCTATGCGCGTACCTGGTTGCGTCCTCCAGTGCGTATATAAAGCGATAGACATCCTTGCCAGCTGTCAGATCTGTTTTCGGCATGAGAATAACAAGTTATAACGATTAAGCGATTTTCAACGCGGTGTCATAGTTGGCGCTCGTGAGATGGGCCATAGTATTTCGAAGGTAGAAACGAAGTTCGGATTTTCACGGACGACCATTGCAAGGGTATACCGTGACTACAAGGATTCCGGCAAAACCTCCAACCTACGATACCAGTGTGGCCGTAAAAAGACACTGTGTGAACGTGACCATCGTCGGCTGTCAAGAATCGTTTCACGCGATAGGTGCGCAACACTCTCGCAGGTATCATCGGAATTCGATGCTGGAGCCTCAACAAGCACCAGCGTCCGGACTGTGCAACGTAACCTGCACGATATGGGCTTTGGGAGCCGACGCCCAAATCGAGTCCCCTTGATGGGTGCACGACACAGAGCTATGAGCCTCGCCTGTGCACGGCAACACCGCCACTGGACCCTTGATTACGTTTCCAACCGTTTCGGGCAAATGGAACGATTCGTGTGTGGCGCAAACCCCAAGAAGCCATGGATCCCACCTTTCAACAGTGAACTGTACCGGCTGGTAGGGGTCCGTAAAGGCATGGGGTGTGTTTAGCTGGACTTCACTGGGACCCCTGATACGTCTACAAACATCTGTGACAGGCCAACGCCATGTGCGCATCCTTTCTGACGAGGTACACCCGTTCATGTCCTGCATTCATGCTGATGGGTTGGGCCTGTTCCAACAGAGAATGCACCTCCACACAAGTGTCGGTACGCCGCATTATGGTTATAGGAGCATTCATCTGAGCTTGGGGTGTTGCCAATCCCATCCAAGTCGCAAGATCTTAATGTGATAGAACACATTTGGGATACCATGCAGCGCGCTATCGATCACAGGAATCGGAGACCTCGGAAAACACCCGAATTGTGGAACGCTCTGCAGGAAGTATGGTGTCCATTGCCTGCAGCATATTTCCAGAAACTTGTGGAGTTCATGCCCGTCGTATTTCTTCAGTCCTGCGCTCCCGAGGGGGAACTAATAAGTATTAGACTGGTGTACTAGTTTTTCTGGCACTTCAGTGTATATATATATATATATATATATATATACATTCACGGACAATGAAATTTGCTCACCTAAAAGAAGTAATGCTACAACCGCGAAACTTTGAAATTTGCTAGTAGAGTGGTTGCTGGTATGCAAATGATCCATTGGTGCGATTGCGCATGAGCACACACCCTGTGGTGACGCTGCAAGCACAAACCAGCAGCCTTATAAACGGGCGTGTAGTGGATTCCCCATAAAAGAGAAAAGCACCGGCAGACGCAAGCAAGGGCACAGGGTGACAAGAATGCCGGGTAGATGCCAGAGACGTCGATTAACGCAACTTACAGACTTTGAGAGATGCATGATCATCGGGCTGAAATCCGCATGGTGGTCCACGCGCCGTATGGCCCACCACGTAGATCGTTCTGACCATACCGTCCGACTGTGTTGGGAGCAGTGGATACGTAACGGCACTACCGCACGGCGGAGCGGTTCCGGGCGGACCAGGAGGACCACCGGTAAAGAGGGTCGACGCATCATGCGCCAGGCACGAACGGATCCCACGGGTATCCGGTCCACTGCACAAGCAGATGTAGCGGCTCCACTATGCACACGAACCATTTCCCGACGCCTCGTGGAAGCGAATGTGCGATCTCAGCGCCCCTTACTCATGCTGCCATTAACACCGGAACATCGCTGGCTCCATTTGCAGTGGAGTTAGGACAGAGCGACGTGGAATGTCACAGACTGGCGAAGTGTGGTGTTTACCGATTAGTGACTTTTCGTTTTGGGGACAGATGATCATCGTGTCCCGGTGTAGAGGTTCCCGGGTCAACGGCACAATCCCAACCTAGATATCGAGCACCACACCGCCTCCACGGCGGCATTATTGTCTGGGGAGCCATGGACTACGATAACAGATCAGCTCTAGTAGTGGTACGTGGATCATTGACGGGCCAACGGTATGTGGATGAGATCCTACGGCTCCATGTGCTCCCATTCCTGGCCGGGATTCCAAGTGCGCTATACCAGCAGGATAATGCCTGCCCGCACACGGCTCAATTTGCCCAGGAGTGCCTCCGTCATTACCAGACACTTCTATGGCTTTCCCGCTCCCCGGACATTTACTCTATCGAGCATGTGTGGGACCAGTTGAAACGCCAGCTGCCGCCGTGCCGCCCTATCCGAGATTTGGAGCACACCGTCCAACACCTGTGGGCCAGTCTGCTACAGGACAACATCAGGCGTCTGTTCACTTCCATGCCGGACTGTATTGCAGCTTGTATCGTTGTTCAAGGCGGTCCGACGTGGTATTGAAGATGACCGGACTGCGTGCCACAGATCCCTCTGTAATTGTCATGCTGCTATGTTTTTGCCATTCATCTGTATCATTATGTCGATAAAATTTCAGTTCCATCCGATGCTTCCTACTTGGTGCGCAAATTTCATTACCGGTGAGTGTATTTTAATTCATTCATGTTTTCGTTATCTGTTGTTTTGTCTGGGTTACACAACCTGAAGAAAATAGTATCCAGTTTCACCATTGTGAAATTATTAAGTCCTGAGAAACTGGTGCAGTGTTCATTTGCCAAAGACCGAAAAAGAAAAGGAAATGGCATTTTATTTATATGTATTACATTTTTGGAGTGTGGTCATACATCACATGAAAAAAATAAGTGCAAATTTCCTTAGAATTTTACTATGTTCAACTTTTATTTAAAAAAGGGTATGAATTACAAGTATTGTGAGTAATTCATGTATCACAAACTTTAGCTTTAAAAGTAGTATCTTGCTATTTTGGTACTTGTTTGTTTCATATTTTCTTTTATCTTTGTCTATTTGCTTGTTGTCATGAAAAGTTTCCTCCAAAATTTGTGTTCCCTGATATTGAGAACAAAAATGTACAAATGTTTATGTATATTTTATTTCATTTTTGTGCTAACATATTTTATTTTCCTTTTTGTTTCACAATGAAAAATCTCCTGAGGAGTATATTATATCAGTTTTTACAATAGTTATTAGCCTTTTGAATTTCATACATGATGCATTTCACTTTTTCGTGAGATATTTATAATCCTGCTTAACCGTTGCATATCATGTAAGGATAAAGGACGTATTTTCATTGTCCTAAAATCATTAACTGTAGGTACATCAGAATATCTTGCATTGAACAGAATTTTTTAAAAAATTTTCAATATCATTATACTGTATATGCATTATTTCATCTATGGCCACATTCTCTCCTCCTCTCTCCCTCCCTCACTTTTTTTCCTTTTGCACTTGACATTTCAATTCAGTAATGTTCCATTATGTGTTATATCGTAAACGTCTTTTCGTACTGATACGTTATTTAAAAAAAACATACTCGTACGATGTAATTGTTCCTAAATTAAACCTTAACGGCCAGACGAAACATTTAAAACAAAAGTCAAACTTACGGAAATGGACTTTTATTTCTTCAGCACAGGTTATATAACTTCTGGGTACCATAGAAATCACATAACACACATCAACATTCGACATTCCACTTTCCACCACTCACCACAAAAGCAACTGTTTACTCGTAATTTATATCTCTCGTTCTTATCTCATAACAGGCATACGTCACGTTCATTTAACCTCAATTATGTTGCCAACACTATTCGTTTGAGAGAAAAGATATCACGTTAATTGTGAAGTATAACTGAGAACAAACTCAAGATTTAGATAGGGAAGGAAACTAAAAAGGAAAGTTAATTTAGAATATACGTCATAGTATCATCACATTTTCTTAATCATTTGTATATGTCGCATGCTTCTGTAAAAAAACAAAATGCGGATATCACTTGCTGCTTGTGCTTAATGCAGCACAAGTGAAGCAGTGATCCAAATGTTTAATTGAAGGTCAGGCAGGGACTACATATCTTGTAGAACAGTGAAAGAGATACTCTATATACATATATACAGGTATACTATATTTATTATTCATGTTGTCCAATAAAATTGTTGTAAGTCCTGACTGAGTCTTTTATTTTGGGAGATGGAAGGGGTTGGGGGAGGCTGTGTAACATATACAATCAACTGCTTGTGACCTGAGAGCAAAGGAATTCTTTTAAGGGGAGATATTTCAAACCACATGCTATAGTTGTCCATAAACGTACTTACTCCAAAGGTTTGCGGTGCAACCACAAGTCAACAGATCAGAAACTTCGACCGGAGCTTTGAAAAAGGACTGATCCTCAGCTCCCAAATAGCGTCGTTCCCATTTCCAGTGTACCCATATTATTTTGCAGTTGCATCTGCATCTGTCCAAACCAGGATTGATTTTTAATTTTCGACAGCTCTATTTTCAGTGGATGTTTGCTACGCATCAGAAATGTTGTAGGTGATTGACGATAATTAACCATCATTTAGCGTATATCTATTTAAAATAGATCAGTAATGATCCTTATTTAGAGAAATGAACCCACATTTCAATAATTTGTATAAATATAAAATATGATGCTAGTAATTTCCTAACTGAAACACTGAAAAACGGTAGACATCAATGACCATGCTGTTCGCACCGTATGTTGCATGCGAATCAAACTTGTGTGGTTCTGGTTCCTGTAAAGAGGTTAGAATGAGATATCTGGAGATGCCTTTGTTAATGAAGCAGTACCACTTTGCGAGAAGCCTATAGCCACGAGCGACGGCGGTGAGAGTATGGGAAAGCTCATGGTTTTCAAGGCTATTGCAATGCATTTTGTGTAAGCCGAATTGCCTTCTTTCGACGCTAATCTTTCCGATTTGGCATCTTAATTTGTTGCCAATGTGTAAGAAAACGCTGAATTTATAAAATTCTTAATTATTTTGAGGTTCCTTCCAATTTTTATTTTAAACTGAAATACACGAACGTTACTGCGAATTCTAAACAAAGTTTAACATTAAAATTGTAAACTTCACTCGTGAAAGAAGTATAATTCATTCCGGTTTGATATTAACACGTTTTCTGCAAACAAACCCCACGCAATTCCAAAATACAAACAGTCGAAATTACATACCTGGTGGCCAAGAAAAGGTGTTAAAAAGTAAAATGACACAACTTCGTTATTACCGGATCAAATTTATTGAAATTTTCAGAGAAACTTAAGCAATAAGTGAAATTAATAGATTAGATTTTCAAAATGGCCACCGTCTCCACAAACCATCGTATAGAGACGGGACTGGAAATGGCAAATAACATGCTGCAATACGTCTTTTTTGATGGCCTGGATTTCGTCTACAATGGCTGTTTTGAGATCCTCCAGTATCTTGTGGCCAGTCCTGAAGACTTGGTTCTTCAAATAACCCCACAGGAATACATCACATGGGTTCAGGTCAGGACTTATTGGGTGGCCTTTAATGCCCTTTCCAATGAACCTCGCCGTGTCCAAAGCGATGATACGGTCCTGAAAGGTGTCCTGTACCCAGGAAAACACATCAGCAACTATATGTGGACGTGCACCATCCTGCATGAACCAGTAGGTATTGACCATCCGATGACGTCTTGCTCGGGGTCCGCACTCCTCAGCCAGTAGCTGCCTGTAACTTGCACCAGTAACAGTTCCGTAGATGAAGACAGGTCGGATTATGTGTTTTACGTTGATTTCACACCACACCGTCACCCGTTACTAATGCAGAGGTGCCATCATGTGGACATGTAGATTTTCACTGCCCCAGTGTCTCCAAAACCGTAATATTTTTGCACTATAAACAGTCGCTGCTCCCTGCTAAGGAACTCCATTTTTACTAGGCGATTTCAAATTTCAATCTATGTACTGTCATGCAAAAAAAAACATACCGCAATTATAGAGCTAAGTGACCTGATGAGAGCACTTCACTTTGTCACACCTTTTTTGGCCACCCTGTAGGTATCATGTAAACAATGGCAAATTCCCACAGGTTGCGGCTTCACGGTTAATAGACCAGGGCATTTCCAGAAGTATTTTTCTAACCTCCTAGGTTTCATCATAGTCCTTGTCTGTGAAATTAGCGATCATGGTGCCCAAACAAATGTGAGATTCATTGCTGAAAATCACACGACGCCAATTTATCTGCAAGTTCACTGGATCACGACAGTGCTCCAGATGCTGCCGTCGATGATGATCATTGGTTAATATTGAGCAATGAGATTGATGTCGCACGTGGCGTCCTATTTCCGGCTGTCTTCGACATAGGGTCGCTTTTGTGAAAGGCCGACTTAAAATAAACATTTACGGCTCTTCTAGTGGAAAAATTAATATCTGGAGGGCAACGGAAAGATGCTACTGAATCAAATAATGTCTCATTCTGCGAGCTGCACTTCCCCTCCCACCAGAGTTGATGCATTTTCCCCAAAACTGCTAACAAATTCGACGCACTGTTGCGTAATCAATGGTGAAAATGCTACCCAGTGCTGCAAATTCGAGGGATCGATCATATATCTCCTCGGGTAAATATAATGCGTCCAATGCCAAATTCACTCAGGTAGAGACGTGGTAGACTTTGGTGTCGTGCCATTCTTCATAATGTTCTCTTCTTCTCGGAAATAGTAGCCCAAAGTGGCAAGGATTTTCTCACGAGTAAACCTGTCTCAGGTGGGACGTTGCACGTCAGAGGTTTTTTCGCTTATATCGCCAAACCCGGCAATTCCATGGCTCCAACATTTCAATTATGTGGATATTTTGGTTAAACGTAGAACACGACTGATTTGTATGCGCTTCTGACCATCTTAACGGAGCTGCAATATCAATTTTACAAAGTGGATTTGGAGAGACTGAAGATATCAGAGCGCATGTAGCAAGATCATAGATGTAGATAACAGTTTTTTTCTTGTTCACTACACAAAAGTACATTTAAAGCCAGAACACAACAGCTCTTTCACTCTCAAAATTTCGCTGATGAAAAAATCACTATCGCAATTACTTTCAAAAGAAAAATGCAACTGGTTTTTGAAATAAAATTATAACTACTTAAAATACCAAAATATTTAATTATGAGAACAGAAACTCGAAACAATTACCATAGCATTAACGTCAATGGAACGAGGCATTCAGAAGCAACAGTTCTTTAAATTAGTGGATTACACTTCCACATGTGCTTGCCAAATAGGAATATTTCAACAACAGCTTTGCACTTTTCCATACAGCTTAAGAACAACACTAAGGCTTAAAGGAACGATGCAACTTGAGTGACATCAGGCCAATTATTTGTAAAATAAATCACTAAGCATTCTTTAGTCACCGTTCCTTCGTTGAAAAATTATTTTCCTTAATGGCCATCGAAGACTAAACAGCATCTGGCCCAAATCTGCACATTGAAAGTATATTGAAAGCAGCGTCTGCCACCTCGGTGAGTAGACGTGGTTTACTATAAAAAGGGATCTATATGTTTATCTGCTTTCCATTTATCATATACACATATCGTACGATTGCCAGATATGTGGTTACTTTTCGACATGGAAGTGAAAAAGTGTAAAAGTGTAAACACTACATCTGAGTACGGCAGTGGGTGTCTTTTGACCGGAACTGATGAACATGTTAACGCATTAAGGGAATTAAACAAGCTCGTGAATTGACTTGAAAACAAAACCCCCGAAAATTATTTTTCAAGCTTGTAGCACCGAAGATATTCGGGCTTACCTCAATTTAAGTATAATAGCTCCATTACGCGATAAGAAGCAGATCAGAAATTTTGCGTACAGGAAGCACTTCGAAATGGATCATTCTGAATGTTTTAACGTATTCCAGGTAGTTTAATTTGTGTTTTTTCCATGTTGCATCGAATTTTGTAGCACAGATGTTGCACCAATTTTAGAGGCTGGCGAATATTCTCAAAACAAATTTTTGTTTTTTTCCCACTCCTTAAGTGTTGGTGCCGGATGACTGGAATTGAATAAAATCAAGACAATTGCAGATGAACATGGAGACCTTAGAGATATTGTGAACCGAATTCACTGAAGAATAAAAACAGCAGGCTGCACTACTTTCACCAAAGAAATTAAACATTGTAAATATGTGGGTTCTGTGGACAATATTCACGGTGCAACGAACATACTCAGGGATACTTGCAAAAAATATAAATTAGTCTTTGGAATTAAAACTTTTAACCTTATGCCAATTATCAAGAAAGACTGACACTTTTTGGTTGGTGTCACGTCAATTCGTCGCGTGCGTCAATTCGTCGACTACGTCAATTCGTCGACTACGTCAATTCGTCGCCTGCGTCAATACGTCGCGCGTCAATTCGTCGACCACGACGATTCGTCGCGCGTCAATTCGTCGCGGACAAATTCGTCGACTACGTCAATTCGTCGCGTTTACAGATTTTGGTTACATACAAAACGAATGCAGGAAAACGTACGATTTAGAACGTCTTGCTCCTTAATCAAATTTATAAAGTTTGGACACGCAGACAGGATAGGAATATTACGTTTTTCTTTGGCACTAAAAATATTAGACGGTGAACGGTTTTTGGAACGGGGCAGGGCCCGGTTGGTCAGAGCCCCCCATATACAAAATTTTCGTAAAATCTACAGTTTTCAATTCAGAACCACCAAATCTGGTATACTATCTCGTGGTATTCTAACTTAGACTGTAGACGGTTTTTGGAAGCGGTTGGAGAGGTGGGGGGTTAGAGCCCCTACACACACAACTGCCGTAAAATATAGTTTTCAATTAAGAACTACCAAATTTGGTATGTTATCACATGGTACTCTACTCTAACTTAGACGGTAGACGGTTTTTGGAACGGGTCAGAGGCCCGGTTGGTCAGAGCCCCCCATACACAAAATATTCGTAAGATCTACAGTTTTCAATTCAGAACCACCAAATCAGGTATCCTATCGCATAGTACTCTAACGTAGACGGTTGTCGGTTTTTGGAACGGGTCAAGGCCCGGGGAGTCAGAGCCCCCCCCCCCATACATACAAAATTTTCGTAAAATCTAGTTTTCGTTTCAGAACCATCAAATTTGGTATCATGAAACTCTAACTTAGACGCTAGACGCTTTTTGGAAGGGGTTGGAGCTAGCGGGGTCGGAGCCCCCACTCATAAAAAATTTCGTAAAATTTACAGTTTTCATCTTAGAACCACCAAATTTGGTATTCTATCTTATGGTACTCTAACTTAGACGGCAGACCGTTTTTGGAACGGGTCAAGGCCCGGGGGTCAGAGCCCCCACATACAAAATTTTCTTAAAAACTACAGTTTTCAATTCAGAACCACCTAATCTGGTATACTATCTCATGGTACTCTAACTTAGACGCTAGTCGGTTTTTGGAAGGGGTTCGAACCCGGGGGTCAGACCCCCCCGAATAAAAACTTTTTCGTAAAATCTACAGTTTTCAATTTAGAACCACCAAATTTGGTATACTATCTTATGGTACTCTAACTTAGACGGCAGACCGTTTTTGGAACGGGTCAATGCCCGGGGGTCAGAGCAACCCAAATACAAAATTTTCTTAAAAACTACAGTTTTCAATTCAGAACCACCTGATCTATTATACAATCTCATGGTACTCTAACTTACAGGCTAGACGGTTTTTGGAAGGGGTTGGAGCCCGGGGTTGCCCTTCCCCCGAATAAATTGTTTTTGTAAAATCTACAGTTTTCAATTTAGAACCACCAAATTTGGTATACTATCTCATGTTACTCTAACTTAGACGACAGACAGTTTTTGGAACGGGTAAAGGCCCTGGGGCACAGAGCCCCAACATACAAAATTTTCCTAAAAACTACAGTTTTCAATTCAGAACCACCAAATCTGGTATACTATCGCATGGTACTCTAACTTATACGCTAGACGGTTTTTTGAAGGGGTTGCAGCCCGGGGGGTAAGGGTCCTCGTAAAAGAAATTCGCAAAATCTACAGTTTTCAATTTAGAACCACCAAATTTGGTATACTATCTCATAGTACTCTAACATAGACGACATGCCGTTTTTGGAACGGGTAAATGCCCGGGGGTCAGAGCCCCCACATACAAAATTATCTTAAAAACTACAGTTTTTAATTTAGAACCACCAAGTCTGGTATACTATCTCATGGTACTCTAACTTAGACGCTAGACGGTTTTTGGAAGGGGTTGGAGCCAGGGGGTAAGGCCTCCCCAAAAAATGCCGCGTAAAATCTACAGTTTTCAATTTAGAACCACCAAATTTGGCATACTCTCTCATGGTACTCTAACTTAGACGGTAGACGGTTTTGGAACGGGTCGGGCACGGGGTCAGAGCCCCCCCCTCCCATAATTTTTTTTTCGTAAAAACTAAAGTTTTCAATTTAGAGCTACCAAATTTGGTATACTATCATGAAAGAAATGATCGGAAACTTGAAACTTGGTCGTTCTGGGTGGTGTAGTGGTTAGCATACCTAGGCGTTTTCTGGGAGACGCGGGTTCGAGTCCCGCTCCAGGACGATGAAAATTTTCAAGTTTTCAAATATTATCTGACTTACCATCCTTGTCACATTTACGCCAAAAAACGGATTGTCATCTTCAAAATTTGTATAATATGGCGTAATCCCGTATTTCTTTCATGATTTATCTGCTTTCTCCGGGCAATCACGGGATAGGATTATTAACCTCCAGATTCGCTAAACATGAATGCCGGTTGCTTCGACTAGCGAATCCTGTGATGGTTAAATTCAAATTGATCGGAAACTTGAAACTTGGTCGTTCTGGGTGGTGTAGTGGTTAGCATACCTAGGCGTTTTCTGGGAGACGCGGGTTCGAGTCCCGCTCCAGGACGATGAAAATTTTCAAGTTTTCAAATATTATCTGACTTACCATCCTTGTCACATTTACGCCAAAAAACGGATTGTCATCTTCAAAATTTGTATAATATGGCGTAATCCCGTATTTCTTTCATGATTTATCTGCTTTCTCCGGGCAATCACGGGATAGGATTATTAACCTCCAGATTCGCTAAACATGAATGCCGGTTGCTTCGACTAGCGAATCCTGTGATGGTTAAATTCAAATTGATCGGAAACTTGAAACTTGGTCGTTCTGGGTGGTGTAGTGGTTAGCATACCTAGGCGTTTTCTGGGAGACGCGGGTTCGAGTCCCGCTCCAGGACGATGAAAATTTTCAAGTTTTCAAATATTATCTGACTTACCATCCTTGTCACATTTACGCCAAAAAACGGATTGTTATCTTCAAAATTTGTATAATATGGCGTAATCCCGTATTTCTTTCATGATTTATCTGCTTTCTCCGGGCAATCACGGGATAGGATTATTAACCTCCAGATTCGCTAAACATGAATGCCGGTTGCTTCGACTAGCGAATCCTGTGATGGTTAAATTCAAATTGATCGGAAACTTGAAACTTGGTCGTTCTGGGTGGTGTAGTGGTTAGCATACCTAGGCGTTTTCTGGGAGACGCGGGTTCGAGTCCCGCTCCAGGACGATGAAAAATTTTCAAGTTTTCAAATATTATCTGACTTACCATCCTTGTCACATTTACGCCAAAAAACGGATTGTCATCTTCAAAATTTGTATAATATGGCGTAATCCCGTATTTCTTTCATGATTTATCTGCTTTCTCCGGGCAATCACGGGATAGGATTATTAACCTCCAGATTCGCTAAACATGAATGCCGGTTGCTTCGACTAGCGAATCCTGTGATGGTTAAATTCAAATTGATCGGAAACTTGAAACTTGGTCGTTCTGGGTGGTGTAGTGGTTAGCATACCTAGGCGTTTTCTGGGAGACGCGGGTTCGAGTCCCGCTCCAGGACGATGAAAATTTTCAAGTTTTCAAATATTATCTGACTTACCATCCTTGTCACATTTACGCCAAAAAACGGATTGTCATCTTCAAAATTTGTATAATATGGCGTAATCCCGTATTTCTTTCATGATTTATCTGCTTTCTCCGGGCAATCACGGGATAGGATTATTAACCTCCAGATTCGCTAAACATGAATGCCGGTTGCTTCGACTAGCGAATCCTGTGATGGTTAAATTCAAATTGATCGGAAACTTGAAACTTGGTCGTTCTGGGTGGTGTAGTGGTTAGCATACCTAGGCGTTTTCTGGGAGACGCGGGTTCGAGTCCCGCTCCAGGACGATGAAAATTTTCAAGTTTTCAAATATTATCTGACTTACCATCCTTGTCACATTTACGCCAAAAAACGGATTGTCATCTTCAAAATTTGTATAATATGGCGTAATCCCGTATTTCTTTCATGATTTATCTGCTTTCTCCGGGCAATCACGGGATAGGATTATTAACCTCCAGATTCGCTAAACATGAATGCCGGTTGCTTCGACTAGCGAATCCTGTGATGGTTAAATTCAAATTGATCGGAAACTTGAAACTTGGTCGTTCTGGGTGGTGTAGTGGTTAGCATACCTAGGCGTTTTCTGGGAGACGCGGGTTCGAGTCCCGCTCCAGGACGATGAAAATTTTCAAGTTTTCAAATATTATCTGACTTACCATCCTTGTCACATTTACGCCAAAAAACGGATTGTCATCTTCAAAATTTGTATAATATGGCGTAATCCCGTATTTCTTTCATGATTTATCTGCTTTCTCCGGGCAATCACGGGATAGGATTATTAACCTCCAGATTCGCTAAACATGAATGCCGGTTGCTTCGACTAGCGAATCCTGTGATGGTTAAATTCAAATTGATCGGAAACTTGAAACTTGGTCGTTCTGGGTGGTGTAGTGGTTAGCATACCTAGGCGTTTTCTGGGAGACGCGGGTTCGAGTCCCGCTCCAGGACGATGAAAATTTTCAAGTTTTCAAATATTATCTGACTTACCATCCTTGTCACATTTACGCCAAAAAACGGATTGTTATCTTCAAAATTTGTATAATATGGCGTAATCCCGTATTTCTTTCATGATTTATCTGCTTTCTCCGGGCAATCACGGGATAGGATTATTAACCTCCAGATTCGCTAAACATGAATGCCGGTTGCTTCGACTAGCGAATCCTGTGATGGTTAAATTCAAATTGATCGGAAACTTGAAACTTGGTCGTTCTGGGTGGTGTAGTGGTTAGCATACCTAGGCGTTTTCTGGGAGACGCGGGTTCGAGTCCCGCTCCAGGACGATGAAAAATTTTCAAGTTTTCAAATATTATCTGACTTACCATCCTTGTCACATTTACGCCAAAAAACGGATTGTCATCTTCAAAATTTGTATAATATGGCGTAATCCCGTATTTCTTTCATGATTTATCTGCTTTCTCCGGGCAATCACGGGATAGGATTATTAACCTCCAGATTCGCTAAACATGAATGCCGGTTGCTTCGACTAGCGAATCCTGTGATGGTTAAATTCAAATTGATCGGAAACTTGAAACTTGGTCGTTCTGGGTGGTGTAGTGGTTAGCATACCTAGGCGTTTTCTGGGAGACGCGGGTTCGAGTCCCGCTCCAGGACGATGAAAATTTTCAAGTTTTCAAATATTATCTGACTTACCATCCTTGTCACATTTACGCCAAAAAACGGATTGTCATCTTCAAAATTTGTATAATATGGCGTAATCCCGTATTTCTTTCATGATTTATCTGCTTTCTCCGGGCAATCACGGGATAGGATTATTAACCTCCAGATTCGCTAAACATGAATGCCGGTTGCTTCGACTAGCGAATCCTGTGATGGTTAAATTCAAATTGATCGGAAACTTGAAACTTGGTCGTTCTGGGTGGTGTAGTGGTTAGCATACCTAGGCGTTTTCTGGGAGACGCGGGTTCGAGTCCCGCTCCAGGACGATGAAAAATTTTCAAGTTTTCAAATATTATCTGACTTACCATCCTTGTCACATTTACGCCAAAAAACGGATTGTCATCTTCAAAATTTGTATAATATGGCGTAATCCCGTATTTCTTTCATGATTTATCTGCTTTCTCCGGGCAATCACGGGATAGGATTATTAACCTCCAGATTCGCTAAACATGAATGCCGGTTGCTTCGACTAGCGAATCCTGTGATGGTTAAATTCAAATTGATCGGAAACTTGAAACTTGGTCGTTCTGGGTGGTGTAGTGGTTAGCATACCTAGGCGTTTTCTGGGAGACGCGGGTTCGAGTCCCGCTCCAGGACGATGAAAAAAAAATTTTCAAGTTTTCAAATATTATCTGACTTACCATCCTTGTCACATTTACGCCAAAAAACGGATTGTCATCTTCAAAATTGGTATACTATATCAATTCAGAACCAAAAAAATTTATGTCATGAAAATCTAACTTACCGGGAGACGGTTTTTGGAACGGGTCGGGGCTCGGGGTTCGGAGAACCCCCATCCGTACAAAATTTTACATTTTCGTAAAATCTACAGTTTTCAATTTAGAACCACCAAATTTGGAATACTATCTCATGGTATTCTAACTTGGCTGTAGACGGTTTTTGGAAAGGGTCGGAGCCCGGGGTTCAGAGCCCCCCCCCCCCCTCATACGAAATTTCGTAAAATCTAGTTTTCAATTTAGAACCACCAAATTCGGTATACTATATCACGGCACTCTAACTTAGACGGTAGACGGTTTTTGGAACGGGTCGTGGCCCGGGGGTTAGAGCCCGCCCCTGTACAAAATTTTCGTAAATTACACCGTTTTCAATTTAGAACCACCAAATTTAGTATACTATCTCATGGTGTTCTAAGTTAGGCTGTAGACGGTTTTTTATAAAGGGTCGGAGCCCGTGGTTCAGAGCCCCCCCCCGCCCCCTGTAAAAAAATTCGTGAAATCTAAAGTTTTCAATTTAGAACCACATAATTTGGTATACTATAACATGGTACTCTAACTTAGACGGTAGACGGTTTTCAGAACACGTCGTGGTACGGGGGGACGGAATCCCCTCCCCGACAAAATTTTCGTAAATTCTACAGTTTTCAATTTAGAACCACCAAATTTGGTATACTATCTCATGGTACTCTAACTTAGACGGTAGACGGTTTTTGGAATAAGTCAAGGCGCTGGGGGTAAGAGCCCCCACCTTCAAAATTTTCGTAAAATCTATGGTTTTCACATTAGAACCACCAAATTTGTTATCATGAAACTGTAACTTAGACGGGAGACGGTTTTTGGAACGGATCTGGGCCCGGGCGGTAAGACCCCCCTTCCCCTTCCTGCCCCCACAGAATTTTTGTAAAATATACCGTTTTCAACTTAGAACCACCAAATTTAGTGTACTATCTTATGGTACTCTAACTTAGATGGTAGACGGTTTTTGGAACGGGTCGGGCACGGGGTAAGAGCCCCCTCCCATAAAATGTTTTCGTAAAAAACTAGAGTTTTCAATTTAGAACCACCAAATTTGGTATACTATCTCATGGTACTCTAACTCAGACGGTAGATCGTTTTTTGGAAAGGGTCGGAGCCCGGGGTTCATAGTCCCCCCTAAAGAATTTCTTTAAATCTACAGTTTTCAATTTAGGAACCACCAAATTTGGTATACCATATCATGGTACTCTAACTTAGACAGTAGACGATTTTCGGAACAGGTCGGGGCCCGGGGTTACATCCTCCCCCTCCCATACAAAATTTTCGTAAAATCTACAGTTTTCAATTTAAAACCACCAAATTTGGTATACTATGTCATGGTACTCTAACTAAGAATGCAGACGGTTTTTGGAAACGGTTGGAGCCAGGAATTCAGAGCCCCCCCCCCCCCCCATGAAAATTTTTGTAAAACCTACAGTTTCGAATTTAGAACGACCAAATTTAGTACACTACCTCATTGTATTGTAACTTAGACCGCAGACGGAAAGGGTCGGTGCCCGGTGTGAAGAGGGCCCATTCAAAATTTTTGTAAAAATTACAATTTTTACTCTTAAGAACTGCATCCCAATACAGCACTCCATTACCCCACCTACGGTCTAGGTTAGAGGCCGTAGATAACAATAAAGTGAAAAAATATCCGGTTCATGGCGTATTAAAAACACAAATTAATAAACGTTAGCTTTCACCACCAACGATTGCCTTATCAGGCAGAAATTCAATGTAATGTAAATACTGTAAATTCTTTTTTGCTTCGTATAATTAAATTAACTAAATCAAAAGATTTAAAATAAGTTTCCTGGAAATTTACGGAAATAGCTTTTTCATTCATTAACTTTCACCCGCTGAACTTGGTGATTTTACAAATAGTAATACTTACCCGGGAAATACCGGGTACCCCTGCTAGTAAGAACTAAAGATAATGTTACACTTTTAGTCAGGTACAAAACAATAATTAGAAAGACCTAGGACTGGGCCTGTTTAGCAATTTTCAGTCTGCCGTGCTAATTTTCATAAGGTTTTCATAGAAGTCCAAGATTTTAGCAATGCACTTTTCTGAGGTTGGAACTATTAAGCAGACCCTAGGCCTGGAGATTTTTGATAGTTTTCAATCCTCCGAGCTGATATTTATGTAGTTTTCACAGAAAATAAAATGAATTCTGTTTAAATGTTACTCGAGCACAAAGCATTAATAGATACGCCCGAGACCTAGGCATATGCATTTATAGTAATTTTTATAATGCTGTGATCATATGAGGTTTGCATGACAAATCAATTTAAGAGTGTTACGCTTATCAAAAATTATTTAAAAGGCCTAGGCCTAGCGGCCAATAATTAGTATTTGGTGCCTAAGTGAAAGCGCAACATTATTAACTTGATTTCTTATGCAAACCTTATAAATACGACCACAGCGATTAAAAGTTACTAAAGAGTCCTTGTAAGTAATATTTTTTGACCGAGTGCAAGTACAATTTACGAAATGTCAACAGGTCAAAATATCTAAAGTAACAATGAAATTTGGAATATTTCGTTTTGCTTTCTTTTTATTTCAGTTTTGACACTTGTATTAAGTTTTATAAATACATATTTCTCCTATCGTTTACCTTCATTGTGCTTTCAACAGAATTTCTTACCATGTTTTGGGTATTTTGTTTTGTGTGGTTGCAGTTTTTTTAATGTTTTTGGGCATTTCATTTTGTGTGGTTACTTCTTTTTATGTTTTGGGCATTTTACTTTGTATGGGTGTTTTTGTTATGTTTTTGTTATTTTCTTTTCTGTGGTGGTTGTAATGTCGACAGGATGAAGAGGGGATACTGTGGACAGTCACGATGCCTACTTGCTTATAATTTTTTTTTCAAATACAGCACATGATTTTGTATAGAGTTATACAACTTACTCATTAAGCGACTACAGGTTTCTTTAAATATTAACTTTTTCTTAGAGTCTTTTGTTTCCTCTACCTAGCTTTTTCGGTTCCGCAATTTCTTTTTTGGTTTTAGAATATTTTCCTTATTATAAATCTATTTTCTCATGCAAATTCTTTATGTAAGGTATGTTTATTCTGTCGAAGTATTTTGCAATTATACGTGAAGCCCTGTTGCTGAAGTAAAAAAAATATTTCCAACTGAAATAACGCAGTTCAGATATGTTCCCGCTGTTAATTCAAGGAATGAAAACAAAAACAACAAATCTGTGCAATGATTGAGGCATGAGACAGTACTTACTGTTAACCAGGCAAAGTTTTAAGGAAGAATGAGCTTAAGAATTTCTAATTGCAACAAAAAAGAGCATCCGCACTGTATCCCTCCCCATCCCCTAGTGCCGGCCTTTGGACGTCTTGAAAGAGAAGTCTTAAGGACACATCTATATCGTAATTGGCTGAGCATTCGCGACAATCTTCTGTTGTCGTAGTAGAAAAACACACTTCCTACTTCGCCTAAATTGCTTGGATGTAATGCCAACGGACAAAGTTTTGCTCTCGCATTGGATTCCTGTTGCTTTTGATGGAATACTTTTTCCCCGGGGTTCACCGTTTTCACTATAGTCTTCAGGACAGACGGCAATACACCCCAACGTAAAACACCAATTTCCCAATTTCACGGCAATTAACTGCAATTAGCGGAAGAGAGGGGTGGTACAGGAAATAAGTCGAACGAGACAGATCTGAACTTAGAAAGTCGGGGGAAGGTGTTGCATGAAAAACTGTGTTTGGCTTACAGATCATTTAGCACGTAGGGACGTAGGTTTCGTTTAATATGTTACGGGGTAAACAAATTGTCTTTTCAGTATAACAATTTTCTTTCATACGCATGGTGCAACACAGAAAAAATTTGAATTTATTTTTGAGAATTAGCATGACGCCTACCGGCCCAGAGTAGAGCTGCCCAGTCCGTGCCTGCTGCCACCTCCAGAACCTGGCTCCCGGGTTCTTCGCATCTGTTGATCCTCCGCCTGGAGCGTCCCAGCTATAAAATACATGTACCTCTGCGTTTTGGAAAAACAAAAGATAAGATGCCGATCCTTAAAATTAACCACTTCTTGTGACCGCAGGTACGAAAATCTTTAACTTCGCTTAAACCCTAACTGGAGGAACAAGCTTCACGTGATTGTCTGTATTCTGAGTGTTTTATTGAATTGTTGCTCATTAGTTCGTAGTTGACTGGAGAACAGAGAACGTGCTTGTTGAAACCTTTGTTGTGCGTTGTCAAGTGATAATAGTGGAAATATATCATTCTAAATATTTTGGAAAGAGAAAGTGCATTGCTTTCCGAAGGCACTATGCAGATAAAGAATGCAACCTAAATAATTAACTCACAAAAAGAAACTGATTTGCTGAAATGGAAAAGGTATTTATTTTGCCATAACAGAGTGCGAGGTAATTTACGGTATTGTCACTGTATTGAAAGAAATTATGGAAATTGTACTGGCTTTGCTAGTACTATTTTTATTGGAGATGAACACAGGATGCGCAATGAGAAACCACATAATCATGCTCCAAGACCGGAGAAAAGTGATGTTGCTGTTGCAAGAACGCAAACAAAAGAACGAGCGAGAAATACGGACGAAGCCCCTGCACAAATTATTCAAACCGTGACAACGTCAATGGCTACAGTAAATGAAGCTTACATGCCTAATATGGATGCACTAAGGTAAGTTGTAAAACGAATACGAAGAGAAGACATGCCTGCGGAGCCTACGACTTCAGAACGGATCGATGCCCCGATAAATTTACAGGAGGAGATGGTGCAAAATTTCTTGGCAGAGATAGCGCATTTGGACATCAAAGAATTATTTTATTTTTAACAGAGAATAATTTACGAAAGCTTAAAGAAGCACCCCTCTGGATTATGGATGGGACATTTGAAAGTTGTCCAACCCTTTTTAAGCAATTATGTTCCATTCATGCTATGGTTGAATTGAATCCAGAGATGCACAGACTTGTCCCACTAGTTTATGGGTTACTTTCCAGCAAGTATAAATAATATAATACTATTATACAGTATTTTTGTAGGATTTACAAGACTATGCATCAGACTATGATATTCAGCTTGCACCACAATATACGCATAATAATAGATTTTGAAATAGCTTCCGTTATAATGCTGCTAAAAAGGAATTTGGAAGCAGCACTTACAAATGTTGTTGGTTTCATCTCGGAAAGCAATGTGCTGAGGAATATCCATCCTCTGGCATAGCCTTGGAATATAGGGAAAACAGTGAGTTTGCTCTCAAAGTCAGACATTTGCAAGCACTCACATTTTTTTCATCTGATGAAATTCCAGCTGCTTTTGAAGAAGTGAAATCAATTTTTCTAGAATATGCAGATTCTGTAGTTCAGTGGTTTGAGGAAAATTATGTTCTTGGAAAATTTCGTGGAAGCAGAAGAAACAATCCGAGCAGAAGCCCTCCGCTGTTCCAGCCAACAATTTGGTCAGTAAGTGAAAACAATTTATTTGGCTTTCCCAGAACACAAAACGAACTTGAAAGATTAGACAGACGCTGGAATACAATTCTGGGAAAGAAAAACTGTGACTGTACGAAATAATCAGTGAAATTGCGAAAGAGCAGAGAACAACACTGGCTAAAATCGAAAGAGTGATAGCACAGATTCCAACAAATCCACCCAGAAGAGAAACGCTGGCAAGATAAAAAGGAATTCGAACTTCTTTGGTGCACATAGACAATGTTAACATGCTGAACTTTTTAAGAGGAATTTCATATAATTCTACATTTTACTAAAATGTGCTGGTATTTCTCACTAATTGAATTATACCTTTTACTAACTTGTATTTGAATTTTTCAAGAATGTAATTCCGTCAAAGATGCAAGAATGTAAAACACAACGCAAAATTAAAAAAGACAACATTTTCAAAATAGCATGTCAAAAACATAAAATGTCAAAAAGTAATCCAAAATATGAAACAAATAAAAATTCAAAATGCAATCACAAGTCACAAGCATTACAAAAATGCGAAACGCTAAGTAACAAGAACAGCACAAAATAAAACAAATGCCAAAAAAATGCATACGCTTTGTAAAATGTACAAAATAAAATAAATGCCATGTTCATAAGGATTTCATGACGAGTCAAGTTAAAAATGAGCTTTTACTTAGACTTCAAATAATAATTACTAGCCTCTACACCTTTTTAAATCTTTAATAAGTGCAACATCATTAACCTGACTTGTCATCAAACATTATCAATATGACCATAGCATACAATCACTTAAAAGACTTGTTAATGGATGAATTGAGGAATCACCAAGTTCAGCGGGTGAAAGTTAATGGCTGTTTATAGTTTTGTACTCGAGTAAATGCGCAACACAGTAAACTTGACTTTCTTTGAAAATTTTATGTATATGAGCACGGTTGATTGAAAACTGATAAAAAGGCTTAAGGCCTGTTTATTAAATTTTGCGCCTCAGTCAAAACGCAGTACCATAATAACCTTGGCATGTTATCGAAACCTTATGAATACGTCGGACTAAAAATTCCTAAAAAAGTTTACGCCTAAGGTCTTGTAACTAAAGTTTTGTGACAGGATAAAACTGCAACATTAATAACTTGACATGTTATGTTAACGTTGTGAATATGAGCACGGCGGATTAAAGATTTCAACAAATAGCCTTTGGGATTAAATGTGTTGTAGCTGAGTAAAAATGTAACATTATCTTTATTTTCTATATACACCAAACTACGTGCTGAAATGGCCCAACTATATATACGTATACTTCAACCATATACCGAAGCGCTGACAAGGTGAAAACAAAAGTGCAATTTTGTACGGTCCCCTAACATTTTATGGTCAGCCTACATGGAAGTGGACACGTTGATATCAAAAACATACTTTTTGTACGGTCCACAACAAATAACAATGGACACGTCGCAATCTTTGGGGGGGGGGGGGGGGTTAACGACCTCCGTGATCAGTTCAGTGGGCTATAAGCAGTCGGACGTTCCCAATTTTGAGCCACTGGTTCCTGGGAAGGGGGACAGCCAGTGCCAGAAATCAAGCACAACGTCCATGATTCACAGGGATTTTAACCAGGATCCTTCTCGACAAGTGGTCAGAAGCCAGCGCCTAGATCACTCCGCCGCCGTAGCGGCACACGTTGAGATGTATTTTTCATACGGCCCCAAACGCTCTTATGGACATACTAGATTGAACTGGACGCAAATAAATCATTAAAATAATTTGTACTAGCAGGGATACCAGGTATTTGCCAGGTACATATTACTATTTGTGGAATCACCAAGTTCAGCGGGTGAAAGTTAATGAATGAAAAAGATATTCCTGCAATTTTCCAGTAAATTTATTTTAAATTTTTTGATTTAGTTAATTTAATTTTGCGAAACAAAAAAAGAAGGAAAAAGGAACGGGAATACTTACCTTCTAGGAGACATCTATAGAACTGCCGTACATCTGGCGTGTGCTTCTGTGAATCCCGCGACACAGAAATGCAATGTACCTATGTGATGTCGCATGCGTACGACTTCACATTGGCATTGATCATCATTTTCTTACCGTTTTGAATTTTGAATATCTAGAACTCTCTATTTACATTATATTATATTTCTTTCTGATAAGCCGCTCGTTGGTAGTGAAAGCTAAACTATATAGATTTGTGTTTTTAATACACCATTAAACGCATATTTTTGCACTTTATTGTTATCTACAGTCCCTAACTTAGACCGTAGGTTGGTTAGTTGGTTGGTTGATGGTTTATGGTGCAAGGCCCTCAAAGGGCCAAAGAGCGCCTTAGAACGTAGATAGGGTATTATTATAGGTAAAAACGGAACTTTTTACGAACATTTTGCATGGGGCTACCTTGACCCGGGCCCCGACCCCTTCCAAAAACCGTCTACCGTCTAAGTTAGATAACCATAAGTAGTATACCAAATCTGGTTGTTCTAAATTGAAAACTGTAGATTTAACGAAATTTTTATGAGGAGGGGAGGGGCTCTCACCCCCGGGTTCCAACCCCTTCCAAAAACCATCTAGCGTCTAAGTTAGAGTTTCATGGTACCAAATTTGGTGATTCTGAAATGAAAACTGTAGTTTTTAAGAAAATGTTGTATGTCTGTGTGTGTGCGGGGCGGGGGAGGGCTTCGACCCCCAGGGCCTTGACCCGTCCCAAAAACCGTCGACCGTCTAAGTTAAAGTACCATGAGATAGTATACCAAATTTGGTGGTTCTAAATTGAAAACTAGATTTTGCGATTATTTTATGAAAGGGGTCCTTACCCCCTTCACAAAAAAATCGGCAACCCCTTCCAAAATCGTCTAGCGTCTAAGTTAGAGTACCATGAGATAGTATACTAGATCTGGTGGTTCTGAATTGAAAACTGTAGTTTTTCAGAAAATTTTGTATGTGGGGGGCTCTGACCACCCGGGCCTTGACACGTTCCAAAAGCGGTCTACCCTCAAAGTTAGAATACCATGAGATAGTATACCAAATCTGGTAGTTCTAAATTGAAAACTGTAGATTTTACGAAATTTTTATGGGGGGCGGGGGCTCCAACCCCTTCCAAAAACCGTCTAGCGTCTAAGTTAGAGTTTCATGATATCATATTTGATGGTTCTGAATTGAAAACTGTAGATTTTACGAAAAAAAATATGGGGGGGTCTCTGACCCCAGGTCTTGACCCGATCCAAAAACGGTCTACCGTCTAAGTTAGAGTACCATGAGATAGTATACCAAATTTGGTGGCTCTAAATTGAAAGCTGTAGACTTTACGAAATTTTTATGAGGGTAGTTCTGACCTCCCGGGCCTTGACTCGTTCCGAAACCGGTCTACCGTCTAAGTTAGAGTACAATGTGATAGTATACCAAATTTGGTGGCTGTAAATTAAAAACTGTAGATTTTAAGAAATTTTTATGAGGGGGGCACCGACCCCTAGGGCTCCAACCCCTTCCAAAAACCGTCTAGCGTCTAAGTTAGAGTTTCATGATACCAAATTTGATGGTTCTGAAATAAAAATTAGATTTTACGAAAAATTTGTATGTATGCGACGGGGGAAGGCTCTGACCCCCGGGCCTTGACCCGTTCCAAAGACCGTCGACCGTCTAAGTTAGAGTACCGTGAGATAGTATACGAAATTTGGTGGTTCTAAATTAAAAAGTAGATGTTGCGATTTTTTTATGAAGGGGCTCTTACCCCCGGGCTGCAACCCCTTGCAAAAACCGTCTAGCGTTTAAGTTTGAGTTTCATGATACCATACTTAATGGTTCTTAATTGAAAACTGTAGATTTTACAAAAAAAGTAAGAGGGGGGGGCTCTGACCCCCGGGCCTTGACCTGTTCCAAAAACGATCTACCGTCTAAGTTAGAGTACCATGAGATAGTATACCAAATTTGGTGGTTCTAAATTGAAAACTGTAGATTTTACGCGGCATTTTTATGGGAGGAAAGCTCTTACCCCGGGCTCCAACCCCTTCCAAAAACCGGCTAGCGTCTAAGTTAGAGTATCAAGAGATAGTATACCAGATTTGGTGGTTCTGAATTGAAAACTGTAATTTTAAAAAGAATTTTGTATGTGGGGGGCTCTGACCCCTGGGCCTTTCCCCTTTCCAAAAATGGTATGTCGTCTATTTTAGAGTACCATGAGATAGTATACCAAATTTGGTGGTTCTAAATTGAAAACTGTAGATTTTAAGAAAATTTTGTATGTGGGGCTCAGACCCCCTGGGCCTTGACCCGTTCCAAAATCGGTCTACTGTCTAAGTTAGAGTACCATGAGATAGTATACCAAATTTGGTATATCTAAATTGAAAACTGTAGATTTTACAAAAAAAAAATTATTCGGGGGGTCTGACCCCCGGGCTCCAACCCCTTCCAAAAACCGTCTAGCGTCTAAATTAGAGTACCATGAGATAGTATACCAGATTAGGTGGTTCTGAATTGAAAACTGTAGTTTTTAAGAAAATTTTGTATGTGGGGCGATCTGACCCCCGGGCCTTGACCCGTTCCAAAAACGGTCTGCTGTCTAAGTTAGAGTACCATAAGATAGTATAACAAATTTGGTGGTTCTAAGATGAAAACCGTAGATTTTACGAAATTTTTATAAGGGGGGGGGCTCCGACCCCGCGGGCTCCAACCCCTTCCAAAAACCGTCTAGCGTCTAAGTTAGAGCACCATGAGATAGTATACCAAATTTGGTGGTTCTAAATTGAAAACTGTAGTTTTTAAGAAAATTTTGTATGTGGGGGCTCTGACCCCCGGGCCTTGACCCGTTCCAAAAACGGTCTGCCGTAAAGTTAGAGTACCATAAGATAGTATACCAAATTTGGTGGTTCTAAGATGAAAACTGTAGATTTTACGGGATTTTTTATGAGGGTGGGGGCTGCGACCCCGCGGGCTCCAACCCCTCCCAAAAACCGTTTAGCGTCTGAGTTAGAGTTTCATGATACCAAATTTGACGGTTCTGAAATGAAAACTAGATTTTACGAAAATTTTGTATGTAGGGGGGGGGCTCTGACTCCCCGGGCCTTGACCCGTTCCAAAAACCGACAACCGTCTAAGTTAGAGTACTATGAGATAGGATACCTAATTTGGTGGTTCTGAATTGAAAACTGTAGATCTTACGAATATTTTGTGTATTGGGGGCTCTGACCAACCGGGCCCTGCCCCGTTCCAAAAACCGTCTACCGTCTAATATTTTTAGTGCCAAAGAAATACGTACTATTCCTATCCTCTCTGCGTGTCCAAACTTTATAAATTTGATCAGGGAGCAAGACGTTCGAAATCGTACGTTTTCCTGCTTTCGTTTTGTATGTAACCAAAATCTGTAAACGCGACGAATTGACGTAGTCGACGAATTTGTCCGCGACGAATTGACGCGCGACGAATTGACGCCCGACGAATCGACGCGCGACGAATTGACCCGCTACGAATCGTCGTGGTCGACGAAGTGACGCGCGACGAATTGACGCAGTCGACGAATTGACGCGCGACGAATTGACGTAGGCGACGAATTGACGCGGGACGAATCGTCGCAGTCGACGAATTGACGCGGGACGAATCGTCGCAGTCGACGAATTGACGCAGTCGATGAATTGACGTAGAACCCACTTGATTCCATACGATAGTAGATTCGGCGTTTACCAAATACCGTTGAACGCTTTAGATAGAGTTGATAATGTCCGGATCTATATTGCTTCCTCTATGAGGAATTTACGCACTCGCATACCTCAACATAAATACAATGTTAAGACACATTCAAACTCTACATGCACTTACACGTCTGGTTAACCATGGAACACACATTCCCATTTGGGACGCTGCCTATGTTATATCTGGCCACAACACCAGATGTTCGACTTTACTGGCAGAGAACCTTTATATTTTCACTAATAATATGAAGTGCTGTAATGATGCAGTACCAAAGTTTTTTTGTTTTTTTAATGATTGGAGGTTTAACGACCACCGTGAGCAACTCAATGGGCTATAAGCAGTCGCCCGTCCCTAATTTAGGGTCGCTGGTTCCAGGGAAGGCAGAGAGCCAGTGCCGTAAGACAAAAACAGTATCCATGCCTCACCGGGATTCGAACCCGGACCCCTTCCGGACGAATGATCAGAAGCCATCGCTTAGACCACTGCGCCACCGGGGCGGCATCACAATTTTAACCAGCACCTGATGAGGTGCCAGGAGCTGGCACGAAAGATCTTCTGTCGTGATATTTTAAATTTCAATATCGTGATATTTTAATAGTCATTTTTATTTCAATTAAAGTCATTAACATCATTCACTTTGCTTTCGAAGTTCATGTGTTATATCGTGCGGTGACGGCGAGTTTCTTCAGATAGACTGAACAGTGGAACAGCCTCCCGGAGAAATTTTCGGCCATGAAGAGACATGCTGCAGCGTTAGTTACTTTGTTCGGATCATCATGCGGCTGTGAGAAGCTGTTTTCCACAATGAACTTTGTAAAGTCAACGGTCCGAGATTCAGATTTAGATTTTGGTCAGAGGTTCAGACTTAAGGGCATCTTGCGTAATGTTGATGACAACAGGTTATGAAATGAACATAAATGCCTTGGTATTCAGCAACAGGTTTCACACTAATGTGATTATGGAAGCATGATTTTTCAATATCTTCTCACAAATTAAATCAGGTTCGAATTGAAATTGTCTTAGTCTTAAAACTCATGTACGTTCCTAATCTGTTAATGTCATTTTATGGTATTCTCAAAAATGACATTAATAGCATAGGTAAGTAAGTGAGTTTTAAGACTAAGACAATTTTAATTTGAACCTGAAAAAAGTTCCATGACTAAATATTAATTAAAAAACAAAAACAAAAAACAAGCGCAAAAAAGGTAGCACACTAGACACCTGAAAGCAGTAAAGCAAACTTTAAGTGGCACACGAAGCACCTGAAAGCAGTAAAGCAAACTTTAAGTGGCACACTAGTCGGAAAAGGTTCGCCATCCCTGAATTAGGGGTTTGCCTAAGGCGCCAAAATTGAAAAGCGCCAAGATTTAGAGTTGATAAAATCTAATGAATTAATATATGAGAACAAATAATGAAAAAAAAAGACAACTTTATTATCTGTTGTATTTTCGATATTCGATGTAACTTGTGAATTCTTATTTCTTAAGTGAGCGAGAAACGGAGACCTGCGCTTTATAGGTAAGTCAGTTTGCAATAAATCCCACGTCAAGGCGAAAAAGCACATCTACTGAAAACCTACCATGAACTGATCCCGTCCGTTTGCAGCAGATAAATCAGGCAACGCTTGGAGGACGGAACAAAAATTTGAAGCAAAATATATTGAGTTTTATTCTGCTTTTAACGGAAATATCAAGACTGTCCACTTCTGTCACAAATAATAGCAATGCTCAACGTCTAAAGTTATTTTTTATTTGGTTGGGGTTTAACGACCACGGTGGGCAACTCGAGGACTGTAAGTAGTCTCTCGTCTCCAATTTAGGGTAACTGGTCTCAGGAAAGAGAGAGAGCCCGTG
The DNA here is from genome assembly GCA_039090855.1 of Macrothele yani. Lineage (NCBI taxonomy): Eukaryota > Metazoa > Arthropoda > Arachnida > Araneae > Macrothelidae > Macrothele > Macrothele yani. The sequence continues at coordinate 735,389 of CM077016.1, forward strand.
CAGTAAGACAAGCGCAGCATTCATACCTCACTGAGATTCGCACCCGGACCCATCTCGTACGAACGGCCAAAATCCAGTACTTAGACCACTGCTCCACTGGAGCGACTTGTCTAAAGGTTACGAAATGTCACACTCAGACTATTTTCTAATGAGAACAGGGGCAACAGTAAATCAGGCCCTACTACTGCATTCTTTCCGTTGGAATTCTTTTTTTTTCAATCTGGTGCTCCAGGAAAGAACCTTGTTGGGTTATCTGCTTCATCGATCGACCAAGAAATTTTCCGTGACATAGATTTATGGGCTCTTGTTGGTAATTTTGCAAACACTAAAGCACACAAGAGGAAATTTTAATTTACATTGGAATGTATGTGTGACGTACCAATCAGGTGACGCAATTGTCAAAACGACAAGTTGCAGTGATAAGCCAAGGTCCGTGTAATTCAAAGGGCAGAACAGTCGACTCCGAGAAAGAAGATGTACCGGGTTATCCAAAAGACTTGCACATGTTGAAAACGTAATAACTCGCGGAGTTTTGAGAGTAGGGCTACGCGGTTTGCGTAGAAATGATCAGAATGACATCGGTTTTTTTATGAAATCACATAAATTTTTACTCATTTTACTTACCTTTTAATCTCCAAATGGCGCCATAGGCAAACAGGTCTGGGATAGTGGGTATAAAAGCAGCAGCTTGGAAGCAACTACAAGACACAGCGGTCCGTGCCAGTAAGTTGTCATTACCGGACAAAGTGCTCTTGGGGAAATTGTTCTATTGCAACGCTGAATGTGCGAGGGCTGCGTTGAGAGCCTCCTAATCACTGAAAGGTGATCGCAGTGGGAAAGGACCAATGGAAAGTGCAACGAGGCGCGAAAGGTGAAACATTTCGAGGAAACGGGATCTTTGGCAGCACGCTCACAAAGCGGTAGACCACGAACACGTGCTGCTGCAGCAGAGACGTTTACACAGGAAATGGATGTGATTGCAATATCATCCGCACATGACGACTCCAGTGCTCACCATGTTTTACGGTAAACAGTCATTCCATACGGGACTGTATGGCGAACACTACGACGGATTCTGCGCAGATACCCGTACAAACTGCAACGGCTTCACGAACTGCAAGCTGGCGATTACGTACAGCGTCAGGAGTTCGCAGCATGGTTTTTCGACAAATGCATGTCGACGAGAACTGGCTGATGAACTTTTTATGGACTGGTGAGGCACACGTTTTCCTAAACGGAGCGGTAAACACTCACAACTGCCGCACCTGGGCCACGGAATATCCCCTAGAAGTCGTTGAAGCGCCACTTCGTCAGCCGAAAGTGACAGTGTGGTGTGGATTCACGAGTTCATTCATTATCGGTCCTTTTTTTGTAGAGGTCCGCGGCGCCTCCTTCGAAACCGTTTCAGTGACAGGTGCACGTTATGCGAACATGTTACGAACGTACGTTATCCCTAGTTTGCAAGAGCGGTATGCAGTGGATCTGCGCACATTTATGCACGATGGAGCACCACCCAACATCACACGTTCCATTAAGCAACTGTTGCAAGAGACGTTTGGCGCAAATCGTGTGTTGAGAAGACACTTTCCGAAGACCTGGCATTCTCGGTTACCAGACCTGACACCCTGCGATTTCTGGCTTTGGGGTTACCTAAAACCACAAGTGTACATATGCCGCCCCACTTCATTGGCCATGCTGAAAGATGCCATTCGAAACCATGTGGCAGCTATACTACCGGACATGCCCTTCAATGCCGTCCATGGTGTTTTCTCGCGTCTACAGGTAGTGCTGGAACAGGACGGCAATCACATTTAACACCTGGTACAATGAGGTGTCTAACCTGGTATAATCAATTGTATACTTTTCTCGACTCTTCCAACCTGTGGTTGCTGCGCCATCTGGCGATGAAAAATGTAAGTAAAATGAGTAACCATTTACGTGATTTCATAAAAAAAACGATGTCATTCTGATTATTTCTACGCAAACCGCGTTGGCCTACTCTCAAAACTCTGAGAGCTTTACGTTTTCAAAATATGCAAGACTTTTGGATCACCCGGTAGATTCGAATTCCATCACCGACAGAAAGGGCTTTGTTTTCACACTGGCGCCCGAACTTAAAAGTGAATCTCCTGGCCGTGAAGTTCAAGATAAATATATGATGTTTCTTCCACACAACTTCTGGAATTAAAGAGAATTCCTTCTTCTAGTAAAATAATCTTCAATCATGGTTTGCGGCAGACTCAAAACCTGCGATTTCGTGCCATCGCCCCTCTCAAAGGGGTGGGAGATATGTGAGAAATACCACTGGGGTGACACAAGTTCTAAAACGGTAAGTTGCGGCAATAACTTAAGATCGATATATCTCAGTCGGGAGATTAACTGACTCCGGAGCGAGGAGACGTGAGTTCGAATCTGACCACCGGCAGAAAAAGGGTCTTTTTTTCACAGATGTAGTTCTAATTAGCTTTGTTTTCTATTTAGTTTACATTGTATTCTTGCATCGCCTCACTGGCTTAGTGGTCTAAGCGATAGTCACCATTCGTCCGTGATGGATCCAGGTTCGAATTCAGTTAGGTAAGGATGTTGCGTTTGTCTTCCGGCACTGGCTCTTTTCTTTTCCTGGAACCAGTAGCCTTAAATTTGGGACGGGCGACTCCTTATAGCACATTGATTTGCTCACGGTGATCGTGAAATCTCCAAACAAACAAAGCTCCTTGAAAACATTGTTGAATATGTGCAATATGTTTGGCCACAAAAAGAATAGCATAAAGTTTGGTGGCGCAAGACTGATGTACTGCTTAGGGCGTCAAACACACTAGCACCGGTTCTGGCTAAGCACACTATGAGGTGATGATGACTCATAGCAGAACAGTGATACGTTCTTCTTTCCGGGAAAGTCCAGTAAAACTTGCTTTTCTGTATCTTTTACCACGTTACATAGTACAAATCCGTGCGGAAGGACTTTCTTCAATCGTGATGATTGGTAGTTTTTATTCGACGTTTAGAATTGATATAATCGCCGTGGAACTTCAAACATCTCGTTTCTGGCTGGAAATGCAATATATGTTCTTTTACGAAGCATTCAACTCCTTTTGGATAAGTGAAAAACACCACGTATTAGAGTTTTATTTCACTTTCAAAGATTACCTTCAAGAAACAATGAAAGCAAAAGAAAAATTCCAGCACCAGAACAGCAAACAAAACACTCCGCCTGGATGTTGTTTTGTAATCTCACCCCACAACGATTTGTTAACTCGTTTGAATAGAAGTTTTTTTATTGTACAAGATCGAGTATAAGCGACACGTCAACTTCCTTTTCAGAATTCTAAGATCTTGAAATCTACCGACTCTTACTTGTGCTGAATTGAAACTTTTCTCAAGGATTACGGGCGACGTATTTAAAAAATAAGGCAGACCTATGGTGGAAAATACACATTTTTTTTGTTTAATAAAACCCACTGCTTCTAATGTAAGCGACATTTATTTTGAGTAATGCCAACTTAACTGCGGGTTTATGATTGAATAACGTTAGCTCCTTAAACCGTTTACAAGAAATGTTGTTGACACCTATATGCAAATTCGATAAAGCCTGAAGTTATTCCTTGGTTGCTTGAATTATTTGAATGCCACAGAATGCCGATAGATGGCTACACAACGGCCATTCTGCGTGGGTTATAATCCTAACCGACGTCTCAGGCCATTGGTGGCACGAAGGTGTTACGTCGACCAGGGCTCCTCCTTAAGCGCACGTACGCCATTGGCTGAAAATATGAATGACGCTTCTTTTCGATGTCTATCAGCTTAAAATCTGATACGACACATACTGTGAGTCATGACAATACTTGAATGTTTGCAAGTGCAGGAAGTTCTCAGGGCCAATTCTGACTCAGTTATGGGATGGCGTCTTTTACAATACATTACGACCAGACCACCCAAATACTTAGCAAACTTTCACCTCGTACCAATTGTAAATTCACTGCTGTCCTCATATAGTTTATTTATATTCACACGTGTGAATAGTACCAGCTCATAGCAATCCGAGCAATTACACAGCTACTTTGTTTACCAACCATTACTGCACAGTTTAAATCACCTACGTATTTCACTCTATCAGTATAACTGAGTTCTCTACTGAACAAAAATATAATATCTATCTATCTATCTATCTATCTATCTATCTATCTATCTATGATCGAGTCACATCATTGTGAACACCAGCTACGTTGTGGGACGGAAGGGGATCCCCCTTGTCTCTCTGTTCACCCTCTTTTCATATTTCATTTATTCTAGTTGCTCTAGGAAGCCGCACATTTCGCCCTCTTTAGCATTATGCACTAAATTAATTATGCATAGTGTGCTCCTCTTGTGCGACAGGTGGGGTTCGATGGTCCTTCTCGCATTCCCCACGAGGCAGTAAATCGGGCATATCAACTAGTGGTAAACCGGGGTTTGATTTTCTAACTATGCATGGCGCCTTCCTCCTACTAACCCTTTCTGATGCGCCCTAACAAATTGTTTCCCTGTGCTATTATTCACACTGTGAATAACCTGACTTTTTTATGACCACTGGAAACTTTCCTGTTCTTTGGCTTGGGGTTCCCTATCACTGCCTTGCCTTTCCATGCATACCGTGGACATAATGGTTATGCAAATGAGCCAATGTGTTGATCCCTAGACCTTGGGCATTGCTTGTGCTGCCCCCTATTGACTGCAACCATCGCTATTACATCCTTGCTGGTTTGTTTCGACGTTCTTAGCCTTTTTCCTTTGGGAAAAAGGCTAAGAACTATATCTCTCTCTATATATATATCATCATCATCATCATTGTCAACCATTATGAATCCACTGCTGGACGAAGGTCTCCCCAAGTTTCCTCCACAACGGTCTGTCTTGTGCCAGTCTCCTCCATGTCACACCCGCATACTTTCGAATTTCATCCACACATCTTCCATGTGGTCTTCTTCTGGGTCTTTTCCTGTCCCTTGGAATCCAATCTAAAATTTCGGCTGTCCATCGATGGTCTGTCCTTCTGGCAGTATGTCCAGCCCATTGCCATTTCAGGGATTTAACTCTGATCATAATGTCTTCCACTCTTGTCATTTTTCGGATCCATGAGTTCCTCTTCTTATCTCTCCTGGTTACAACAAAGATGCACCTCTCCATGCTTTATTGAGTTGTCTGCAGCCTTTGTATTTCTCTTTTAGTTAAGATCCACGTCTCTGCACCATGCGTAAGCACTGGAAGGATGCATTGATCAAACACTTTTCTTTTAAAACATAATGGCATATTGCTCTTGAAAATTATGCTGTTTCTTCCAAAAGCTCTCCAGGCAAGTTTTATACGCCGATTAATTTCTTCATCAATGTGACCCTCATTTGATATCTGCTGTCCAAGATAAACATACGTGTCTGTTATCTCCAGCTTTTCTCCATCAATCGATACATCTTTATTTCTTGTAAAAGCATTGAACATCCCTTTTGTCTTCTGAAAGTTCATTTTTAATCCCACTTCTTTACTCTTGTCAGCAAGTTTCTGGATCATACTCTGCAGCTCTGATGGGGTAATTGCAAAAATGGCTATGTCATCAGCAAAACGAAGGTGGGTTAGAAAATCTCCATTAATCTTTATCCCTTTGTTTTCTCAGTTCAGTGATTGAAAGACATTTTTCAATGTGGCATTAAAGAGCTTTGGAGATATGGTGTCACCTTGTCTCACTCCTTTTCCAATTTTTATGTGTGTTGTATTTTCAAACAGCCGAATATTTGCACTTGCATTTTCATAGATGTTATTAATAATATTAATGTACGCATCTTCAATACCGCAGGATTTCAGAGCCATTGTAGCTGCTGATGGTTTCACCAAATCAAAGGCTTTTTCAAAATCGATAAATATATATATATAGATATACACTGAGTGGCCAATTTGTTATGACTACCCCCTCAGTACTTCGTTGTGCCACATTTTGCCTTTAATACTGCGTCGATTCTTCGTAGCATGGACTCCACGAGATGTTAACAGGTGGTTTGTGAAATCTGAGACCATGCTTGATGAATAGCACTTTCCAGGAGTGTGAGATTGCAGTGTTGTGGATCCAGATGTCTGATGGTTCGTCCAACTTGATCCCACAAATTCTCAATAGGGTTGAGATCTGAAGATTGTGGCGGCCACATAAGCAAAGTAAACACGCCGGCATGTTCCTCAAACCAAACCTGTACAATACGAGCACTACAGCAGGACGCATTATCTTGTTGAAATAAGCCATCACCATTAGGATAAACCATCCACATGACAGGATGCACTTGGTCTGCAACGATGTTTAGATATGATGTACCAGTCAGACGTTGATCAACACGAATTAAAGAGCCCAAAGCATGCCAGGAAAACATTCCCCAAACCACAACGTTGCCCCAACCAGCTTGAAGGGTTGTAACAATGCATTTGGGGTCCATGCTTTCGTGCTGTTCCCGCCAAATTCTCACTCTGCCATCGGCATGGTGTAACTAAAAACCTGATTCATCGGACCACATAATTTGTTTCCAATTATCGACTGTCCAATCCTTGTGCTGCTGTGCGAACTGGAGACGTTTTCTCTTGTTAACTGCAGATAGCAAAGGTGTTCGAACAGGCCTTCGGCTGCCATATCCCTCCCGATGCAGTGTACGGCGAACTATGCATGCAGAGAGCATTTGAGGGGATCCTTGGTTAAGATGGTCTGTAATTTGCTGCACTGTTGCCCTTCTGTTGTCTGTTACCAATCTGGACACTCTCCGTTCCGCCCGAGCAGTCACTAGTCAATGACGACCATATGTTGCACGAAGAGACCCAGTTTTTTGGCTAAATGTCCAGTCTTTAAATACTCTAACAACAGCTGCTCTGGAATATTTCACGAATGCGGCGGTTTCGGTGATACTCGCTCAATGGCTCCGAGCTCCTACAATCATCCCACGTTGAAAGTCCATCAAATCGAATTTTTTACCCATCTCGTCACCCAAAAATCACTTCTACTACTGTCGCAAGCACTAAGCTTTCCCTTTTTATACTAACCTTGCCCTCTGGCGGCAACAGCGTGCAGACATAGCTCATTTGCCTAAAACGTTCAGGTGGTCATAATAAATAGGCCACTCAGTGTATATAAATAACATCCCCTGCTAGTGAAACATCTTTTGGCCTCCTAAGGGTTTATATATATATATATACCCAAGAGCAGAGTCAAAGACAAAATTTTACACCTAAGAATTTAAAACTAAATTTGCTTAAGAAACAACCTGAAGATCATGACGCGCAACGCAGCAGTTATGAATATTCAGAACTCACACACTACTAAGTAGAGACAGTAAAAAAAATTATTTAACAAGAACTAAAACAATATAGAAAACTTCAAAGCCCAACAGGCATGAGAAAACAATAAAAACAAAGTAATATCCAACCTGAATGCAGAAACTGTCGAGAATGCCGAGCCTTGGCTTTATCAAGGACCAGCAAAACTCTGCATTTTCTCACTTCCACAAAGACCTAGTTGGAAATGGGTTTCTGCAAAGCCATAGATGCAAGTTTAGAGCCCACCAAACATTTTTAATTAAAAAACCTTCTCAGAGTTGCATGAAGAATAATTTAGTCATAGTTTTTGCATGCATCTATAACTTTCCTGGCCCGACCCACACTCGTCATCTGCCACAAAAAACAGAAAAACGATTACAAAAATCACAAATTGTGAGAGGGTATTAAAAACACAGTTTTGCCGTCTTTACACGATTTAAAAAAAAATTACGGTTAAAATGATATATACATGAGCACTTTCAAGTCCACTGTGGACCCGTCATCAGATGCTGTGGTTGCACTATGCTCTGGGAGGGTATATATTATGTAGTATGCGCACTGACGAAATAGTATGTTTTGGCATGCGCATGCTCACTACCCAATCATGTCGTTTCATTAGATCATGTCGTTTCATCAGAATTATTCAGTTAAAACACGTTGCTGAGCAACCAAGCCCTCTGAGGGAGAATTTAAACTTTAAGAACAGTACTAAAAGTACTACTAAGTCTTATTCTTTGTGGTGAAAAAAAGTTTTACCTAAAATGCCATAAAATAAAAACAAAAGATTAAACATTTTCAACAGAGTTAGTAGAGTAAACAAGATTTTTGTACCCACAACTTCCGCAAAAAACGGACATCACAAGAACAAAAAAATAATAAAAATTTAAAATGATGCTTTGGAAAAATTATATGAAGTTAACAATTAGTTGCAATACTTACAAAATATTCCAGGGGTGCTTTAAGTGTATAATAATATAGTTTTTATGTTCCTACCAACAATGAAAGAGCATCGTTGACAACAAGTACAATAAAAGGTCTAACTACCCAAACTAAGTGCTGAAAAACACGCATAATTTTCAAATTACGTGAAAGACAAAACTCATAAAGTTTGTAAAACTTCCTGCACAGAACGCCTAATGAGAAAGAAACAGAAAATTTTCGCTTTGAAAGTTCTCTATTAATCTTAGAAAGACAAAAGTACAGGAACAAAGATTAGAGCTTACCTACATGGCCCTTCCCCTGCGCAAGAGTCTCAAAAAAATGACCGATCACCCTCCTCGCCATTTTCTTAGAAAGAGAAGGGTGGTGGTGGAGGTTCCTACCTCTTCTCCACAGAAAAAGACGCTACCCGTTAAATTTCTACCAAGTTAATTACACAACTAAGAATGAAGTCCTGCTTGTCCAGATAGAGTAGAATAAGCCGCCCCTTGCCGGAAGCTTAGTGGTCTAAGTGATGGCTTCTGATCATTCGTCCGAACGGGGTCCGGGTTAGAATTCCGGTGAGGCATGGATGTTGTGTTTGTCTTACGGCACTGGCTCTCTGCCTTCCCTGGAACCAGTGACCCTAAATTAGAGACGGGCGACTGCTTATGACACATTGAAATGCTCACGGTGGTCGTTAAACTTCCAATCAAAAAAAAAAAAAAAAAAAGGGAAAAATAACTCTCCAGAATACATGAAAAAAATTATCAAATATACTTGTAGTGTATTTAATAACTTTTATATGTATTTAATTATCTTAGTGTACTTCCACAGACACTACCAGAACCTATTTTTTCAAAACGCAAGTTTTACCATTTCTAGGTTAGTTATTCTGGTGACCGAATATCTAGTTTCCTTTTTATTTATTTTTTATTTTATTTTTTAATCAAATTTTACACTTTTTTTGTGTGATTTCTTTTTGCATTATTTTATTTCTTATTTTTAATAGGACTGTCCTGTCCATAGCACTAAAGTTTCCTTTTTGTAGTTAATATGCATCCTGAAGACCAACTTCCATGAGGGCTTTCATTGACCAGAATCATTTTATTAACTGTGCAGAAATTAAAACAGATCTTCTAACCTAACTCTATTATTCAGAACAATTTTTCTTAATATTCTTTTTATGAAAGTAGCTGGAATCTTGTTTTCTAGAAAACTGTTTAATAAGATTCTAATGTGGTTATTGAAATCCAAATTGTTGCTGCAAATTCTTAAAATTCTAAGTACCTGAGAAATTAGTACAGACATCAAAAAAAAAAAAAAAAAAACGAGCCACCCCCCTTAACTCTCGAACCGTTTGTCGCATGCAAACAAGTAAGGTACCGTTGGAAAGCACTTAAAGGGAACTATTATGTGATGTGAAGAAACATACTAATTAAGCTAATTAACATGCTAATTAGCAATTAGCTGTCTATCTCCGAATTTTTCCATATAAGAGGTATGTTATTTTACGCGCATTCTGATCAGCACATAATAAAACCCTTAAATTCCAAATTTCATACGAATCGACCAATAAATACGTGTACAGTGAGCTACGGAAACGGAAAAAAGATGCCGCTAATGTTTAACGGCAAAAAGTATTTTTGACTTGTATAAATTAATCGAGAACAGATACCGTGATTCGGTGTTGCAACAGTAAAACACAAAGAGGCCCAGATAATATGAGCCCCTATACAAGATCAGAACGTGTATATTTAGGGAATTATAAATTTTGAAATATGATCGTAAAAAAAATGAATTATGACCATATCTGGTTAGTACTCCATTGAATGCAAAATATCATTAAATGCTTAAATTCAAATTTTCAGCGCGGTAGCATAAAAACTTGCTGAGATATAAGCAAAAACTCAAGCATACATCTATCAAGGGGTCGTGCATAAAAAACATATTTTCTTTTACTTACTGTAGAACGGTTTACCCCGAAGTACTAAGAAATACTTACGAGAAAGTGTTTCTACGTGACGTTATCTGAATGAAGCAGTAATGATGTTATACCCTTAAATTCATAATATCAAATTTTAATGATGAACATCATAAGTTAATAGTTTTGCACATAAATAACTTAACTTACGTCATAGTTTGTGAAATTACATATTTAAATTTTTCCTATTGCTCACATAGCTGACTCTTGCATATTGTTTAATCCAAAATCGCCAAAAAACCGCACGTTTCACAAAACGAAAGCTTCCTATGTGCCTTCTGTGTATTTTTTGCATAAATACCTTTACAGCTTCGTTATATTATGAAACAGTGGTCATGAAAATGAAAATTCCAAATTGTTCCCTGCGCAAGTGAACCCGTGTGCCTGGTTTTTTTCGTATTGCAGATTTTATGTTGTCTCCATTCCGTCTCAAATTACGGTATAATACGAATGTAATTGCATATGGTTTCGATTCTTTGATATATTCCACTGTAGTTATACTGCTTAAACTGTCTGTAATATATTTAGCTGCAATACAGAAGCCGAATGAATCTACGTGTGTAACCTGGATCTGCACGCAAATTTCCTCTTCGGCATTCGTCGTTTTCGACTACCGGTTAAGAAAATAACCGTAACCAGTAGGATTTGGAGCATTAAGCTTACTTAGTGTAGTTTAATACGGTTCTAATTGCATTTTTCTTTCTTTTTGTTTTCCTTTTCATTTCTTCTACAAATATAAATAAAATAATACTTGGTTATACTCCGCGATAAGAAAAATAGTTATATTCTGAGAATTTCGTAGTTTAAGAAAAAAGGTCAAGGTGGACAAACATAAATGGATTTAATTTTTTTTTTTATTAGTGGCAAATGAATTATTTTTATTTTATGATGTTCCGTAATGATTAATTAATTCACTATGTACTTTATAATATTTTGCAGTAAAATGTTGAAATCTTAAAGATAGAGGCAAATTCGAATTTATAATTATATTTTTATTTTTCCAATATAATACCGACAAGAAGTCGAACATGATATTGATATATGTTTTAGTTTGACACTTTATAATTTTCAGTTTTATTTAACTTTCACATTCCCAAATACGTTTCTCTTACAATCACTAATTATTTAACCTTGCTCCAAAGTTGCAGTACACATTATCTAAGGTATTTCAGTAAAACAAAAAAATTTTCTGAACATGTTAGATGCAAAAAGTGGTTATCTTTAGTTAAGAAATCATTTTGCACCGTCAGTTCAATACTTCGAAGTGTTCTCATTTTTGTCCCAACAGTGTGCCATAAATAGTAGCATCACCTTAAGGAACTGCAGTTTAAAATTAATAAAACTTAGTTTCAATACCCTGTTGGTGGAAAAAAATATATTAATCCAATTGCTATAAATAAACAAAGACATCGCTCTTTCCACGTTTTAGCAACACCCAGCAACCGAAAAATTGTTATTTGGCCACTGCTCGGGAAACGAATTCCAGATCTCTCGATATCCAGCCGAGAGATTTTGGATTCGTTTCACAAGCAGTGGCCAAATAACAATTTTTCGGTTGCTCGGTTGCTGTGTGTTGAAAAAACGTAGAAAGAGCGATGTCTTTGTTTTTTGGAGGATTTTAACCAATTGCTATAGATTTTTCATGCATGGCCTTCGGAAATTGTAACATTTACAGTTAGAAAACTATTGCGTGGCAAAAAGCTTCTTTTTATTGTTAAAAAAGGATTTTTGATTTGATTAAGCGAACTTTAAGGTCAGTTCCATATACTAGAAACATGTCAGGGGTTTCCACATTTTTTATTCTGTTTTGAAGGAATAAAAAACAATTGTGCACCAAAATAATGTATAAAAACCAGAGTTTTCAGAATATCTTAAGGAATGAACCAGTTTGAAATTCTGAAATTCTAGTGTATAGAAAAATGCACAGCCGTAGAATTAGCAAAACCACAATTAACTTTATTAACAGTACATTACAACCTAGTTTACAGATTGGTAATCATTATATACTAAGCGATTTAATGCCGGTTCAAACATCTTCAAATAAAACACTTTATTGCGGCACAGTACTAAGGTCGTTCTTTCAACTAGACTATATTTCACACTAAATACAAAACTGCAAAGGAACTGTATTATAAAGAGCTAATAAAACATACATACCCTTGAAGCTCCTGTAGGCTGGAAATCTCGAGGAATTTCACGAATCCGTTTGGAGCGTAGTTCTTCATTCCCGGGAAATTTAAACACTGGCGCTTTAGGACCTGCGTCGTAATTGCTACGGCATTTTAGTACACAGCAATGTGAAGGCATATTAGAACTAAAAAAGAATATTTTAACACCGTGAAATAAATAACAAAGAGTTGAATGATATGAATCAGTCAGCTGCAAGAACAATGAACAACCTCAGTAAGGAACACTACAATAATCTCACAAGATCACAGACGCTAACTATGGTTACGGCCGTTCGTCAAATTTAACAGGTCTTTCTGTAGTGACGTCAGACGTCGGAGAGCAGGAGGTGTTTGAGTCCTGTTTCAGGGAGCGTTGGCTGTGAGCGACAAAATGGGAAAAAGTTCATACTTTCGAACAAAGAGAATTATATTGTTTTAAATTGACACGTGGAATTATTATATGACAGGTGCAATTTTAAATTAAAAGACATAGCTGTTCCCATTAATTCGTATGTTAAGCATCATAACTATGAAAGGAAAGTGCGTTTTTGAGCTGGAAATTAACAAATAATTTGGAACAGAACGCACGCTTTCGTAACACTTTGCTAAAGCCATTTCTAAAAAGAATAATGGCTGTGGAATAAATCTCGATTCTGTGTCTTGACCTTTGACCCCATTTCGATAATATTAAACAGAATTGGTTCAGTATACCTCCGGAACAACATACTAAAGTATTATTTTAATAGGAGCATTTTTAGCCAAGTTATGAGGATAATGGCTGTGGAATAAATCTGGCCCCTGTGTCCTGCCCTTTAACCCCATTTCGATAATATGTAACAGAACAGGTTCCGTATATCTACGAAACAATATGATAAAATTTTGTCGGAATCAAAGCATTTTTACTTAAGTTATGACGCATAAGGGCGATGGAATGGATCCCGCTCTTATGTTCTGACCTTTCACCCCATTTCGTCCGTTTTCTACAGAGTTCGTCCTTAGGTTGTCCACTACCACATACTAAAATTTCATTGAAATCGAATCATTTTTACTCGAGTAATCGTGCGGTCAGGCAGACAGACGGACAAAGCGGAGCATATACGCTTCTTCAACTTACGGTTGGAAATCGTAAGAAATCGGATTTCGTAGTTCTGCTCAATTTTCTATTATGAGACAACGTTTCAGTGATACGCGAGTGCTCAATGCCTCGAGAAAATGTAAGAATCGGAAACCAGAAAATTCAAAACAAATTTAACTTGCACAGATTCAGGTTTTCCGTTATTAGAAAAATGCATACTGTTTATTCTAATATTAATTCAAATTATTTGTACGAATAAATGAAGCTGGTATAAAAGAAATGGCAAGGGTAAATGAACTCCGTCCTTGGATGGCCCAAGTTACCATACAAATCACTGTCAGGGCCTTTGCTCTGTACTCTGCATTCAATTTGTCTGAGGTTCGGGTTAGACGCCAACTTTCCAGCATTATCACTGTCTTTGCAGGGAAAGAAACATTCCAGGTGTTTTTCCCAGATGTAGATATATGGATGCCTTCTCTAACTTTATTTGCAAATATCTTCGTTATTAAACATCCGATTTGGATGATATTTAGAATTTAAAGGTTTTTCGGTGCGCTAAATGGAATGTGCATAAAATAACATACCCTTTATATGGAAAAATGTGGAAATAGCGAGCTAATTAACATGTTAATTAGCTTAATTAGCATTTTTCTTCGCATCACGAGATAGTTCCCTTTGAGTGCTTTCCAACGGTATCTTACTTGTCTATCTGCGGCGAGTGGTTCCAAAGTTATGGGGGGTGGCTCGTTTTTTTTTATTTTGATGTCTGTACATTCTCAATTACTTTGGTCGATATGTTATTGTTCCAGTGCAGATATTTTATTACTTTGAAAGAAAAATTAACTCTTTTATCAAAAAGGCTGATGGACGGGTTACCTCTGTTAAGTTTAATGCTTAAGTCTAGGAAATCTAGTTCCTGATTACTGTGGTTGGTTTTACATAAGTTAAGAGAGCTAGGATAGATATTTGCAAAATCACTTTCTATAACTTCTGAATTATTTATACAAAGCAAATCGTCAATATATCTATACGTGCATATGTACTTATCTGAGCACGAGGGGCTATTTGAAATGAACTTATATTCCTTAAAGAACAGGAATCGATTTGTCACACTTGTTGAGTGAGCTACTCCCATAGGGATTCCGTTTACTTGCTTATAGAGAGTATTATTATATAAAATATGGTTATTGTATACTCTCTATAAGTAGTATAGAGTATTATTATATAAAATATGGTTATTGTATACTCTCTATAAGTAGTATAGAGTATTATTATATAAAATATGGTTATTGTATACTCTCTATAAGCAAGTAAACGGAATCCCTATGGGAGTAGCTCACTCAACAAGTGTGGCAAATCTATTCCTCTTCTACAAGGAATATAAGTTCATTAAAAATAGCTCCTCGTGCTCAAATAACTACTTATACACTTATAGATATATTGACGATTTGCTTTGTATAAATAATTCAGAAGTTATAGAAAGTGATTTAGCAAATATCTATCCTGGCTCTCTTAACTTATGTAAAACCAACCACAGTAATCAGGAACTAGATTTCCTAGACTTAAGCATTAAACTTAACAGAGGTAACCCGTCCATCAGCCTTTTTGGTAAAAGAGTTAATTTTACTTTCAAAGTAATAAAATATCTGCACTGGAACAATAACATATCGACCAAAGTAATTGAGAATGTACTAATTTCTCAGGTACTTAGAATTTCAAGAATTTGGAGCAAACAGTTTGGATTTCAATAACCACATTAGAAACTTATTAAACAGTTTTCTAGAAAACAAGATTTCAGCTACTTTCATAAAAAGAATATTAAGAAAAATTGTTCTGAATAATAGAGTTAGGTTAGAAGATCTGTTTTAATTTCTGCACAGTTAATAAAATGATTCTGGTCAATGAAAGCCCTCATGGAAGTTGGTCTGCAGGATGCATATTAACTACAAAATGGAACCTTTAGTGCTATGGACAGAACAGTCCTATTAAAAATAAAAAATAAAATAATGCAAAAAATATCACACAAAAGGAGTTTAAAATTTGATTAAAAAATACAATGAAAAATAAAGAAAAAGTAAACTAGATTTTCTCTCACCAGAATAACTAACCTAAAAAGGTAAAACTTACGCTTTAAAAAATAGATACTGGTAGTGTCTGTGGAAGTACACTAAGGTAATTAAATACATATAGAAGTTATTTAATACACTACAAGTATATTTAATAATTTTTTTCATGTATTCTGGAGAGTTATTCTACTCTATCTGGACAAGCAAGACTTCATTCTTAGTTGTGTAATTTTCTTGGAAGAAATTTAACGGGCAGCGTCTTTTTCTGCGGAGCAGAGGTAGAAACCTCCTCCACCACCCCACTGTTTCTAAGAAAGCGGCGAGGAGGGTGGTCGGCCATTTTTTTGGGACTCTTGCGCAGGAGAAGGGCAATGTAGGTAAGCTCTAATCTTTGTTCCTGTACTTTTTTCTTTCTAAGATTAATAGAGAACTTTCAAAGCGGAAATTTTCTGTTTTTTATCATTAGGCATTTGATGCAGGAAGTTTTACTAACTTTATGAGGTTTTTCTTTCACTTAATTTAGAAATTATGCGTGTTTTTGAGCACTTAGTTTGGGTAGTTACACGTTTTATTGTACTTGTTGTCAACGATGCTTTTTCATTGTTGGTAGGAACATAAGAACTACATTATTATACACTTAAAAGCACTTCTGGAATATTTTGTAAGTATTGCAACTAATTGTTAACTTCATATAATTTTTCCAAAGCATCATTTTAAATTTTTATTATTTTTTTGTTCTTGTGATGTCCGTTTTTTGCGAAAGTTGTGGGTACAAAAATCTTGTTTACTCTACTAATTCTGTTGAAAATGTTTAATCTTTTGTATTTTATTTTATGGAATTTTAGGTAAAACTTTTTTTCACCACAAAGAATAAGACTTAGTAGTACTTTTAGTACTGCTCTTAAAGTTTAAATTCTCTCTCAGAGGGCTTGGTTGCTCAGCAACGTGTTTTAACTGAATAATTCTGATGATTTGTTTAGACCCTCTCACAACTTGTGATTTTTGTAATCGTTTTTCTGTTTTTTGTGGCAGATGACAAGTGTGGATTGGGCCAGGAAAGTTATAGAAACATGCAAAAACTGTGACTAAATTATTCTTCATGCAACTCTGAGGAGGTTTTGCTAATTAAAAAAATTTGGTGGGCTCTAAACTTGAATTTATGGCTTAGCAGAAACCCATTTCCAGCTAGGTCTTAGTGGAAGTGAGAAAATGCAGAGTTTTGCTGGCCCTTGATAAAGCCAAGTCTCGGCATTCTCGACACTTTCTACATTCAGGTTTGCTATTACTTTGTTTTTATTGTTTTACTCATGCCTGTTGGGCTTTGAAGTTTTTTTATATTGTTTTAGTTCTTGTTAAATAATTTATTTTACTGTCTCTACTTAGTAGTGTATATCATCATCATCATTATCAACCATTATCAATCCACTGCTGGACGAAGGTCTCCCCAAGTTTTCTCCACAACGGTCTGTCTTGTGCCAGTCTCCTCCATGTCAATCCCGCATACTTACGAATTTCATCCACCCATCTCCCATGTGGTCTTCTTCTGGGTCTTTTCCTGTCCCTTGGAATGTAATCTAAAATTTCGGCTGTCCATCGATGGTCTGTCCTTCTGGCAGTATGTCCAGCGTATTGCCATTTCAGGGATTTGACTCTGATCATGATGTCTTCCATTCTTGTCATTTTTCGGATCCATGAGTTCCTCTTCTTATCTCTCCTGGTTACACAAAGCATGCACCTCTAAATGCTTTTTTGAGTTGTCCGCAGCCTTTCCATGTCTCTTTTAGTTAAAGTCCACGTCTCTGCACCATACGTAAGCTCTAGAAGGATGCATTGATCAAACACTTTTCTTTTAAGACATAATGGCATATTGCTCTTGAAAATTATGCTGTTTCTTCCAAAAGCTCTCCAGGAAAGTTTTGTACGCCAATTAATTTCTTCATCAATGTGACTCTCACTTGATATCTGCTGTCCAAGATAAACGTACGTGTCTGTTATCTCCAGCTTTTCTCCATCAATCGATAAATCTTCATTTCGTGTAAAAGCATTGAACATCACTATTGTCTTCTGAAAGTTCATTTTTAATCCCACTTCTTTACTCTTGTCAGCAAGTTCCTGGATCATATTCTACAGCTCTGATGGGGTAGTTGCAAAAATGACTACGTCATCAGCAAAACGAAGATGGGTTAGATAATCTCCATTAATCTTTATCATTTTGTTTTCCCAGTTCAGTGATTGAAAGATATTTTACAATGTGGCATTAAAGAGCTTCAAAGATATGGTGTCACCTTGTCTCACTCCCTTTCCAATTTTTATGTGTGTTGTATTTTCAAACAGCCGAATATTTGCACTTGCATTTTCATAGATGTTATTAATAATATTAATGTATGCAACTTCAATACCGCAGGATTTCAGAGCCATTGTAACTGCTGATGGTTTCACTAAATCAAAGGCTTTTTCATAATCGATAAAAGCCATGCACAATGGAAGTTCATATTCCCTCGCTCTTTCAATTAGTTCTCTCAATACATGGATATGATCTATTGTGTTGTAGCCACTCCTGAATCCAGGTGGTTCTCTCGGTTGAGCCATGTCCAGTGTTACCTTCAAACGGTGTGAAAGAACTTTAGTGAAGATTTTATAAACCACTGATAGGAGGCTGATAGGTGTGTAGTTCCTGAGATCCTCAATGTCACCTTTTTTATGTAGCGGGACCATTGTAGCGTTGTTCCAATCCTCAGGAATATTCTCTTCATTAAGGCATCGAGTGAAAATTTGGGCGAGTACTGTTTCGATTTCTCCACTTGCTTCTTGTATGATGTCTGCAGTAATTCCATCTTCTCCTGGAGCTTTTCCCCGCTTCATGTTCTTGATTGCATGTGCAACTTCTGCTGGGCTGGGAGGACTGGAAGAACTCTGGTACTGGTACCTTTCATGATGTTTGGAGTACGTGTATCATTCCTTTCATATAATTTGGAGTAGAAATCTTTCACTCTTGTCAATATTTCACCTCTGTTTATTGTTACAGAACCATCTTCTTTTCTCAGTGCCATATTCTGGTTTCTTCCCTTATTGAGATGTCCTTTTGCTATCTTTAAGCTTTGGTTGTTTTCAATTGCTTTCCTCACTAGTTCACAGTTGAATTTCCTTACGTCTTCAGTGATACTTTTTCGTACTGTCTTGCATAGCTCAATATATTCCACTTTGGAAGAAACATCTTCTTTAGTTGTCCTCATCTCTCTTCTTTTTTGCATCAACATTTTGGTTTTTCCTGACAGTTTGTTCACATGCAACTTGTTCCTTGACCCAGCTAATTTTTTTCCTGTTTCCATAAGAGCTTTGGTTACTTTTCTGTTAACTTCAGAAATATTCACTTCTTCCGATGTTAGGCCTTCTAACGCAGAGAATCTGTTCTTCAGTTCCAACTTGAAGGTATTGTGGTGCTTTTTAAGGTTGGTTATGTCAATACATTTTGTTTGTCTTATGAGCTTGCCACGCTCAAGTTGAGTGTTGAGGTGCATCTTACATCTCACCAATCTATGGTCACTACATGTGTTGAACTTGTTTAGTACAATGCAGTATTCTATGACGATTTCTTTTTTACACATATGAAAATCCATTTCACTTGTCGTCCCATTTGGATGTCTCCAAGTCCATTTCCTGTGTGGCGTTTTCTTGAAAAAGGAGTTCAAGATGAAAAACTCTTCTGCCTCTGCAAACTCAACGAGAATATTTCCACTTTGGTTTCTGTTGCCGTGACTGAATTTACCTACAGAAGTTTCATTCTGTTGCCGTTGCCCTATTTTTGCATTGAAATCACCCATAATTATCTTCAAGTGCTGATTACCTTTATTGTTTAGATGACGAATTTCCTCATAAAATTCTTCAATTTCTTCTTCAGGATGACTTCTGGTGGGTGCATAAGTTTGAATAATCTGAGCCTGGTAATTTTTCGAGAGTTGGATAACGAGTCGTGCAGCTCTGTCTGAGAACTTTCAACTTCTACAACTTTATCCTTCAGTTTCTTGTTTATTATAAATCCAACACCACTAGTTCTGCCAGTATCTGTCCCACGATAGTAGAAGAGATGTCCACTTTTCAGTTCAATGAGATTTTCTCCTTTTCTCCTTACCTCACTTAACCCGATGATGTCCCACTTGATACTTTGTAGTTCCTCTTCCAATTCAAGAAGTCTTGAATCAGAAGATAGGGAGCGTCCATTATACGTAGCCAAGGTCAGCATCAAATGGCAGCCTAGTCCAGTCCTCCGGCGATTCTTAGCACCCTCTGCCTTAATGTCACACTGGCCGCTGCCTTGGCCAGGTACATTCCAGCTGCTGGAGACTGAGGGCCAAGATTTAAGTTGTGGAGTCATTTTGGAGGGGTTTGGCCATAACTCACCACGCTGGCTAAGTGGTTTGGTGAGTGTGGGATAGCATTTCCTCTAATCCCGATGGTATAGTGATACCGCTATTGGCGGTCGTCAGAGCCCCTTTAGTGGTAACAGGATGCACTACGAGAAGGCGGGGTTGACATTTGTCAAAGAGAGGCCGCGATGATACGCATCACCTGACTTTACATCCCGTAGTGTGTATATATATATATATATATACACTATCTACCAAAAAGTAATTGGACACTCCTTCAATCGACGATATCTGCGGTCCAGATGCAAGTCACGGCCGCCGCCGTTAAATATCGCGTGGGAAACAACAACGCAACCAGTCGCATGCAAGATGCCACGCAGTTCGGAGCTCTCTGATTTCGAGCAAAGATGTCATCGTCAGGTATCACAGAATTGGCCGATCCATACGTGGCATATCCAGCGAGTTGAAATACCCAAAATCGACAGTGGCCTACGTGATTGGTAAGAGGAAGATGAGAGACGACTGTCGGAATGTGCCCCAACCCGACAGACCCACAAAATTGGGAGTTAGAGACCGACGGGTGCTGGCCAGAGAAATTCGGAAGAACTGCACCAATCGATGGGCCACATCTGAGAGGAGTTTCAACAGGCATCCGGGAGTGTTCTTTCGATGAATACCATCCGTAAGGAAGCCTATCTGTTTCGTTATCGTGGACGTGCTGCCGCACACAAGCCTTTGATCCTCAAGTCCAATAGCGATGCTCGGCTGACGTGGTGCAAAAAACGTCGACAATGAACCGTTGAACAGTGGAAACCGGTTCTCTGGAGCGACGAATCAAGGTTCACCGTCTACCGTTCGGATGGCAGGGTCTGCGTTTGGCGTCTGCCTGGAGAACGCCTGCTGCCAGAATGTATTATGCCAACTGTGAAGTTCGGCGGCGGTAGAATTATGCTATGGGGGTGTTTCTCCTGGTATGGCACGGGACCCTTGGTCGCAATTCCTGGTAGACTCAACGCCGAGACCTACTGCACCATTTTGGATGACCATGCCCTTCTTACGTTGTGGCAGTTTTACGGGGTGGACCCATGTTACTTTCAGGATGACAATGCCACCTGTCATGTTGCGAGGTTCACCATGGCTTGGTATGGTGACAATGTGGTTAATCGAATGGACTGGCCTGCGCAGAGCCCGGACCTTAACCCTATCAAGCACCTCTGGGACGAGTTGGAGCGTCGACTTAAGGGGTGCCCCCACCGTCAGAAATAGGTGAAGGAACTGACCTGTCTTCTCCAAGCCGAGTGGAAGAAAATACCGCTAAGCGTCGTACAACGCGTGCTTGAGAGTATGCCCCGAAGGGTCGCAGCTGTAATCGCCGCTCGTGGAGGCTCCACCAACTATTAAAGGTGAATAAACTTCGGTTTGTTTGCTATCACAGGTGTCCAATTACTTGTTGTTAGATAGTGTATATATATATATATATATATCATCATCATCATTGTCAATCATTATCAATCCACTGCTGGACGATTGTCTCCCAAAGTTTCTTCCACAACGGTCTGTCTTGTGCCAGTCTCTTCCATGTTACTCCCGCATACTTTCAAATTTCATCCGCCCAACTTCCATGTGGTCTTCTTCTGGGTCGTTTCCTGTCCCTTGGAATCCAGTCTAAAATTTCAGCTCTCCATCGATGGTCTGTCCTTCTGGCAATATGTCCTGCCCATTGCCATTTCAGGGGTTTTACTCTGGTCATGATGTCTTCCGTTCTTGTCATTTTTCTGATCCACGATTTCCTCTTCTTATCTCTTCTGGTTACACCAAGCATGCATCTCTCCATGCTGCTTTCAGTTGTCTGCAGTCTTTGTATGTCTCTTTTAGTTAAGGTCCACGTCTCTGCACCATATGTAAGTACTGGAAGGATGCCTTGATCAAACACTTTTCTTTTAAGAAATAATGGCATATTTCTCATGAAAATTATACTGTTTCTTCCAAAAGCTCTCCAGGCAAGTTTATACGCCGATTAATTTCCTCATCAATGTGACCCTCACTTGATACCTGCTGCCCAAGATAAATGTAGGTATTGGTTGTCTCCAGCTTTTCCCCATGAATCGATAAATCTTCATTTCTTGTAAAAGCATTGAACATCACTTTTGTCTTCTGAAAGTTCATTTTTAATCCCACTTCTTTACTCTTGTCGGCAAGTTCCTGGATCATATTCTGCAGCTCTGACGGGGTAGTTGCAAAAATAGGGGAGATGTCCGGAATGAGCGCAGGCCATGGAAGTATTTGGACATGACGTAGGCAGTCCTTGTCAACTCGAGCCATGTGCTGGCGGGCATTATTCTGCTGGTTCTTTTGAGAGTCACACCTGGAATCCTGGCTATGAATGGGAGCATATGGGGCCGGAGGATATTATCCACATACCGCTGGCGCGTCGATTATCCACGTACCACTACTAGAGCTGATCGACTATTGGAGGCTATGGCTCCCCAGATCATAATTTCTGCAGTGGGCCAACGGGGCCGGTGCCCAGGGCTCCCACTTTAACTGGGGCCCCCAACGCCTCAAGTGTCTTACAGATTTACAAAACGTCCAACTCTTTCACCACTCACCAGCAGTTTTTTGTTATTATTATTATTTAATGAAAAGAAAAAACATCAATGCAGAAATCGGGAGTTGTTCCGCCTTGTTTGCCAAACCTTACTCGTAGCTTTGATTTTCCGAGCGAGGAGACGGGAGTAAAGTTAGGTGTTAGGATGGATCTTTTGTGACAATATAAGAAACAAAGGAAGGCGACCTCCTTTCCAGTCCCGAGTGGGGTAGACAGTAATTTGATAAAACAATTAAATGAAAATTTTGAACGGAAGTAAAAATGTGTTATTCGTAAACCTGCATGAGGTATCCGAAAGACAAAGTGGCGTGTCAGCATGTATCCGAAGAACGTTTCTCAAGAAAATGCCATGAGCATATGGATTTCATTTTTGACTTTCGGGAGGGGTGTTCAGTTTTATCTAGTTTTTGGAATACATCTCAATAATTCCGAATGTAATGCAACTAGTACAATTCAACATGCGCATACCCTAGTGTTTATGTTCTCACAGGAGAACTGTCGATTTTTAAAACACAAACTATTTCGCGACCTCAGATGATTCATTTTCAAAAGAATTTAAAGGCCAAATGTCATTCAGTGAGCTAGATGTAAAATTGCGTTAAAATTAACTCATGTTCATGTGAGCAAGGCATTTTTTTTCTCTCCTTCCACTCATACATCGCAGTTTTTCCAAATCACTATTTCCATTTAAAGAGTCATTCGTGTTGTCTATCTATACTAAGAAGTGCAGGTATGTTTATGATTGGTGTTTACCCACTAGGGCCACTTACTCAGTCTTCGGTGTTTAAATAAATAACAATGACCGGCATATGTATCGGCATTTTGTCCGGTGAGTCACATTGTCTGGAAACGGCGCTGGTTGGTTTACTTTTTTCTTCTGTTTTAATTTAATTTTCGCTCAATGATTTGTAGAATGGAAAAGAAACATCATTTTACAGCACCCATTTTCTTGTAATTTACTCAGCAACTAAACGTGAGTGCATCAGGTAGACTTCGTGGAGTTCTATAATTTTTGTCATGTACCATTTTTCGTTCAAGTTTTATTAAAAAGTTACTGGATATTGCTAGATATTGGATGTTTCTATATCAGTTGGGAACTAAATTTGGGGATGATTTCATCTAACAGTGGATTGATAATGGTTGACAGTTATATAAAAGATCAGGGCCCCCGAAAATGTTACGGCCCAGGGTCCCCAAAAGTGTTAAGACGGCGCTGGTAAGGAAGGTGTGGCGCTCGATAGCGAGGTTTGTTATTGTGGCGTTGACCCGAGGACCTCTACACCCGGTCACGATGATCATCTGTCCCGCAACACGAAGCGGCGCCCATCGCTAAACACCGTACATCTACAGTCTGTGGCGTTCCACGTCGCTCTGACCTGGCACCACAGTAAACGGAGCCGGCGATATTCCGATATTAATGGCAACATACGTAAGGGGCGCTGAGACCGCAGATTCGCTTCTGCGAGGCGTCGGGAAATGGTTCGTGAGCACACAGGAGCCGCTACATCTGCCTGTATGGCGGACCGGCCTCCGTGGGATCCGTTCATGCCTGGCGCACAATCCGCCGATCCTCTCTACTGGTGTTCCTCCTGGTCCGTCCGGTCCGGAGCGTCTCCGCCGTGTGACAGTACCGACACGTGTCAACTGCTCCCACCACAGTCGGACGGTATGTTCAGAACGATCCACGTGGCTGGATATACGGCGCGCCAACCACCCTGCGGTTTTCAGCCCGATGATCAAGCCTCTCTCAAAGTCCGTAAGTTGCGTAAATTGACGTCTCTTGCGTCTAAACGGCATTCTTTTCACTCTGTGCTCTTGCTTGCGTCGGCCGGTGCTTTTTGCTTTCATGGGGCATCGACTACACGCCTGTTTATAAAGCTGCCGGTTCTTGCTTGCAGCGACATCACAATGGGTGTGGTCATCTGCAATCCATCCAAACGTGGATCACTTGCATACCAGCATGCACTCTAGTTATCTGCAAAATTTCGCGTTTGTCGAATATTTTCTTCTAGGTGCACAAATTTCATTGTCCGTGAGTGTATATATATATATATTCTATTAAGAAGAGACCTAAGCAAAAAAAAAATATATATATTTTGACTCATACCAAGTACAACATAGAAAAGATTATGTATCTACCGGTGTGAGTAAAAGGAGAAAAGATAAAAAATAAAATAAAACAACTGAATGTAGAAAGTGTCGATAATACTGAGCCTTGGCTTTATCAAGGACCAGCAAAAACTCTGCATTTCTCACTTCCACAAAGACCTAGTTGGAAATGGGTTTCTGCAAAGCCGTAGATGCAAGTAATAAGCCCACCAAAAATTGTTTTAAAAAATATATATATGTCATGACCTCCGCAGAGTTGTATGACCTAGCTTTAGTTAATAATTTAGCTTGCATCCATAACTTTCATGGCCCGACCCATGCTCTTCATCTGTTACTATTAAACAGAAAGAAGAAGATTAAAGAGAACTCAAGTTGTGAGAGTGACATAATAATTAGAAATAATGTTCAGCTATAACGAAATGCCAAGTTCGCCTGAGGGAGAATTTAAACCTGAATAGCAATGCAAAAGTATTCCAAATTTTTACATTGCAATTAAAAAAAGGAAATATTAATTATTTAAAACTCGGATTTTTGAAAGAAAACTTGATTCTAAAACCCCATACTCCACAACTTTTGACAACACAAAAACGAGAATAATTAAAGACAATAATTAACTAAAGAAATGCTTTGTGAAAGTTATATGACATAAACAATTAGTTGCAATATGTACAAAGTATTTCAGCAATGCTTTAAGTGCATAATTAAGTAGTTATTAAGAACTTAACTACTTTGAAAATACAGCGCAATGTAAAGGAACTATGCTTAGCCAGCTGCTGGGCCTAAGTTTGCTAAAAAACGCGCAAAGTTACCAAGAAAAGAAAGAGTTAAAACTCATAAAAAAGTTAACAGACTAGCCAGTGCCTAAATGCTAAAAAGCAAAAAACAACAGAGAAGAAAAGTACAAGAAGTACAAACATTGAACTTATAAAACCTAAAACCTAAAGACAATGAAGAGAGCTTACCTCTTATGCAACTAAACTTTCTCCACACAAGAGGAAACATGGCTGACCTTTTCCCCAAACGTCCAAACATCTCTGCCACTCCCTAGTCGCTGGGGGGCAGTGTGGGTGGGGCTGATGGCCTCCTCATACTGAAAGAAACCAACTCGCGGAGATTTTAACCAGAGAAAAAATATATACTTAAGACTGTGGACCTGTATGATCAGAAAGAGCAGAAGTAACTCTCCAGAATACATGAGAAATATTATAAAATACACAAGTGGTGTATTTAATAATCTTTGCATGTATTAAATCACCTTAGTGAGCTTCTATAGATTATTCAGAATCTTATTAATTTTAATGTTAGTTTTACTATTTTTAGTATAGCTATTCTAGTGAGTGAATAACTAGTTTTCTTTTTTATTTGTTTTTATTTTCTTTTATAAACAGATTTTTAAGCTTTTTTTGTGATTTTGTCTATATTATTTATTTTTTTATTTTAATAGGACCTTCATA
The DNA here is from genome assembly GCA_039090855.1 of Macrothele yani. Taxonomy (NCBI): domain Eukaryota; kingdom Metazoa; phylum Arthropoda; class Arachnida; order Araneae; family Macrothelidae; genus Macrothele; species Macrothele yani. The sequence goes on from CM077016.1 coordinate 761,452, forward strand.
TCCATAGCACTAAGGTTCCTTTTAGTAGTTAATAGGCATCCTCTAGCCAACTTCCAAACGGCTTTGATTGGTCAGAATCATATTATTAACTGTGTAGAAAATTAAAGCAGATCTGCCAACCTTACTCTATTATTCAGAATAATTTTTCTTAAAGTTCTTTTGATGAAAGAAGAAGGAATTTCGTTCTCTAGAAAACTGTCTAATAGTATATTAATGTGGTAATTGAAGTCCAAATTGTTGCTGCAAATTCTTGAAATTCTTAGGACCTGAGAAATTAGTACATTCTCAATTACTTTGGTTGATATGTTATTATTCCAGTGTAGATATTTAATTACTTTGAAAGGAAAATTAACTCTTTTATCTACACTGGAATAATAACATATCAACCAAAGTAATTGAGAATGTACTAATTTCTCAGGTCCTAAGAATTTCAAGAATTTGCAGCAACAATTTGGACTTCAATTACCACATTAATATACTATTAGACAGTTTTCTAGAGAACGAAATTCCTTCTTGTTTCATCAAAAGAACTTTAAGAAAAATTATTCTGAATAATAGAGTAAGGTTGGCAGATCTGCTTTAATTTTCTACACAGTTAATAATATGATTCTGACCAATCAAAGCCGTTTGGAAGTTGGCTAGAGATGCCTATTAACTACTAAAAGGAACCTTAGTGCTATGGATATGAAGGTCCTATTAAAATAAAAAATTAAATAATATAGACAAAATCACAAAAAAACTTAAAAATCTGTTTATAAAAGAAAATAAAAACAAATAAAAAAGAAAACTAGTTATTCACTCACTAGAATACCTATACTAAAAATAGTAAAACTAACATTAAAATTAATAAGATTCTGAATAATCTATAGAAGCTCACTAAGGTGATTTAATACATGCAAAGATTATTAAATACCACTTGTGTATTTTATAATATTTCTCATGTATTCTGGAGAGTTAATTCTGCTCTTTCTGATCATACAGGTCCACAGTCTTAAGTATATATTTTTTTTCTCTGGTTAAAATCTCCGCGAAGTTGTTTCTTTCAGTATGAGGAGGCCATCAGCCCCACCCACACTGCCCCCCAGCGACTAGGGAGTGGCAGAGATGTTTGGACGTTTGGGAAAAGGCCAGCCATGTTTCCTCTTGTGTGGAGAAAGTTTAGTTGCATAAGAGGTAAGCTCTCTTCATTGTCTTTAGGTTTTAGGTTTTATAAGTTCAATGTTTGTACTTCTTGTACTTTTCTTCTCTGTTGTTTTTTCCTTTTTAGCATTTTAGGCACTGGCTAGTCTGTTAACTTTTTTGCGGTTTTAACTCTTTCTTTTCTTGGTAACTTTGCGCGTTTTTAGGAAACTTAGGCCCAAGCTGGCTAATCATAGTTACTTTACATTGCGCTGTATTTTCAAAGTAGTTAAGTTCTTAATAACTACTTAATTATGCACTTAAAGCATTGCTGAAATACTTTGTACATATTGCAACTAATTGTTTATGTCATATAACTTTCACAAAGCATTTCTTTAGTTAATTATTGTCTTTAATTATTCTCGTTTTTGTGTTGTCAAAAGTTGTGAGTATGGGGTTTTAGAATCAAGTTTTCTTTCAAAAATCTGAGTTTTAAATAATTAATATTTCCTTTTTTAATTGCAATGTAAAAATTTGGAATACTTTTGCATTGCTATTCAGGTTTAAATTCTCGCTCAGGCGAACTTGGCATTTCGTTATAGCTGAACATTATTTCTAATTATTATGTCACTCTCACAACTTGAGTTCTCTTTAATCTTCTTCTTTCTGTTTAATAGTAACAGATGAAGAGCATGGGTGGGGCCATGAAAGTTATGGATGCAAGCTAAATTATTAACTAAAGCTAGGTCATACAACTCTGCGAGGTCATGACATATATATATTTTTTAAAACAATTTTGGTGGGCTTATTACTTGCATCTATGGCTTTGCAGAAACCCATTTCCAACTAGGTCTTTGTGGAAGTGAGAAATGCAGAGTTTTTGCTGGTCCTTGATAAAGCCAAGGCTCAGTATTCTCGACACTTTCTACATTCAGTTGTTTTATTTTATTTTTTCTTTTCTCCTTTTACTCACACCGGTAGATACATAACCTTTTCTATGTTGTACTTGGTATGAGTCAAAAAAATATATTTTTTTTTTGCTTAGGTCTCTTCTTAATAGAATGTGATTTCTGAATTTTCATAACTGCTGCGTTGCGCGTTTTGATCTTCAGGTTATTTTGCAACTTTTGTTTTAAATTCAAAAGTTTTTCCTTAGTTTTCAGCTTTGCTCTTCAGTATATATATATCGAACATGTAACAGGTTACAGGCAAAATGATATTAAAAAATCCTGTATCCAGGTGAATTCTAAAACGCCTTGGAAAATACAGTGCCAGAGAGGAAAAACTAATTACAATAACATACATGTCCAGAATGGAAGCAATTGATACATTGCAAATCCAGAATGAACCTTGGATGTTTATTATTTTATATAACTGTAAACTATTATTGTTGCTGTACATAACTTGCAATTTGTCTATGGGAAAGTGTGCTAGAAAATGTTGTAAATAATGCAATTCTTATCATGCTTGAGGAAAAACAACAGTGTAAACAGAGTAGTTATATTCTACAGGGAACGTGAAATTATGATAGAGTAATTATCCCTGTTATAATGTATAATATTTTTACGAAGTCGAATAGTTTAGGATATTCGTGCTGAGTTTTAGAAGATCCGTTTTGTGTTTATTGGGATCGCTTAGAGCTGAAATTCTCCAAAAGGACCTCTGTCAGTCGCGCTGCTCATCGTTAAAAGGACATTGAACTGTTTTGTTTACAGAAGGCGAGAAGAAGGCGAGAAGTGCAACTGTCGAAAATCCATGCAACCCTCAAAAGAGCTTCGGGGTTAGGAGGTCCCTGGAGAAGAGAAGCCAAGGGTAGTGTGTAACTGAGATCTGCCGAAGAATGTCTGTTCCGTTGACGAACCTGCAGCTTTCCGCCTCGTCAGCGACTCTGTGCGTGTATCTACCGAAGCCGTGAGTGTGTGTATCTGTGTACCTGCGGCATGTAAAGGCTGGTTATTGCTAGCCATTTCCTCAACGTGTATTTAAAATATGTGGATCACCCTATCACCCATTATGGATGCTTATTTGTAAGTACATTTTATTCCTTTCGCATGTTAGCAGGACTGTGAGCCAAGCAGACCGGTCTGCCATTTACGAAGCGCAGATCCGACTTTTTGAACTCCGATTGCTTTTACTGAGGCATGTTCTCGCTCTCTTCGCTCCCTACCTAAGTCGTGGAACGGCATGTAAGGTGTAATCTGTAACTAATTTGTGAATAGCTGTAAATAATCAAATGTACCTGTGTTGTCTTAAGTCCGGAGCTTGTCGGTGCTGTCAATCCTTTGTTCTTCTCTCTCAGAGATCCACGGCTCGGAGCTATCCCTCCGACCAATTCAAGGTTTTTTTAGATGGGTTCGTATTCCAGAGCCCCAGAATAAAGTGCCCACCTAGCATTGCATGGTGTCAGAAGTGTGATACTGCTATATTCTTATGCTGGCTGAGATATCAAGGGCATTATATTTGCTGACCCCTGTATCAGCTCGAAAACACGCTTCTCCGTTAATTAAAATAGATGCAGTAGAGTTTCCGAATAATACAGCTTTTAGTTAGTAGTTAATTAACTATTCACTATTTAAAAATGTATCAATATGTTATCATCGTTCATCGTTTAATGATTTTCCCTTGGAGTTCTCAAAAACCTCTTGTCGTCTGCTTTTCTGAACAAAAACCGCTTAGGTTAGAGTACACGGAACTACACTGCTGGCCACCCAAAATGCAACACCAAGAAGAACACGAGATAGCAAAGACAGATATACTGGACACATAACAACAGATACAAAGATGAAACGATTGACGATTGAGCTTACAGGCCCGTGCGACTTGCGGAACACGCAGACAACAATAGTTCGTGTGGCCCCAATGGCTGGCGAAAACGGCCGCTTCACGCCGCGGCATCGAACGAAAGTGGCTATGGATGTGGGCTTGAGGTGTGTCGGTCCAGGCAGCTTCCACACGTTGCCACAGTTCATCAGGCGTAGCCGCGGGTGGTGCTTCCTGGGCAACTCCGTTTCCGATCAGCGACCAGACGTGTTTGATGGGCAACATATCGGGAGAACAGGCGGGCCACGGCAGCAGTGATACCTGGTGGGCCGTGAAGAATTGTTACACCATGCGTGCCACGTGTGGGCGCGCATTGTCCTGTTGAAACGTGGCGGCTGGCATGTCCTGCAGGTAAGGGAGGACTATAGGCTCCAAAATGTCACACATGTAGCGGTGGATTATGAGTGTTCCAGCGATGAGTACCAGAGGGGTGCGGGTGTCATATCTAATTGTACCCCAAACCATAACGCCAGGGGACGGGCCGGTATGGCGATGCATAATGCAGGTGTCATACAGTCTCTCGCCGCGGTGCCGCCACACGCCGATCCGACCATCGTGGTGTTGCAGGCAGAAGCGGGATTCGTCGGAGAAGACAATGTCGTGCCATTCCGTAGTCCAGGTGCGGCGTTCAACGGCTCAATGCCGCCGCACTCGCCGGTGGTGTAAAGTCAATTGTAACCGGAGCAATGGGCGCCGTGCGACAAGTCCCCGCTTCTGCAGACCACGTCGAACGCTACGTGCTGACACAGGTTGTTGCGCAACACACCCTAATTCCTGCGCTAACGTTCGTGATGGGGCGGTGCAAGCCGTCAATGCCCGCCGCACAACATGCCGGTCCTTTTGTTCGGTGGTGTGCCACGGCTGTGGCAATCGCTCACGTCGGTCCGTCCGTCCCTCCTGCACCCACCGAATCCATACGTGCCTCACTGTGGCTGGATGTCGTACCACACGGGCGCCGATGTCTTCGTACGATAAACCGCTGTCGCGATAAGCCACTATTCGTCGTCTGTTGAACTCCGAAACGTGCTGCGACGAGGCATCAGGAAGCTTTCCACGCACAGGTCCGGCAGCACAACACACTTCCAACACTTACACACCGCCTTCTGTGCACCCTTCTTATAGTACTTCTCGGTGGCGTGCCGGGCGCACATTATTTGCATATGCCCTGCAATGCTAATAGTTTGCATGTCCTCTCGCGGGCGACGCATGCTGCAAATTTCAGGCCAATCGGATGCTTCCTTCTTGGTGTTGCATTTTGGGTGGCCAGCAGTGTAATAACAGTTTCGCATTATAGAAAGCATACTTTTGTCCAATACTGTTCTTATTTGGGAGAGCATTAGACAAAAGTTTTTCTTTTTATTTGGACGAAAGTTTTTCTTTTAGCGTAAAAAAGGAATTCGTCTGTGAAAAGTACATGGTGTTACACTGTATTTAAGACCCAAGTACATCTTTGACGACGGTGAGCTGATTCCAATGCGATATATCTCGGCGGCTTCCTAATTCTCAGTTCGTACTCGTGAAGATGTCTTCGTATCTTTTGAATACACACTGCAACACCAGAAGCAGCTCGAAGTGATTCCGGGAGTTGGCTATAGGTAATACTATGATTTCTCTGAGCACTTATTCAGCGATCTTGCCTCCTGGTGGTTATCCTTGGGCGACCACTCCTGGGTCGATCTGCAACAATTTATTTAATTGGAGGTTTAGCGACCACCGTGAGCAACTCAATGGGCTATAAGCATTCGCCCGTCCCTAATTTAGGGTTACTGTTTCCAGGGAAGGGAGGGAGTCAGTACCGTAAGACCAACACAACACCCACCCTTACCGGATTCGAACCTGGACACCTTTCACACTAATGATCAGAGGCGATCGCTTATACCACTGGGCCACTGGGAAACCTACAACTTTTCTATGCCGTAAAAATCTTGTGCGTAGCCGACTTACCTACACTCAAAAAACTCCTAAAGCAGAGAAATATCGATCTGTCGCGCACCTGTCGGTAGCATGTCAACAACCATGTTTGTGTTGCAAATGATTAAACGTCTTCTAAACATAATTTTAGGTTAAGCTCACACTGAAGGCAATACATTGAGTAAACTTGTAGACCAAGCGGTAAAAGGACCCGTTTTCCACTTCTCTTAGGGTACTTTAATCGAAGCTCGCACGCCACATGCTGTGTTGTCATCATGCTTATTTACATATGCTGTAGCTGCCCACGCTCATAACAGAGCTCAACAAGTCGCTAAATTTGCATATCACCACATTTTCCCTTCGAAACACCAATATCCCAGACTTTTTTTGACCAGTGTATTTAGCCAAGGAGAGATTTGTTGATAGAGCAGGGTGATCTATATGATACATATAGCTAACAGAAAACGTTTGTTTGGGAAATAAGTACTGCTTAAAAATTACTAGCTTCACTACCCGGCTTTGCCCGGGATTTAGGCTTATTAATTTCACCCCAGCAAAAACACTAGTGCTGGGAAACTGCTGGCCACCAGCTGGCAGTGATAGATCACTGCTGGCTGAAATCTGCCGCTCACGGCCCGGTAGCGGTCCGTTGGTGGCAGCGCTATCAGTTGGCAAGCCATTGGTGTCCTTGCAGTATCGCCGTGAATTGTGGGCCTCCAAGCCAGTGCCACTAGTGGCCTGTTGTTGGCAACCGATGCAACCTCAATAGCAGGTGGAAGCAACGGGACTGCGCATGCGCAGAAGCAACACTTGCTGTGTCTCTCATGGTACCAGTTAGTTGAAGACGACGCTATCGCCATCGTGTTATTTTAGTGGATGTCAAGAAAAAAAAACATATGTAGAGAGGCGAATTAATTTCTTAATGAAATTCCACGTCGACGAATATATCAGATTAAGACATGAAATATTAGAATGCAGCCATGAAATACACCCACTCCATTCCCATGAATAACAATTCATGGAACGGAGTGGGTGAATAACAAGAAATAATTTGAAACCGCTTGAAACAAATGTCCTGGAAAAACATTAAAAAAAACATTTGTTGGAAAAATAAAAAAAATTACACGCGTACAAAATTTATTAATTATTTACAAGAAAAAAAGAGCAAGGCTGTGTGGACATAATGTACTCATCCATGGGTTGAATACACAAGCGTACAAAGTCTATTAATTATTTGAAAGTAAAAAAAAAGCCTCGCTGTGTGGATATAATGTACTCATCCATGGGTTGAATACACATGACTGGGAGGAGTTGGCTTCTAAAAATAACGAGAAGTAAAATAAAAAAGCTTTCCTCTTTAAAACAAACGTAGCTTCGGACAACGAAAAGTAAAGATGCAACGTTAAAAATGTAACAGAATATGACATGAACCCGGGTAAATATATATTAATTCAACAATCGCCTTTCAAGACGACAAGGACAGTACAAAACTTTGAAAGTGACTTTCTTGAAAAGGAGTGAAGTTCCCTTAAGGTAAAAAAAAAAAACAAAAAAAAACTATCGTTACGTTGAAAAACTAAATTTATGAATTATATGAAACTGGCTTTTATGAAAATTACCTCGCAATACTGTAAAATGAAAGAGAGAACCATTCGATTACATTTTCCTCCCGAAAGAGACAGCTTCAAGCACACTCTCGTGCGTGGCAAATTATTCCGGTCGGTAGAAATCTCTCCTCCCACGCCGACAGCCCTGGTTCGTTTCCACTCAGATTCAAACGGGCGTTTTTCCGGTCTGTTGAGAAAATTTTCCCAGCGCATTGCTATCATTTAGAAGTTTCGTAAATGAAAAAAACAGTTGAAGCTTTGGGAAACTTTTTTCTTTTCATATGTAGAGGATTTTAGAAAGGGAGTGTCTGACCCCAGGTCTTAAATTACCCTTAGAAATAAGAAGCTAGGATATTTATGCTAGAGTGCTCGGTAGGAAAGTGACACGTACGCGAGGTAGAAAGGAGGAGGAATACGCCCTTATTTATTACCGGGGGCCTAGTACCCGGGGTCCGACGGCTTAACGTGCACATCCGACGCACGACGGGTATTTAGTGGTTCGAACGTTCGTACCTGCCCAGGATTGAACCTCAGGTTATTTCCATGGCAGTCACGAACGCTGACCAATAGGCCACCCGCGGCACGCTTTGGGAAACTACTGTTATCCTTGATTTTTGTTTTATGGCTACTACTGGAAAATTGGTGGACAAGATTCGGCAAGCCATCAGTTACATAACGTGGTTGCCGGCTGCCAGTACCGGAAAACTAGCGGACCACATCAGGATAGCCATTATTTCTGGCACATGCTTGCAAGGCCGCTGAAGGGCCACTTATGGCAGCTACTGCCTGTGATAGATAACTGATGGCCCTGTTGTGGCATATGACCACTGATGGGGGTGCCAACGGTTGGCCAGATCTTGGCCTGAACTGCTGGTCCTTTTGTTGCCCGCCGGACATTTTATTGACGGTTCGGCAGCTGCAACATAGTGCTGGGCCAACAAGACGGGTTTTACTGGGATATTCCCTTATATGTCACGGAAAAAACCGGGGGAAAAATTGATGCGTGGAAGAAAGAAAAAAGCTGATTTCACAAATTCGGTCATTACAAATTATTTATTCATTGTGTGATTATTTTAGCACTTGGCTGTACACAACATTTTTTGTTTCTCCTTCATCGGCGACAATATATAATTTTGTTGGATCCTTTGCTCTTGACTTTCCAACATACAACTCTCTGTAGAGTCAAACGGATCAAATGCGTTACGAATTATTTAACACACGTCCAGGAGACACAGCATTAGAACACTGACTGAACAAAATTCGTTAACAATTTGTTATCGACGATCAAATGCATCACGGGCTTTCAGTTTCAGACGTCTTTGAGGGGAGAATCCCTGGGATAAAAAAGTTAAAAACGTATATTTGCGCATATACACTGCTAGCCACCCAAAATGCAACACCAAGAAGGACACGAGACAGCAAAGCCAGATTTACTGGACACATAACAACAGTACTTAACTGATTAAAAAGACAGATGTACAAAAGATGTACTTACTTGATTAAAAAGACAGATGTACAAAAGATGTACTTACTTGATTAAAAAGACAGATGTACAAAAGATGTACTTACCTGATTAAAAAGACAAAAAGAAATATTAAGAATGACTCAAGTGTGGGATATGGTGGACCTACCACACTTGAGAAGGACGGTCCACCACGGAATCGACCTGGACTTTCTAAATGGCGTATGAGAAAGCGATCTCGGCTGAGTGAATGTAAGATTGGTGTATGGAATACTAGAGGTATAAATGGCAAGATGAGTGAGGTGATTGAGGAGATGAATAAGTACAGACTGGATGTGCTGTGTGTAAGTGAAACCAAAAAGAAGGAAATTGGGGTAGAAGAAGTGAATGGCACGGTGAGTGTGTGGTCTGGATTATTGGATAATATGAGAGGACAGGCTGGTGTAGGTGTGATTTTAAGTGAAAATATGAAGAACAACTTGATTCACTATAGTTGCATAAGTGAGAGAATTCTCTGGATTCGTTTGAAAGTGAAACTTCAGAGAATTGTAATTGTTGTAGTGTATGCTCCTTGTGACTCGGAACCTTCTGATAAGAAAGAAGATTTCTGGAATGAGCTAAAAGCTGTTTTGAGCCAGTTTGGTGCTAAAGAAAAAGTTATAATAGCAGGGGATTTCAATGCTAGAGTAGGTGTGCAGAATGCAATTTCTGACAATGTTTTGGGTAAGTTTAATGATCCTTGTGTGAATGATAATGGTGAAAGATTAATTGAACTCTGCATTGAGAATGGTTTGTGTGTATCTAATACATTTTTCAACCACAAGTATATCCACACATATACTTGGGAAAATCGTACTCTTGGTCAAAAGAGTGAGATAGATTTTGTTGTTTACGATCAACGTTTGAATCACTTAGTTGTTGACACCCGTGTGATGAGAGGTGCGGATGCTGGTTCTGATCATTACTTGGTAGTGTCACGAGTGAAACTTAATGTTGGTTGGAGGGAAAGGAATAGGCAGAGACCCAGGATAGAAAGAATAAAGGTTGATAGGCTCCTTGAATATCATCAGCGGTATTCTGACTTACTCAGAGAACGACTGAAGGATCTGAAATCTTGTGAGAGTGATGTAGAAAAGAAGTGGGAATGTTTTAAGAACTGTGTTGTTACTGCTGCTAAAGAGGTCTGTGGCACCACAAAAGTGCGTAACAATAGAGGTGATGCTTGGTGGAAAAAGTGAGATTGATGAGGCAGTAAAGAAAAAGAAGAAAGCCTATTTGGGGATGTTGCAAGGTAGAATCTCTGTGGAGAATATCGCTGTAAGAAGCGTGAAGTTGCTAAGTTGGTTCGCCACAGTAAGGCAAAAGATAAGAAAAGAGAAAGTGGAAAGGCATGAACTGGCTTTTTGGAAAGATAGAAAGTCCTTCTGGAAGTACATGAGACTCAGGAAAAATAGGGGAAACAAAGTTGTAAGTTGTGAGAAGAATGAGATTGGGGAAATGATTTGGGAGCCCAATGAGTTAAGTGACAGATGGGGCGAATACTTCTGTGAGTTATTAAATCAGGAGATCAAAAATGATTCTGAGACAGACGCAGATGATGTCACAATGAGGGATGGAAGCACAGGAGAGATCTCAAGAGAAGAAGTGTGTAAAGCTCTAAAATCTCTTCAGAATGGTAAGGCTCCAGGAGTTGATGGCATAACTGCAGAGATGTTAAAGTATGGTGGTGACTCTATAAATGACTGGTTAACTGAAATTTGCCAGTTGTGCTGGGAGTTAGGAATGGTCCCTCAGGATTGGAGGGGTGCTATCATTGTTCTCTTGTATAAGGGAAAAGGTGATCAGACTGAATGCAAGAACTATCGTGGTATTAGCCTACTGAGTGTGCCAGGGAAAGTGTTTGGTAAGGTTGTTATTGAAAAAGTACGGGGTCTTACATCGTTGAAAGTGTGGGATGTTCAGAGTGGTTTTATGCCTGGTAAAGGCTGCAGTAACCCGATTTTTGCATTACGCATGATGATTGAAAAGTATCTGGCTGTAGGGAAGAAAGTTTTTACTGCCTTGATAGATTTAGAGAAAGCTTACGACCGAGTCAATAGCACACTTTAGTGGAAGGTATTGAATGAATATGGTGTTACTGGGAAACTACTTAATAGTGTAAAAGCCATGTATGCTGGTAGTAGAGCTTGTGTACGAGTGAATGGTATTTTATCAAAATGGTTTTCCATTGGTGCAGGGCCGCCCCGGTGGCGCAGTGGTCTCAGGCGATAGCCTCTGATCATTCGTCCGAAAGGGGTCCGGGTTCGAATTCCGGTCAGGCATGGATGTTGTGTTTGTCTTACGGCACTGGCTCTCTCCCTTCCCTGGAACCAGTGACCCTAAATTAGGGACGGGCGACTGCTTATAGCCCATTGAGTTGCTCACGGTGGTCGTTAAAATTCCACTCAAAAAAAAAAAAAATTTTCCATTGGTGCAGGAGTTAGACAAGGTTGTGTAATGTCACCATGGCTGTTTAATATATTTATGGACGCATGCATGCGTGAGGCCAAAATAGATAATAGTGGTTTATGTCTTGGTGATATCCGTGTGTGCAGATTGCTGTATGCTGATGACACTGTCCTGTTGGCAGAGAGCAAAAGTGAGTTGCAGAGTATCTTGACTCGGATGCACGAAGTTTGCATGAAATTCAAACTGAGTGTTAATAAGGGAAAACCCAAAGTTATGGTGTTTGAGAGAGGAATGGGTCGCACTGAATGTAATGTAAGTATAAATGGCACTGTGATTGACCAGGTGAGTGAGTTTGTGTATTTAGGAAGCATGTTTGACAGAGAGAACAAGTTAGATGGTGAAATCAGTAGGCAAGTGAATTCTTCTTTGAAAGTCATAGCGGCTCTGGGAGGTTTTCACAAGAATGATGGGTTTTCTAGAGAGTCCCACATGGCTGTGTATGAAACTGTAATTGTTCCTACTCTGATGTATGGCAGTGAAACCTGGGTACTGCAGAAGAAACATAAGAGTCGTTTGTGTGCTGGAGAAATGCGTTACTTACGTGGGGTTTGTGACAAGACACGGTCTGATTGTGTGAGGAATGAAGATGTGTTGCAGTTGTGTGATGTGAGGCAAAATGTTGTTAGCAAGGTGGAGACCAATATGCTTCGGTGGTTTGGCCATGTTGAAAGAATGAGTGATGAAATGCTTACTAACAAAATATTTTCAGCCTAAGTGGCAGGAAGGAAAGGCAGAGGAATGCCAAGGAAGACATGGGTGGGTCAGATTCACGAGTGTCTGCATGAGAAAAAGATTATGAGTATGAAGTATAAAAGATCTTGTGTACGGCGTGTAATGGATATCAGTGAAGCACGAGTTGTATGTCAAGATTGCAGTAAATGGCGAAGTTTTATACGACAACAATAAGTAAAAATATCTGGAAGTTTGTATTTCTTTTTGGAGCTAACCTCTGAATCTCAGAGAACAGCTTAGTGATGTGTATGTATGTATAAAAACAGATACAAAGATGAAACGATTGAGCTTACAGGCCCGTGCGACATGCGGAACACGCACACATGAGCAGTTCGTGAGGTCCCCATGACTGACGATAATGGCCGCTGCACGCCGCGGCATCGACGAAAGAGGCTTTGGATGTTGGCTTGGCGTAAGTCGGTCAATGCTGTTTCCACACGTTGCCACAGTTCGTCAGGCGTAGCCGCGGGTGGTGCTTGCCGGCCCATTAAATTGCCGATCAGCGACCAGACGTGTTCGATGGGCGACATAACGGGAGAACAGACGGGCCACAGCAGAAGTGACACCTGGTGGGCCGTGAAGAATTGTTGCACGATGCGGGCCACGTGCGGGCGCGCATTGTCCTGTTGAAACGTGGCCGCTAGCAGGTCCTGCAGGTAAGGGAGGACTACAGGCTCCAAAGCGTCACACATGTAGCGGTAGATGTTGAGTGTACCGGCGATGCGTACCAGAGGGATGCCGGTGTCATATCAAATTTCGCCCCAAACTATAAAGTCAGGCGACGGACCGGTATGGCGATTCATAATGCAGGCGTGATACAATCTCTCGCCTCGGTGCCGCCACACGCGGATCCGACCATCGTGGTGTGGCAGGCAGAAGCGGGATTCGTCGGAGAAGATAATGTCGTGTTATTCCGTAGTCCAGGTGCGGCGTTCAACGGCCCACTGCCGCCACACTCGCCGGTGGTGTAACGTCAATGGTAATCGGGGCAATTGGCGCCGTGCGACAAGTCTTCGCTCCTGCAGACGACGTCGAACGCTACGTGCTGACACAGTTTGTGGCGCAACACACCCTAATTCCTGCGCTAACGTTCGTGATGTGGCGGTGCGAGCCGTCAATGCCAGCCTCACAACATGCCGGATCTTTAGTTCGGTGGTGTGCCGCGGCTGCGGCAGTCGCTCACATCTGTCCGTCCTTCGCTCCTGCACCCACCGAATCTATACTTGCTCACTGTGGCCGGATGTCATCCCATACGGGCGCCGATGTCTCGGTACAATAAACCGCTGTCGCGATAAGCCACTATTCGTCGTCTGTCCAACTCCGAAACGTGCTGGAATGACTGCCGTATTCTGCAACAAGGCATCAGGAAGCTTCCGACGCACAGGTCCGGCAGCACAACACACTTCCACTACTTACACCCCGCCTTCTACGCACCCTTCTTATAGTGCTTCTCGGTGGCGTGCCGGGCGCACATGATTTGCATATGCCCTGCAATGCTAATCATTTTCATGTCCTCTCGCGGGCGACACATGCTGCGAATTTCAGGCCAATCGGATGCTTCCTTCTTGGTGTTGCATTTTGGGTGGCCAGCAGTGTATTATATGAAACTGGCTGAAGTTATAATGAACACCATATATCCTTAATAAGAACACGACCTCCAAGTTTCGCCAGAATCGGTAAATAACTTTGTAAATTAGCCGTCAAATTTTTTTAACCGTTTCTGCGTATATATTTCTGTTTACCGATGAAGTAAAAGTTCCATGCCTATTTGGAAAAAGTTTTGACCTGATTCTGGTGAACTTTTAAGGGACTCCTCTTATTACCAATTCATGGTGTTGATAAAAATTTCAACCCGTTTTGTTAAGATTTCGCAAAGTTCGTTTTTGCATTTTTTATGTAGAGTTCTGAAAGAATAGAAACACCTGCTGGGGATGTGCCGCGGTGATGAATGCAGTCACGTGCTTTCAGATTTCGAACGATGACGTAGCAAACGACGCTGACTTTATCGATTAGCTTATTAATTAATTAATAACTCCCGAACGGAACAACGTAGAGATCTTAAAATAGTTGCGTTGACCTAGAAATTCCAGCATTAATAAGTTACGCAAATTTCACGATGCCACAGTTCGGCGTTCGTGAGTTTTTGCTGCTTCAGAAAAACAGACGTTTTGTGTTTTGCATGTAAGATTTAAAGTTCTAGGAGAAATTTAAAGCTACGATTTCAGTTTTTAAAAAAACAACACCACAAAAATGGTTCGTTAGATTATTCACAATTGCAAATAGTTGTAAATATAATCATGAATGAAATAAAATAAATAGCACTTGAAGACAGCACGAATTTAATTTCTTATGGTAGACCTTGTAAAAATAATAATCTAAATTTCCTTTTCTGGACAGTGAACTTGGACTATTAATCTTCGTGCTTCAATACACTCAGAAAACAATGTGGTTTAGATAGTAAAAATTTAAATCCTAATTGTTCTACATTTTGCAACTTAAAAATTGTTTCTCAATATCCGAAAATATATAACTTTTATGATAATTTCAGGCTGGTCGGTTCAACCACGTAACTCACAAGAATTGGAGTATCTGCTGGTAACCTATGGGAACCAAATACCACTTGAGATATTTAGAAAGTTTGTAGCTTCTATGCTCTCTGGGTAAGAGCTGTTTTGGCTAAAGAAGCACGTGAGGTGTTACAAAATGACAATCCTTAAAAATGAAATATGTCTATTTCTTATAAAGAAGGTAGATTATATCTTTCGAGGAAGAATAGCAGTCAATAATGTCATCGTAAAACGGCTGTTTAACTACAAGTTCGGAGATTTCTTTTTGTACCGTGATATTAGATAACGATGATAGTCTTTATTGTGAAATAATTTTCCTTAAGTAATGTTTTATTCGTATCAAACATTAAAAAAATATCTTTTTTCTACTGGTACAGTGGTTGAGCGTAAAGTAAGAACAATAGAAAGTAATTTATATGCTCCTTGAATACATCCTTAGCACAATATAAATCTGCAACAACGTGCACACTGTACCAGTAGAAAAAAAATTAAGCAACAAACCGTAAAATCGCGATAATTGGCCGAAATATAGTTCAAATTGTACGAAATGTGCATGTGCTATGGGCGAAGGCATAGAGCATCGATGTATGGAAGGCAAATGACTGGCGCTGGCAGCGCTTTATGCAAATGCATAAGAGCTTAAAACCAGCTGTTTCGGAGGGAGTCGCCAATTCATGTGCGGCCGTGAATGACAAGATTTCGAGATAGCGATTTACCAGCGGAGTTACACTACAGAGCGATAGGCCGACTCGATGAAGGGCAACGGCAGGCGGACGTCGCAAGATGGCTTAACGTCGATCGTTCTGTGGTCAGCAGGATGTGGCAGCAGTCCAAACCACGGGAGCAACTACCCGAAGGTACAGTGAAGGTAAGCCAAGGGCGACGACCTCCGCGGATGAGTGATATTTTCGACTTTCGGCACGGCAGAACAGGACAGCTGCACTGACTCATCTCAGACCGGTGCTTGCGGTAGCCACCGGTCGGACGGTGTCAGCTTCGACGGTAAACAGAAGGTTACATTCAGGGGGACTGTTTTTTTTTTTTTTTTTTTTTTTTTTTGATTGGAGGTTTAACGACCACCGTGAGCAACTCAATGGGCTATAAGCAGTCGCCCGTCCCTAATTTAGGGTCACTGGTTCCAGGGAAGGGAGAGAGCCAGTGCCGTAAGACAAACACAACATCCATGCCTGACCGGGATTCGAACCCGGACCCCTTACGGACGAATGATCAGAGGCCAGCGCCTTAGACCACTGCGCCACCGGGGCGGCCAGGAGGACTGTATGCTCGGCGACAGGTATTATGCATGGCCCTCACCCTCCACCGCTAGAGGGAACGTTTCAATCGAGCATGAATGTATGTGAACTGGACTCAAAATTAGTGGAGGATCATTCTGGTCAATGATGAGTCACGATATTGTTTACAGAGTGATTCTTGCCGAGTTTACATCTAGAAAGACGCTCGTACTCTACCTTCCCTCTAATATCCAGGAAAGGGACACCTATGGTGGTGGTAGTGCTCTGGTGTGGGCAGGCATATCGTCTGGCGGCTGTACCGACCACTATGTGTTGCCACATGGAAACCTTATTGCTCAGAGGTATAAAGACGACATCCTGGACCCTATTGTTCGTCCGTATGCGGCCGCAACTGGCGATGCATTTGTACTGTATGTGGATAACGCCCGCCCTCACACAATTTGCCTCGTATACCAGTACATGGAACAGGAGACTATAATCCGTATGGAGTGGCCAGCGCGCTCTCCCAATCTGAATCCCATTGAGCATGTCTGGGATGCTCTCGTACGGCATGTTGCTGGCCTCCAGTCAGTGCGGAACCGTGCAGGTGCTCCGCACTGCTTTGCTCGAGCAATGGACGCAGCTACCCATGGAACTGCTCGACACCATGATTCACAGGGTGGAACATCGATGTCGGGCCTGCATTGCTGTTTGGTGCAACCACACTCCGTATTTAAGTACCTTTTCTTATTTCATCTTGGTACCTATATTTCTGTATTTTCATATTTGCGTCGCTCATACAAAATGTAAATGCTGTGCATCACATGTTCTTTCGGTTTTTTGTTGTTGTTGTTGTTTTGTTGCATTTAGGCTGATAAATCTTACCACCAAATTTCATCCGAATCGGTTGTATACTTTTTGAGTTATCACGATTTTTCCATTTGTTGCTTAATTTATGGAAAGAAGTGTATGTAACAAAAAAAAAAAAAGAAAACAGCACTGGAACTGAAGTTCGCACTCGCGGTTTTTGTATAAACACAGCAGGCAAAACCAGAATCGTCTAAGGTCAAAATGGAAGTACGAGGGCTGCCATGTCACCTCTACCATTGACGACATTGGTTTCCATAGCAACTTTCTTAATCATTGAAGCCCAAGTTCTAACTTGGGCCCTCCGCGGCTGGTATCTCCTCACATACACATCCCGCAGTTACAAGGTCGTCTGTTCATCAATTCATAACGCCATTTGAAACGGCCTTCTCACACTGCTAGCTTGCGTTTAGAAACGGGAGAGCTTTCGTTTTGAAGCTACGTTTTTCAGAAATCGTTCTGGTAAACGAAAAAGGGAATAATAGAATCCTCTAAATTATTCGAAGATTTTTTTATATAAATTTCAGGTAAGCTAGGCTGATGACACTACCTGCACCGTTTAATTGCAGACTTTACAGGGATCGGTGAAACTCTCTAAAATGTTTGAATTTACTAGATTCCTGACGGTGCTGCGACAGCTAGCCCGTCAGTCACGGGAAACCACAGTCTTTCACTCGGACAGAAACGGTCCAGGGACCTGTGGGGTTTTGCCTCCTCCACGGGACCAGCACCTTGCACCCTTCGATCATAGCCCTTGTGTGCGACGTGCTATGGGCGAGGCAAACAATTTTTTCAATAATTTTTCACATCCCTTGGCTGGGAGATCGTCTGCCAACGCGAGTTTTTGGGACAAAAGTCCTTTATTAGGTATCAAAACAGACAGAGATACATGCACATTACTGACACTTAAGGGTCTCATGCTATTCCTCTCACAAATATTCAACAGATAAACACATTACGCACACAGAAACAATTACATTGGTTCGCAGAACTAGGGCCTGTACTGCGGTGATGACTCCGGGCCAGAGTTATCAGAAACACCTTGGTCAGAGACCAACAATCACGGCTTTCGGGAGCTAAGTACCTCTAGGGTACCACAATCTGTCAACCATAGTTAACACGATTTTCATCTGCTCAAGTTCCCTAATAAGACTAGGACATGACTCACTGAAGATAGAGTGGGCAATATCCAGCTTCAGGCGGAACTTGGCATTTGCAGCTGAGCAATTGCTGCACTTCGGTGTGGCTGCACACTTGTGGTGCTGGTGCCCAACTACACCGCAATTGCCAAACCTATCTTCAGCCTCAGGACAGCTTCACCGGAAATGACCGAAGCCATTGCACCGGAAACACCTGACTTCCCACAGGAACTCGTTTAAGCGGAGCACTGACCAACCCAAGTTCAGTGTCTTCCGCCTCATTAAGAGCTTAAAGACCTTGGGCTCCACATCTACCACCCAGTGGACCCTACCTCCCTTACTTTTGATGGAAAAACGAGCTGCAAGTCCGTCTTCGAGGTCAGGGTTCTGACCTCGAACCCTTTCCTCGAACTCCTTATTCGAAAGTTCCCCGTCGACGCCATAGACAATCAACCGGGGTATTCTCTTCCGTGGGGCCATTGGGAGAGTGCAACCTTTGGTCAACGGATTGCTTCTCTAATCCTTGGCGAGGCGGTTGAGCTACTCTGGACGGGAACACTCCACCGCAACCCCACCCTTCCTAATGTTCCGAATGCTCTTGACTCCTAGCTGCAGTTTAGCTGGGTTGACTGCAGTTCGCAAGGTCATCTTTACATCCTCTGAAGACATACTCTCGACAGTGGGATAGACCAGGAGAACGTGTCTTCTTTTTCCCACTTGGGACGAGAGAAGGACCTTTCGCCGTTCTAGCCCCTTTTGTGGCCGCTTCGACGTAGGAAATCACTTTGGCGTCGGCTTGGCGGCGCGACTCCAGAGCTGCGGACAGCCTACCTTCTAGGGCTGCCGACTTGAGTGCTTGTGAGATGCAAGCCCTGCGGATCTCATTTAGGCCTGCTTCCATTTGTTCTCGACTTGGGGAAGCGACCCGAAAGTCCCTAATAGTGGACTCTACTTCCCCTAGGAGAGAGAAGATGCGGCTCAAGAAGGCCAGTGGTGTTGGCACCAGGTTGTCCCGGAGTCCCGGATGCTGGTTGGCCTCCAGAGTGGCCTCTGGAGGCCCCCGGTAACCCAAGAGGACTCGGGTTGGGGCGATGAAGTTCCCTTGTTCATCATGGGCGGAGGTGGCAAAAACGTGCCTTCACCACGTTTTGACTGAGTTGGCTCAGTCGAGGTGGGGAAAGTCCCCTTCGTGGGTGTAGTGGCCGATGGACCCTTCACACCAAGAAGAGTATTTGAAGAAGGCCTCAACCTGGTGCTGGGCTTTACCTTCCGGTTGGTCTCGGAAGTGGGGAGGACCCCCTCAGAACTACCGGTAGAGCTAGGAAGTTTCTCGGCCACTACCTTCAGGGTCCGGGTTGACCCGGACGGTTTAGGGGCTGACCCCGTTTGAATTGCTTCACCCTTGTGGGTAGCTGACATCTCTGTGAGAGAGATGAGGACTCACGATAATTTTACTAAGTGGTGAGTGGGTACCCTGGGGTTCTCCCACTCTCGCTAAAACTTAGAATACCGGGCGCTCGGGCTTTGGCCTAGCCATGGATCAAAGAGTCCTTAGGCTAGGGAGACCAGAACGACCACGCCGTACCCGAAATCTGATACCAAAGGCTGCACGGAACTTCGCCCTTAGAAGGGCATTTTTCTAAGTCCGTAACTGCTCTGATTTGAGTCAACGTAGAGGAGATGAAATCTCACTGGAAAAGCGCGAGAGAGGAATGAATCACTCTCTCGCGCACAAGAACGTCGGTTCTGCTAAAGCAGCGGAGTAAAGCTCAGCCAAAGCACACACAACTCGCTCCCCGGTACGGTAAATTTCAGGTAATGCTGATGACTTCTACCTGCACCGTCCAATTGCGGACTTCGCTGGGAAACATGGAACTCTCTCAAAGAACAGAGTGAAGGTGTTGCGAGAGCAATACTACCAGGATCCGGCAGTCCTTCACCCGGACAGGATCGGCCCGGAGACCAGCAACTATTTGCCATCACCACGGGAACTTCACTCCCCCCTGCCAAAACCCGTGTGTGAGACGTGTAATGGGCAGGGGCTTTTAACTTTGCGTCTGGCTGGGAGATTTTGTTCGCCAGCGCGAGTGTTTGGGGCAAAAGCCCTTTATTAGGTCCTAGCTAAAAATACGACATGCACATTTATA
This sequence comes from Macrothele yani, assembly GCA_039090855.1. Lineage (NCBI taxonomy): Eukaryota > Metazoa > Arthropoda > Arachnida > Araneae > Macrothelidae > Macrothele > Macrothele yani. Next base: position 781,563 of record CM077016.1, read on the forward strand.
CACTGAGGGTTCCGTGCATATGGGTAGACACCTTTATTTTCACGTACCCCCTCACAGGGAAATGATAAAATACACAGAAATGATACAATACACAGAAATATTTACAAATTTACCTGGCAGCACTAGGGTCCGTGCTGCCTAGACGACTCTAGGGCAAGTCGTCGCTCCTCTTCAGTCTTCTGTCTTCTCTACTCTCAATGAGTATTTCTTCGTACCTCGCCACGAGGTCTTTGACCAAATCGATGAGGCCTTGACACGCTCTGGGATACGCAATCAAGATCGAGAGGTCCTTCGTTTTCCTTATGTCGGGGGCGAGGAATTTTCTCCGACCTGCAAGAGAACTGCACTCTAGAATCATGTGTGCGACATCTGCGGTTTGAGCCCCACAGCTGCACACTCTGTCCCTTACCGCAAAGCGGCGAAAATATTCCGGCGATACGTCATCATGGCCGGTGAATATTTGATTCAGGGACCCTTCACATTCTAAGCACCTGATGAAGACACGGAGGAATATGCGGTGGCACTTTCGACCCGTGTCCCCTTCGTCCCATCGTAACTGCCACTCCAACTGCGTGGCCGTTTTAAGCCTTGTGCGGACACTTTGTACCGGTGTTCACAATTCAAAGTCTGTACTATCTTTTCCAACCGCCTGCTTCGCTAGCCGGTCTGCCCTTTCATTGCCACTGGTTTCGACATGGCTTCGGACCCAGTGGAACGATACTATCATATCGCTCTCATGGTCGACTAGAGCATTTACGTCTCTGACACGGGGAGTTTTACTCCCGAACTGACCAAATGCTTTAAGAGCCGCTTGGCTGTCTGAGAAAACCTTGACTTCCGCATCACTGCCATTGAGCCTGGACCAGTGCAGTGTTATTCTGATCGCCAAAAACTCTGCTTGAAACACAGAGGAGTTGGGAGAGAGTTTCATTTGTTTTGAGTGAATCTCGTTGCCATTCGAGAGCACACAGAAACCTGCTTCTACGTTAGCGTTGATCTTTTAGCCATCGGTAAAGATCTCGCTCCCACTCTTGATGGGAGTGATTTGTCCCATGTGGGACAGATTTCTTTGGATGGGTGGCAAGCCCAGTCAATTTTTGGCCATTCTACGTCGCATGACTGGTAATGGTCACCGAGTAATTCAGCATTGCTGCCAAATCTAAGAGATTGCATCACTACTTCGCTTGCAATCACCAAGTCCGCTGGTTCACTTGCCGCCAGCACTTGCAGTGCTGCGTGGATGTTGTGCGGAAGCACCGTGTTATTCCCAGTAGCCCTCTGCGCTGAATCTGGTTGACTCCATTCCTCATTCTAACTGTGTCCGTCCACCAGACGGAGCACGCATACGTGAGGAATCTCTCAACCCCACGTTTGTACACTACCTTCTTGGCTGCCTCTGACAGCCTCATACCATTGATCTTGTTAAGAATCAAGGAGCAGCGATCTTTGAGAGATGGAAGGTGAGGGTGCCCAGAAATCCTCGTATTTAGGATAACACCTAGATATCGCATCTCCCTCACAGGTTTCATCGTGTGCCCATTGAAGCGACACTTTGGGGGAGTGACCATCTCTCCCTTTTTCGCTATCGCCATAAGCGTCATTTTTTCAGGAGCGAAGCAGAGCTCACACTCCTTACTCCAGTTATCCAATTTTGCAAGAGCGGTGTATACTTTCCGCTCAATCACATGTCTACCTGATGCAGACACTACTAGGACCAGGTCATCCGTGTATGCTTGCATTTGCACTCCGTCTTCCATCGGGAGTGAAAGCACCGTGTCGGCTACTACATTCCACCACAGGGGGCCAGATCATGAGCCTTGCGGGCACCCCTTAGTGTATTCTCTGCTAAACACTCTATCACCTACAGTAAATTCGACCCTCCTGTTAAGAAGGAAGTCGCTAACTGCCAGAAACTGATTCCTGGGAAAGCCCAGTGCTTTAAGACAGTCCAGCACTAAAGGCCACCAGACACTATTGAACGCACCCTGCACGTCCAGAGAGACGAGGCAGGTGTGCATACCCTTGTCTCTATTCAGCTTTATCTGCTGAGTAAGGTTAGCTAGCGCTTGGCTTGTACACCTCTCTGGTGTGAAACCCAAACTAGCGGCCGGAGAGCTTACCTAGGCCGACCAGGTAATGGGTTGCTCGGATCACAAGGACCCTTTCCAACACCTTACTCCAAGAAAAGAGCTGGCAAATCGGCCTGTAAGCCGCGGGATCTGCTCGGTTCTTATTTACTTTGCTGAAGAGGACGAGCACCGCGGTTTTCCACATTGAAGGAAAACAACCTCGCTCTAGGCACTTGTTTAGCAAGCAAACAAAGTACAGGGGATTGGCCGCAAAGACTACGCGAATAACTGCCAAATCTAGCCCGTCCTTACCCGGAGCTTACCCGAGTTAAGGCTACTGAGTGCCGCCCCAACCTCGGCCTCAGTGAACGGCGCGTCGTTCGCAGTGTCCGGCGGATGCCTGCATCGATCTCCAATCGCACGTTGTTCCGGGTTTCCTCTAACTCCTCATCGGCCGGGAAGTGATGGTTGAGGAGAACCTTCACCGTCTCCTCCAGGGTGGTGGTGTGGGTGCCACCCTCTGTCCTGACGGATGCCAGTAACAGTGGACCGTAGATTGAAACCTTGGCAACCCTGTACGGGATTCCAAATAAATTCCCTACAGGGGTTACCTCGCACAGTTGTCGCCAGTACTCTGTCTTAGATGCGATCATTGTAAGTCTGTAAGTACCTGCGGATTAGTTATATTCTCTTTTCAGGCGTTCCCTCCTGTCCACGTCAAACCGTTCACTTTGCATTCTACGTCTGTACAACCTTGCCTTGCCGCAAAGCAGGCTCAGGTTTTCCTACTACCAGGGAAGCGTAGGCCTTGGCCCGCCCCTCGCTTTCCTGCAACCTCTTATATCACGACTATCTCGTCAGTGAGACGACTGATAAAATCATTCAAGTCGTCCACATCGTTTATATTTTACGCTTTCCTTTTGTCAAGCAGATCGGCTAGCCGGGCTTTCAGTTCCGGCCAGCTGAGATTCCGGGCGGTGAATCTCTTTCTGGGTGTCTTCCCAGGTTTTTCCCAACCAAGTTTGAAGGTTATTGCTAAGTGGTCGCTACAGCTCACATCGTCCAGCACTTGTCAGTCCTGGAGATGCGAGAGGACCGAGGTCCGTGTGAGGGTGAGGTTGATCCACGACTTCCCAGGCGCACCTTGGAACGTAGGGACACTGTCGGGTTCGTTCCGTATTGTTAGTTCTGATGAAATGACAAAGTCCAGAAAAGCACTACCTCTCTCCCGTCTTCCATCTGACTGACCCAGAGTGGGCTTTTTGAATGGAAATAACCTGAAATAATCACCTCGTGCTGCTGTTGGGCTTCCAGTAAGCTTGTGATCAGATCTAACACATCTGAGAGAGCACCTGTAGGCGGACTGTACGCGTTGATGAGAAGATACTTCTCCCCACCACCCTCGAGCCCCACGGCTACCACATTGGGTGTACATTCCAGCTCCAGAATGGCTAAGTAATACCTTCTCGAGACTTTCTCGAGGAGTTATTCAAGCTCCAGAATCGCCACGGGAGTAATGCTTTCTCGAGGAGTTAGGGAACCCTATGATTCTACCACGGGAATGGTAGGGGTCCTGCAAGAGCAGGATTTTTGCAGGGACTTCGTTGGCCGTCTTAAGAATCTGCCCTTTTGCAGCTCGTGCGTGATGGGCATTCAGCTGGAGAACCCTTATTCCAGTTTTATTACACCTATCAACCATACTTGATGCAGCTCTTCAGAAGTTCACGTCCCCTGGCTAGACTGGGACACGTCTTTCTGAAGCCAGAATGACCTGCATCCAGCTTCAGCTTGAACTTTGAATTGGCTGCCGTGCAGTTACTGCACTTGGCTGTGGCAGCGCAATCCTTGTGCAGGTGACCCACCTCACCGCACAGGCCGCACCTATCTTCGGACTATTGGCAGCTGCTCCTGAAATGGCCGAAGCCATTACATCGGAAGCAGCGTACCTCCCTCAAACATTCTTTCAACCTGAGGATGGACCATCCCAGGTTGACTTTACACTTCTTCAGAAGGGTCTTAAACGCTAGGGCTTCGGCCTCCATCACCCAGTAGGCCTTGTCCTCCTTTGCCTTGATGGGGAACCGAGCTTTAAGCTCGTCCTGAAGGGCGCCATTTTGTTCTTTTGTCCCGTCTTCGAACGCCTGTTGGGAGAACTCCCCCTCCACTCCGTACACGATGAGTCGGCGGAGTCTCCTGACTGGGGTCTATGGAAGAGTACAATCCTTGGTTAGTAGATTGTTTTTCAACTCCTCTTCCAAACGGTTGATGTCACTTAAGCTCGAGCACTCAACCGCTACCCCATCCTTTCGTACCTTACGTACGCCTTTAACTTTTATTTTGCAGCTTTGCTGGCTGCACTGTGGAGAGGAGAGTCTGTTTAACGTCATCCGGCGACTTGCCCTCGTCGGTGGGATGGAGAACACGTGTCTCCTGTCTGCCACCCCTTTTAACTTTGGGGGCCGGCACAGACCCTTGTGCCTTCGTAGCATCCCTTTTGGCCACGGCAGCATAGGACTTTTGTCCTGCAGAGGAGCGTTGCCGCTCCTCCCTATCCTCAAGCTTGCCCTCTAGCTTTGAGGTCAGGAGCACTTGCTGAGCGCAGGCAAGTTGAATTTGCCGCAGGGCCGCCGTGATCCTGCTGGCCGCATCGTTATTAATCGTTTTGGTAAGTGAACCCAAAATCTCACCAACCTCCGCCACACAGCTATCTACCAGGTCAATGAACTACCCAGTGGATGGTAACAAGGTAGTCTCAACCCGCTGCTTGGCTTCCAGAGAGGGCTTAAGAGTCACAGCTGGAGAAGCCTCTAGCAACCGGAAGGTCCCGGGTTTGGGAGATGGAGTTTCCCTTATCGGAACCTCCGAGGGTTTCAGCCTGGAGGAAGAAACTGTGCATTTCCGTGTTTTCACGGAAGATTTGGGGTTGGACCCTTAGGTACAACTCCCTTTTGGGAGGACAGCATCTCTGTGAGAGAGAAACCTCAAAATTTTTCTAAGTGCTGAGTGGGCACACTATGGCTTACCCACTCAAGCCAAAACTCAGAAGGCTGGGCGCGCGGGCTTGAGCCTAGTGTCGGATCAAAGAGTCCTAACAGTAGTCCAGCCGGCATGACGTCGACGTAACCGCAATCTGATACAAACGACTTGTGTAGGCTGGCACAGGACTTCGCCCTAAGAAGAGCGTTTTTAATCTACGTCCGTGGCTGCACTGAAGTGGGCTACTTATTAAAGGTCTACTCGCCAAGAAAAAACGCAAGAGACGAAAAATCACTCTCTCGCGGCTTGTTCTCGCGACTAAGTCCGTTTCGACTGCACCGAAACACTTTTTTCAAAAAACAAAGAAAAGAGTTACAGAGTTAACCACTCTCTAGCGCACGAAATCGTCAGTTTTGCTAAAGAAGAACTCGCTCCCCGTTACGGTATCAGACCGACCGGTCAAAATTTTCTCACTTCACCCGACGAACCGCCAGTGGGTCAGTACTGTTTTAGACCTTCGATGTATGAAATCGTTTAGCAACGCAATGCCCCCAAACCTTTGAAAAATGAGTAATTTTTTTGTCATCCAGCAAATATGATTTATGGGTTAGCAGAAAACAAGAATTATTAACAAAATAAATAAGGTGATTACTGCAATCTGAAGAGTTGCATTATTCGAATTAGAAGGTTATACTACTAAAGTATGTAGCAACACAACGATATAAAATTATGTTTCGCATGGACGGCAGTTTTTTATTTTCATTATACTTTATTTATTTATAAAGGCAAATCTATAACCACTAATTTTTTAATGTATATAAAGCACAGAAATTCCTGCTAACGATGACGCATACGTTTGTAGTTAAATGATCTAGTTATTTAGGCGCAAATAAATTAGTTTCTATGATGGGAGTACCATGGATTGATGGTTACTGCAGGTGGTGCCAAGGACAGTAAGATTTAATACATTTTTGATTATTGGCTGCTCATATCGAGTGCGAACAATGAGACGAATTGCACATAAATTATCTGCTTTCCGAAGATGTTCTATGCCAGTGGCATCGAGTCATGATGGGCCTCCGGCGCTAAGCCCCGCATGAAAATGAGAACAAAATTATTTCTTCTTTTAATTGGAAAACTTCCTAAAGAAGATCCGTACTAGTGGCCAATTCCAGACTTACTTAATACAAATGTGAGACACTACAATAGTCGAGTAAATGGGTAACACATTACAGCCTTCCATAACCGTTTACTAGAGCGCACTGACGGTGTGTGTGAGAGGCGTCTCTAGTCAACTCGTCGCTTTGTCGAAGCTTCACAGAACAGTAACGAATGAGTGTTGATAGATGCTCGCTGAAATGCGCGCGGATAAAATTGTCTATCGGGCCTGGTCGCTTCTCTGTTTAACAGCAGCAAATTTGCTTTCGCGTCGTCCCTCAGTGACCGGCTGATTTTCGTTTGTGGAGTTAAGCTATAAAGTTCGTTAGTGCAAGTAAAACGAGCAAAGTGGACTTTTTATTGGAACACCGTCTTATTAGGGGTATGCAAACGTTTCCACCGTTTTAAGGAGAAAGGCGACAGCAAAAATCAGGAAACCTGTACACATTTATTCAACGAAATATTGGCCGTTAGCATCGATGACCTTTTGCCATTTTTCAGGCAACAAATCAATGCCCCTGTGACCGGACTCGAGTTTTGAGCTGAAGAATGCAGTGACGACATTTTCCACCCCTGGAGTTGTGGTGAACCACTGTTGGGCTGGGGAATGTTGAATAGAGCGAAACAGATGAAAGTCTGAGGGAGTAAGCCGGGTGCGGCAAAACCTCGCAGTGTAACTGTTCAAGTGTTGATTTTGTGCTGACACCTTCATGTGGTCTGGCATTATCGTGAAAACACGATGACCGGGCGACATCCTTTACCTTACCATTGGCGTTTTTGCTCGATTGCTGCGATCAGTTTCATCAACCGATAGCTATATCGTTGTGCAATCATTGTTTCGTCCGGTTTCAACTGTTCGAAGTACAGCACTCCATGCATATCCCACTACACACACAAAAGCACCTTTTTCCCGTGGATATCCTGTTTTGCAGTGGATGTTGATGGCTGGCCTGGGTCGACCCAAGATCGCTTGCGTACGGGGTTGTCGCATTAGACCCATTTTTCATGCTATGTTCCACAAGTAATTCTTCCCTCGAAACATCTTCAGCAACGACATGCAGATGCCCAATCGCTGCCCGCTACGTTAATGTACGTGGAACCAACTTACCAATATTCTGTATCTTTGATAAGGCCTGTAGACACCGTACCACCGTCGATTGAGCCACTGTCAAACGTTTCGCTAGTTGCGTGATCGATTGTGTGGCATTCTCTTGCAACAGCGATTCCAACTCCTCGTCTGCGAGTCTCCATGGACGTGGCTCGCCTTCCAAGGTTGGATCACCTATCTTAAAACCTGGCAGACCATTCTTGACACGCCCGCATACCCATACCCGTTTTGCTATGCGCCTGACATATTGAACCGTATGCTTCACTTGTACTTTTCCTTAAATTAAGCATGAATAACAAACTGCCGCAAATGAACTTTATCGACCGCCATGCCTGTCTTCATGTACGAACTGACAAAACGGGTAGCCGGCCGGTTAGACTCCTACAGCGCCCGCTAGCCGGGTCGGCGGAAACTTTTACATACCCCTAATACATAGTTTATTAAGGGAAGAAGAAAGTAAAACGTTAAAGACTTTGGCTCGCATCGACCAAATATTTGCTTGGTGCAAAGTCATAAGAAGCAACCTGGAACTCTACCTTGAAGCGTGTAACAACTTGTTTACGCAATACAATGGGGCAAGAACAGTTAAATGGCTTACGTGTTCAGAAAAAGTTAACTTCAGTAAACGACTATTTAAAAACGAAATTTATCCAGAAATTTGCCGAGCAAAACAACAGAGCTCAGTTCTTTATAAGTGAAGTAAGGCGAAAACCTAAACTTTTATTTTATGTTACACTGGTGTGCGAAAATTAAGGACGAAGAGGAGAAATTAGCATAAGAGCGGAACGAGCAGGCAGAACGGACCGAAAGACCACTCAAGAGATAGACTAGGGTCCGATACGGTAGGGCATGCAGCATGGCGTAGGGGAAAGAGTGTCGGAAGGGTACAAAGCACACGGTCGGTGTACGCTCAGCAATTCGGTGAAAGCTATTGCCCGGTGTACATCAGTTTGAACGACGTCGAGTTGCTGCCACCGTGTGATATGGCCAGCAGGCAATCCAGTAGGCTTCATCTGGATGACTTTACCCGAGATCACGCCATTGGGAAGTTGCAAGAAGGTCGAAGTGTGACAAGTGTGGCCAAAGAGTTCGGGATCGCAAACAGCATTGTTTCACGAGCTTGGAGAGCATTTCAAACGACAGGAACAGCTGTCCGAGAGTTTAGCAGTGGTCATCCACGAGCAACCACGGCGGAGGATGACCGGTATATTGTCCTACAGACGAGAAGAGACAGACGGCAGACAGCGGGAGAAATCGCAAAGCATATACAACAGACAACTGGACGTCCGTTATCGCGTTTTACCGTGATCAGATGGCTGCACAAAGGTGGTCTATTTGCACAACGACCACTACGGTATGTGCCATTAACACCTGCTCATCAGAGACGGCGGTTTCTGAGGTGCCAGGAACACAAGAACAGGACACATCAGCAATGGGGCCGAGTTCTCTTTACGGATGAGAGCCGATTTAGTCCGACGAGCGATTCCGGAGGTATACACATCTGGAGAGAGCAGGAAACACGCAATCACACCTCCAACATCATCGAAAAGGACCGGTTTGGCGGTGGCGGAGTTCTCGTTTGGGGCGGTATGATGCTTGGTAGCCGTACTGACATCCACATCTTCCAAGGAGGTTCAGTCACTGGCGATCACTATTGTACGGCGGGTCACCTGCGACACGTGCGTCTGTTTAGAGGTGCTGTGGGTCCTGAGTTCCTCTTCATTTACGACAACGCTACACCTCATCGTACAGTGGCTGTCGCAGAGCTGTTGGAGAGTGAAGATATTAAACGCATGGATTGGCCCGCAAAGTCCCCTAACCTAAATCCAATCGAACACGTGTGGGACCTTCTCGGGAGACGCTTGGCAGCACGTTACCATCCGCCAGTGACGATTCCGCAGCTGCGATTCGCGCTACAAGAGGAATGAGCTGCGATGCCTCAACAGCTCCTTGACAACCTCGTCCTCAGCATGAACAGACGTTGTAAATCCTGCAACGCAGTCAGGGGGGATCATAATTCCTACTAAATACTGGATTTTTCTTGGCAGCCGCCTGTCACATGCATGTTTCTGTCCTCTGTCCAGTTTTGCTCGAAGCTACCTCTTCAATAAAGTGCCTTTGTATCCTTTGGATTCCTTGTTTGGACGGTTTTGCTCACTTGTCCCATATTCTTACATCTTGGGGATCTTATGGTATGATTTGAGTCGATGTGGAGCACTTCTGCACGACGTTACATTCAAAAAACCGTCTCGTCCTTAATTTTTTGACGCCAGTGTATATAGCACTGCATACATACACTGCCTGACATAGAAAATGCCACACCATGAAGGAATGCTCGAAAAAGACCAAATTGTACACACAGATAGCCAAGTAGATCCTAAACAAGTTATTTGATTGTCCCATATAGACTGGGCTCCAGTGGCCCAATATACAGGATGATCAATAAGGAGTGTGACCCCATTTTGGGCGATGCAGCTCTCACTCCGACGTGGCATCGAGGCAATGACAGTCCGAATAGAGTCCTGAGGTATCGTGGACCATGTGGTGTTGATCGGAGTCCACAGTTCTTCTTCATTTTGCGGGGGTGGGAGGAGTACTCAACAGATGTCATATCATGAACCACAGATGCTCGATGGGCGAGAGGTCGGGGGATCGTGTTGGCCATGGAAGCATCCGCACACCGTGTAAAGCATTCAGGCGGGTCCAAGCGATATGGATCCGGGCATTATCCTGTTGAAAAACGGCGTTTGTGATGCCCTACAGGTACAGTAGTGCCACTGGCCACAGCACGTCGTCAACATAGCGGCGTGTCGTCAATGTGCCCGTAATGCGTACCAGCGCTGAGCGGCTGTTGGCGCTCGAAGCACACCACGCCATGATGTCACGTTTGCCGGGCTGTGTGGTGCTCCACAATGGTGGAGGAATCCGCCCGTTGGCCACGTCGCCTCAAAACTCTCACACGGCGAACATCCGTGGTAAGACAGAATCGCGATTCATCGTTGAACACCACACTGTTCCATTAAGCACCCCACGCAACGGACGGCTGGACTAGAGGTCTGCATGGGCCTAATTTGGTGAGCGCGGCCCGGCCCAAGCCCGTGATTTAAAGGCCTGGCCTGTTTCAAATATCAGACACTCGGCCCGGCACAGCTGACCACGCCCGCCCCTGATGTGCGATTTTGTAAAATTTAGTTTTTCTATTGTATTTTATTAAAATGTGAAAATTAAATAAAAATAATGAAGTGAGATATCATTGAAAATAGTTAATTGAATATAAGCCCAAAGATATTAACAAAACTTTGACAATTATCAAAAAAATATAACCTTTAAAAAGAGGGAAAAGGGAAGACTAAACTCGTTCAGAATCTCCCTTTCTGTGAACTACAGTAGTAAGCGGTAACACTACAAAAGTCAATCCGCCACCTCGGTGGCGCAGTGGTCTAAGCGATGGCCTCTGATCATTCGTCCGAAAGGGGTCTGGGTTCGAATCCCGGTGAGGCATGGATGTTGTGTTTGTCTTACGGCACTGGCTCTCTCCCTTCCCTGGAACCAGTGCCCTAAATTAGGAACGGGCGACCGCTTATAGCCCATTGAGTTGCTCACGGTGGTCGTTAAACCTCTAATTAAAAACAAAAGTCAATCCTATACATATTAGGGATAGGAGAAAAAATCCATGTCGTCCCACTCTCTCATACAAAAAAACACACACCCTCACCCCACTGCAGACACCTTTCCTCCCCCACTCTACACAATACACACATTCGCTCGGGGTCCAATCTTTTTGTTGTCAACAAGCCCCAAAATGATTTTTCCATCTTAATACCTAGAGATTAGTAAAAACACTGTGAGTGCCTCTCCTTGCTTTTCTGATTACGGCTTGGGCTATATCATGGAAGTAAGTAAACCCAGCGAAACGGTTAAACACACAAGGAAATCAGGGAACAAGACATTTTTTTTCTTTATCATTGCGATAACAAGAATGGGTCGACTTGCCTCGGCCCGGCCTGGCCCCTTTGCTTTGTTCTCTAAACTAAAAAAGGTTCCGACTCGGCCCATGACGACCTCTAGCTGGACAGCAAACCAGATGCAGCCAATCGGCGCGACATTGTCTGCGTCGATATCGGAGCATCCACGCCTCACCGTACACTCCGCAAAATGTCGCCCGTTGTGGCCTATGGGTTCGCTACGACAGGACGTCAGATGCGACGATCGGAGCGCTCGCACATCTATCGTCTCCGGTCTCCTGTCCCACTACGACGTTGCACAGATCCTTCCTGAGACCACTGTTTCCAAATACAACTGTGGCATCAAACGGCATCACTTTCCGTTTCTTCCGCAATACGACGCGACGGCTGTGGCATCACTTTACGTTTCTTCCACAACACGACGCAAGGACCATCCGGAGGTACGAAGGCATACGATGACACCTCTCGTGAACTCATTCGTTTGACGAAATCGCGTAGAACGCGAGGGAGTCTTAACGGCGTTGCCACCCCTTGTTCTTTCTGCAGACACGGTTACAGGAGAACCACTCGCTTCTCGCTGCCGTGACGACGTCTCGACTGATGGCCTCACGGGCTGGTTGTCGGCTTATATCCCGCGCGCCGTTCGTGCGATTGGCTTGCAAATGCAATCATTTGCATAACTTGTAGGTGTGCACCAATCCTACAATTTGTAAGGCGCTGAACAGCAACACAGGCCCGACATCGATGTTCCACGCTGTCAATTATGGTGACCTGCAACCAAATAGTCGCGTAATAGATCTCAGCAGCTCCTTAACTGCAAAATTTACAGTATAACGAAGTAAATTTCTCCGTCATTTTTATCCGCGCCAGGATTCGAACCCGGGTCCCCTCATTCCGGAATAAGTTGCTCTACCAATTGAGCTAAGCGGACATTTTATTCTGATTCCTATCTGCCTTTATGTCGTGTGCGTCCTTCTGGCAGGTACATCACATCTCCTGGTACGTTACATCATCGCCCCCCCCCTTTTTTTTTCGGAAGTGCTGGAGAAGGGATTCTCTTATTTTTCCTATCTCACGGTGTGGAAATAACATCACACCATTGCGAGATTTTGAACGGTCGGGTCCTCCGGATAGTTCGGGCGCCATTATAACGAAGTAAATTTCTCCGTCATTTTTATCCGCGCCGGGGCTCGAACCCGGATCCCCTCATTCCGGAATAAGTCACTTTACCAATTGAGCTACGCGGACATTTGTTCTGCCTACTATCTGCCTTTATGTCGTGTGCGTCCTGCTGGCAGGTACGTCACATCTCCTGGTACGTTACAACAGGTCATGTTGTCATTTCCTGTTTCTTCCGTTTGACCAGTCCGTACTACTTATTAGACTGCAAAGGTCAGAAAACCTGCCTACGTACCTTTCATTTGTAGTTTTTTTTTTGATTGGAGGTTTAATGACCACCGTGAGCAACTCAATGAGCTATAAGCAGTCTCCCGTCCCTAATTTAGGGTCACTGGTTCCAGGGAAGGGAGAGAGCCAGTGCCGTAAGACAAACACAACATCCATGCCTCATCGGGATTCGAACCCTAACCCCTTTTGGACGAATGATCAGAGGCCATCGCTTCGACCACTGTGCCACCGGGGCGGCCATTTGTAGTTGATATTTATTTTTGTGTTTCAGTCCGTGAGCCTTTGCTAGGTTATTAAATCATACGCGGGTCTCAAAGCACATATCAGATGTGCTGAGTGCGCATGAGTAGCTTTCGTCGTCGAACGTGTGGCTCTTCTCTTCACGACATCGTTGCATGTCTTCTAATACATGAGATATCTTGAATGACCGCGAATAGTACCCCCCCCCCTGTTGGATGATGAAATAGTCGAGGGATAACAACAAAAACAAATGCGAATATGTTGTGGCAAAATCGGATATCATAATTTATAAGACTGGGAGAAATAACTATGGTAAATGTGTAGATTAGCGTTTTAAATTATTTCGTCAGAAAAATGTTAGTACCTGGGAAAAGTGCGACGTACAGACTTCAGAGTATGGAAATTAATGACAAGACTTCAGAGTATGGAAATTAATGGTGCAGAAATTTCATACTTTAAATGTGTTTTAAAGATTTTTATCGTAATATTGACCTGTGAGTCCGACGCTGTGAAGATAAGCTGCGGTAGGCCTAACGCATCGCTTCGGCAAAGATGTAAAGCTTTGGTACGGTAAAAGGAAGGTTTCATGCTGTGCCAAAATGACGGGCGGAAGAGTACAAGAAAAAGAGGTTACGTTGTTGGTAAGAGAGTGATAAATGTGGTAGTGATACGCTACAGAAAATAGGTCCGCAACATCCACCCTTTATTTATTTTGTTGTGTCCCGTACGTTGACGGCAGGAAAAACCAAATAAAACCTCTTTGATTTACAAATAATACGTATGAGTGAGATAGAAACTGACCTGCGAACAAGCTATTAACAATAAAACCAAAAGTGCAGTGACACAGCACATCAGCTACGAATGGAAGCCGTTCAAACCAAAACCGAAAGTTATAGTTCCCTAGTTTTCTGTACAGCATAGAAAAGCATATTAGTACCTTCTATTTCGAATCAGGGAATCATATGCGAAAGAACGAAAAATTTCTCAACACCTGCTTTAAAAACAATGATAAAACATGAACGAACTATATTGTGTAGCGTGTGAGTATAACATGGTTCGCTCTCCTGGCAAGAAGTTACGCGCTTAGACTTGTAGTCGTCCGCGCGTGAATTACACTCTGCAGGGAATCTTCCTTTGAACGAAGCAACGCTTCCCATCATCGCACTCCCAGGTCAATATTACGATAAAAATATTTAAAACACATTTAAAATATGAAATTTCTTCACCATTTTCCATTAATATCGATACTCTAAAGTCCGTACGTCGTACTTTTTCCAGGTACTGACAATTTTCCGACGAAATAATTTAGGACGCTAATCTCGATATGTACCATAACTATAGCTATAACATATAGTATTTCTGTTTATTTGTTTATTAAGGAGAATGTGCGTGTGCTTTCGATGACTATCTTTTTCGTTCGCCTTTATCTTCGACCTTTACATTAAATTTTCTTGTTGTTTCCAATTATTTTTGTTAGTCTTGTACTGTTCGCGAAGAACTAAAATCCCATGTTTCCGATTCCATTCTATAACGTGAAAATCTTTCCTACTTCTACGTTAAATTTAACACATCAATATACTAAGAAATAGTTCCTAAATGAAAGAAACCTTAACGGCCAGACGAAACATATAAAGAGCAGAAGTCAACTTACGGAAAAAGATGCTTTATTCAAGGTTGTAGCATAGCATATTGTAGCGAACGCTCCACACACCACACATTATCACAACACTCCTATCAATAATCAGTTTACAATCCAACACTCTCTCTTACAACGATCCTTCTAACAACGCTCTCTCTCTAACAACGCTCTCTCTCTAACAACGCTCTGTCTCTAACAACGCTCTCTCTCTAACAACGCTCTGTTCCACGCTTTCAAGCAATAGATCGGTTGTCGTTTTTATCTCTTGTTCTTATCAAAACTCAGGCATACGTAACGTGCATTCAACCTCAATTGTGTTGCCAAAAGTATTCGTTTGAGAGAAAATATCTCACGTTAAGAATGAAGAATAACAGAATAAACTGATAGGGAAAGAAACTAAAAAGGAAAGTTAATTTAGAATATACGTCACAATTCCATATTCTGGTTCCCATGGCAATCATTTTTTTGCATTTGGCTGTGTTGCAGTACATGTAGTGTCAAATGTGAGACGTAGTCCCACCGGGGCCTTTATTTTGTCATATACAGATAAATACAGTGAAGCATCCGAATAACGGTCGCTGATAAAAAAGTGACCATTGTTGGGAGGTACCGTTGTTTGGAGGTTAGGCCTAGGTTAAAGTTTTTCTTTTTTTGGATTGGAGTTTTAACGACCACCGTGAGCAACTCAATGGGCTATAAGCAGTCGCCCGTCCCTAATTTAGGGTCACTGGTTCCAGGGAAGGGAGAGAGCCAGTGCCGTAAGACAAACACAACATCCATGCCTCACCGGGATTCGAACCCGGACCCCTTTCGGACGAATGATCAGAGGCCATCGCTTAGACCACTGCGCCACCGGGGCGGCAAAGTTAAAGTTTCTAGTCCGATGCTTTGTACAAAAGGAGAATAAGTGTACAAAGCTTGCACACAAAGAAAACAGTTTCGGAGCTTTCTCCAAAGGTGCACTGGTGAATGAAATTCAATATAACAACTTGAAATAAAATCATGGTGTAAAAGATTTTTGGAAAATGGTGTATGACCCGTTGTCTTAAACTTCCCTTTACAAATATCAAGCTGGGACGTTAAGTTTTATGTACGGTAAGGGAAAGAAAAAAGAAAAGAAAATGCTAGACAGTAAAGTGGAACTGCACGGGTAGCTAACCGCGCGCCGAAAAATATGAATAGAACCTACAAGGACTAATCAAAGATATACCTCGACCAACGGCAAACATTCCACACAACAGCAACCCCTTTTCCCCAGGTTGCGAAGGAAACATGCACAGGTTCTGGAGTTCGCCTCACGTAGAATTAAACTTTAACTCCTTTCTTTTCACTTAAGCACACTTTTGTACTTGCCGTAATCTAACCCAACGAGCTCGAGGCATAGTAGCATTTATAATTCACAGTTGCCTTCTTTTTCCTATTTTATCAATTCTGCAGAAATACCGAAGAAACTACGTGAAATCCGGAAGGGCAAGGTATCCGTTAAGGCCCTTTCGGGACTGACTGTGGTGTCCGTTGGTCGCTGATACGAGGTTTCGCTGTTCGGAGGTTATCGTAAATGTTCATTCTACGGTAACTGTTCTGTACCAATGAAATCTTGCAGTTGCTCGGAGGTTATCGTAAATGTTCATTCTACGGCAGCTGTTCTGTACCATTGAAAACTTGCAGTTGCTCAGAGGTTACGGTTATTAGGAGGTGTCCGTTAATGGAGGTTTCACTATCACCCCGGAATAGCTTCTGTTTACGGTTAGGTTAGCAAAATACTTTCAGATCACACTGTCAACCACATTTTTTTTATTTTCTGGTGTCATCACGTAACACATTTCCCGATAACATAGATCCCTACATTTTTCTAATTTAAGCTAGTGATTTTGTCAGGTTTCGGTAAAATATACTGAAAGAAAAGCAGGTTTTTGATATGTTTGAAGTGAAAATCCTGTAGTTATGCAGTTCCATTTTAGATGCGAAAAATTATTTTCCAAACGTCTCTCACTTCCTGTAATAAAGTCATGCAAATGAAATTTCGTAATGACTGGAGAAGAAATACGTACTGGCAAACGTCGTCTGTACTGCAATGAATGATTATCTGAATTGTGCATAAACAACGTTTCTGAAATAATTTTGAATCTTGTTACTCTTAGCTAAAAACTCGAAATGCTGATAAAGGCGTTCCACGAATGCTGAAATACTTACACCTACAGGTCTCATTACCCTATTAATGTGCACTTGAATTTGTAATCATAACCGTCTTCAGATGGTATTTATATATGTGTACTTGCGGACTGCATAAGTGTTCGAAAGAGTTCATCTATCTGGTAAATATGGATCATATTTTATTGAATCCGGTTATCGTATTTTAGTGCTTCCTCGATAGTATGATGCTTAAGTCGTAATAATCGCCGAGTTAATATAGGAGCGAAAAGAAAATGATTTTTTTTATTGAAGATTTAACGACCACCGTGAGCAACGTGTTTGGCTATGAGCTGTCGCCGGTCCTTAATTTAGGGTCACTGGTACGAGGGAAAACAGGGAGTCAGTGCCGTAAGAAAAACACAAAATCATGCCTCACCGTGATTCGAACCCGGACTCATCTCGGACGAATGATCACAAGCCAGCGGTTAGAACACTACGCAACCGGCGAAACCAATGAGAAATGCGTGTAATTTGGCAAAACAGGTATTGGATGCGCTTTGAAATGGTTGGTTTCTTTATAACTCTGAAGCTCAGTGTACTACATAAACATTTCCAATATAATTTTGCAAAATTCCCTTTAGTAGTATCACAGTGCTATGCTCTACAGGCAGCGTCATTTTGTAGAGGTTGGGTTAACGATTCGTGGACTAAGAGAATATATATTCGAATTATTTCCAAATAATACCAAACGTATGAGCTTTAGTTTATGCCTTCAATAATAGAACAAGATGGTATTTTGCATTCATTAAATTACTTTATAAAAATCCGTATGCTGAGTTGTGTAGGTGTTGATGCTAAAAAGGCTGCAAAAGGTGAACTGAAAGTGAAACATCAGAGGCACTGTAATAAGTACCGATTTTATTCGGTAGACTGTGCACTTAACCCTTTAACTGGCTGGACCGAATTAATTCGGGGTTAACATAATACGCTGAAATCAGTTCGAACGAATATTTTCGCTGTCTAAGAAGTGGGCCGAACGCGACAGGAACAAATCAAACTGCTCATCAGAAAGCGTTGTTTTCCCCTTATGTTTGTCATTCTAAGTGGTAATTTGGGAATATGATTTTCATTAATTCTTCCTTCCTGATTACCTTTTCTGCTAATAATGCTGTAAAAAAAGGGCGTTGAACCTAAGAAAGAAGAGAAAAGATGTTTGAGTTACATGTCTCCACCCAGTGGTATGATGTCCGTGTCCGGGGACTACTCCTTTTGAATCATTCCTTTTGTAATGGTTCTGAGAATAAAGGACTATAAGGGAATAAGACTATACAGTGTAAGACTAAGAACTGTAAGGGAGCACTTACAACCAGCGACAGATTTATAGTCGATACTGCTAAGATGAAATAGGTAAAGGAATTGTTTTGCCGTAGCTTTTGTACAAGAACAATTCTATGAGAACAATTAATATTTATTTCTCTATGAGAACAATTCTATTTGAGGAGCGCCGAAAAATTCGGGAAACGTTTGGTTCAGGTACATCGGCCGCTTAAAATATTAAAAAATATTCGTCTTCTTTCTTTCCTAACTTGTGAAGTAAAATCCAAGATAACTCCGAATAATTTTTTGTATATCATAATTCAGTACCTCACTGAAAAAAAAAACGTCGTGTTACAACGAAATCCAAAGGAAATAGCCTACCTAGTCGCGATGCTGATTCCTCTTTCTTACTGCAGAGAAGCAATTCATAGAGTTGCTGAAATGTTTAGAACACAAAGCATATAATAACGAGCCTACAATCGTATTTGCATATTTCCCCCACCACCTGCCTTTCAGCTGTTGGGAAACTCATCCGGTGCTGTGGTGCCCACGGGTACCGTAGAACTGGATAATAGGAGGAGGATGCAGTTGGCCTCCTACCTCTTAACCCTCAAATAACTTCATGCCTCTGGGGGAAGAAAAAAAAAGCCCTTTTAAGGGCCAACACATTTTTTGCAAGAAGGTTACTAGTGGTACAGTAAAAGAAACTGAATAATTTCTTTTCCTAATGTCAGATAGCACGAAACATTGACCGTCTTTAAATTAATAGAGGTTTTAATATGAAAATAATTGGCCGTTTTGTTTTTTGGGGTTTTCTTCTCCAAACTGTGCAATTACAGCAAACGTAGTTATAACCTTGTGTAAAGTTACTAGACCTACACCACCCTAGCTATGGTAAATGAAGCAAACGAAGGTATAACCTGGTGTAAAGTTATTATACCTGCACCACCTTAGCTATGGCAAATGACAGTCCCCTTGCGCAGAACCGTGAACAATTAGGAACTAGTGTCATAAAATTAAAAAGGCCGTTTTGGGAGCCAAATTTTTTGCAAAACAGAAAAATTAAAACGACCCATTTAAGGGCCAAATAATTTTTTCGCAAAAAATAAAAAAAATAAAAAGCCCTTTTAAGAGTCATTCAATTAATTGTTTTGTAAAACAGCAATATCATATCTGTGCTTATTTGTCAAACTACAAGAAGTAGGTGAAATGCTAATATCCTAAAGTGAACAGTCTGTACTTTAAATGAATATAGTTTGTAATTTAGTGTAAAGAATTATTGTCGGCACGGAGCACATGAAAAAATTGGAAGTATTCTTCACACGTGTAAAGCAAAATAAGAAGCAAACAGCCGACTCCTAATTAAACACTGAGCAAGCGGCAATTTTTCGGAATTGGCTGGAAAAAACAGTTTAGGTAATCTGTTTTGTCTTCCTGCATACAACTTTAACGTGTTTTTATTCGCTCAATTTAATGGCACAACGTGTTATTTCCAATAAAGCTTTTATCCAAACCGAGTTCGTGCGAAGCTTTGAAAAATTCGCCGAAGGTTTTGGGGCTTAATCCAGGAAAAATGGTTGAAAAAATCACTTTTCAACTTAGGGAAGTGAAAGTAAGTGAGGTATGTTTCTTTGAATGAATTCAGGCTCTCTTCGGGAAATTCGATGCTTTTAAATCTTAATGTTTTAGACCATTAGCTTTCCATATAGGATATTTATAGAGTATGATTTTGAACTGGGAACTACCAGGGGGAAAACTTAAACCTCTCGAGGAGAGGGGAAGGGGTGTTACAGAGTGCGGAATGTTCAAGTACCCTTTAAGATAAGTGCAGGAAAATCGGCAATTGTGTACTTTAGCGTCCTAAATTATTTAGTCGGAAAAAGTTCACTGCGTGGGGAAAGTACGAGTACAAATTTTTAAGTATTGCAAAATAATGGAGAAAGGTGCAGAAATACAGTAATTTAAAAGAATGTGAAAGAATTTTACCCGAAGTATTTACCTGCAAGTACGATGGTGTGCAGCAGTTGGTTCGGGAGGC
The DNA here is from genome assembly GCA_039090855.1 of Macrothele yani. Lineage (NCBI taxonomy): Eukaryota > Metazoa > Arthropoda > Arachnida > Araneae > Macrothelidae > Macrothele > Macrothele yani. The sequence goes on from CM077016.1 coordinate 801,613, forward strand.
TTAAGCGATGCCAACGGTGACGACGTGAAGCTTCCTTGCCTCGGAAGGAAGCAGAAGTTCGTAGTGAATGCGCGGAAGATTACAATAAAACTGGGGTGTATTCTTCGGAAGAGTGTGATGCGTGCTGTAATCCTGCGCAAGTGGAAGTAATTCAAAACTGTTCTCTTAATTTTTGAGAAAGAAATGTGCGGAATGTCGTTATTATTAGTTTCACAATGTTTCCGAATGGAACGAAATGAAGGAATATAAATGTTTTCATGTACGACAGAAGTGTTTAGTAAGAACTTTTGGTTCCGGTTGAACCCCAAGTTCTAGTTATTGTTTCAAAGATGTACAGGGGTAGTTGATTTCTTCAAGCACTTCATGTGTAGTTGTGCTGTTATTCCGTACATCGTAGTTAATATTTTTTTGCCCTGAAACGGATATTGTTTTTAAATAAAGGAGTTTCTTCAATTCAGAAATCGTAGTACGGCAAGGAGGCCAAGAACTTCTTGTCGTATTGTGCCGGATAATGAAATTTTAAGCCCTGACGAAATCAGAAATATAGTATGGAGACTTACGACTTTAGAAAGAGTCACTCACACTGTTAAAAAAGCTACTAACCCCACTTACAATGCTGCATAAAGCCGACCACTTTTCTTCAGCGTATTCACGCAAGACGCTTCCATGACTACGTACTGCTGAACCGCTTTCTTCTGTATTCTTCCGCCCGTTACTTGCCTTTCTGAACGAAGCTTCCAATCACCGGACTCCACCTTCACATCGTCGACGCTCTGTCGTCCTTGGCCTACCGCACGTACTCTTCCAAACTATCGTACACCCAGGTAAATACTTCCAAAAATTTATTTCCTTTTATCTAAAAATACTATATTTTTGCAACTTTCCCTATTATTTTGCATGCTTAAAAAAGTGTACTTCGCCCTTTTCCCGCACAGTCACATTTTTCCGACGAAATAATTTAGGACGCTAAAGTACACCTTTACCGGAAAATCAACAGTATATGAATTTTGGCTGTTTTCTGAATTTTTTTTTAAAAGGCGTCATGGAATTTAAGTAGGCATTCACACTTAAATTCCATGAACACTCACAGGCATTTTGAAATACGAATATAAAGTAAATGCTTGATATCGCACCCCAACCGTTGATAAAAAGTTTATTTTATGCCTTGCAGACTGAAATTTATGCATCATTACAATTTGTTTTTCTAAATCCAGCTTTTGGTACAGTTATTTTGTTCTCTAGTGAGATAAAGGAACACGCACGACAGATTCATCTCTCGCCCTCATGCTCTCTCACACCCTTCTATGAGAGGCTGCACAATTGATTTGTTGCTACGGCAGCTGCTTGTACCTGAGATTGCCGATCTGATATAGGTCATGCATATGTGAACGTGGAATTGAGGAGGACAGAGTCGTTATGTTTCGTGGATCATTCTTCTACCTGCCGGTGGATGTCAACGTAGCGCATGGACGTCTATGCGAGAGCAATGGTGATGATGTGGATCGTCGTGAATATCAGTCTGCCCTCGTTGACAGTAATGATTGGACTTCGGCTGGATGTTCCTGGTTAATTCTTCTGCCTGCTGATGTGGGACTAGGCAGCGCCGGGTTGTCTGTGCCGAGTCTCTGCTAATGATTCTATGGACCTCCATGTAGGTTCAACTTCATACGTGGATTTGGCCGAGCGTTGGCTGGATTTCCCTGGTGCATTCTTCTATCTGCAAACAAGTGCCAGTACAGCAGCGGGGTGCTTGGGCCGAGTTCTTAATGATGATGTGGATCGCTTGATGTATGGTTGTCCTCGTCGACTGTGCTTGTTGGATACTTTCCTTACGTTACAGTTCGTGTTTACGCTGCGGAAGGACTTTTACTCAAGGACTGGTGTGTTGGATCATGATTATGTTGGCGTTCATGAGCGTTCTTCTGTTTTACTGACCATTTCAAGGTAATGGCGTTTCTTTACAGCAAAGAGAAGTTTGTGTAACTAATGATTTGGAACTACATTAAACAGTTAAATTTGACTTGTGTTGTAAATTCTGTGCGCTGTCGTTACTTAACTTAATTTGTGAATGTCAACACTCTTAAGATAGTCCTTCCTACAAGGTTTTGGAGCTAGGTTGGGCCGAGCAAGGAAATATTTGCTAGTTGGACCATCGCAGTAGGCACAGTTGAAGCTCGTTTAAAACATGACGTGCTTAAAATGGTTGTTCGTTTTTAAATACCGTTTTGATTGGGGTAACCATGTATAAAATATCTGTCAGTGTTATCCCCAGGACAACAACTGACAACTTAGGTGCTGAAGTTCCGAAGTGCTGCATGAGTCCTCCGGATGAAGTTTCCAGAGGGTTTGTTTACTTTTTAAATCGCGGTTCACCGTGTTTCACGACGCGACTGTTTTTTTACCTTCTATCAGTTGTATCCGCAATTGTTTCTCCCTTGCACAACTTTAGATAATAACTTACACGTGTGATTATTATGCTATCAAGACACTGTCGAGAGACGGCGCCTTCGATCAACCAATGGCATACGTTTGCCCCAAGTGAGATTGATTTCTTATAGAAGAAGTAGAAAGAAAATTGCGATTTTAGAGGTCTTTCACATTTCTATTGTACATATTGTACTACTGTTCATTGAAATATCATATTTTTCGAAATATAAGAGACGCACCCTTCTTTTTTGAGAACATTTTAAAGAAAAAAATAAAATGGTATTTTAAAGAGTTTTATCAAGAAACATCAAATTTTATGAGTAAACACAGCAGCTTATGAATCAATGAATGCTTCCGATTTGCGAAATTGGCAGTGCCATACCGCTACTGAAAAGCAACGTAGAGGAACCCCACTCACTCCATCAGCCAATGGGGTGCATATAATGCAGGATTTGCCGTGATATGATATCTTCCTACAGCCTTCGCTATTGGCGCCGTATGACTGATGCAACAAAGAAAATAATGTATCAAGTAAAGCCTTGGTCGAAGTCTGTCAGCATTCTGTGGCATAATAACGATATATCGGAACAGATATTTTTTTCTTAACGAAAGCTTGCCAATTGTCTTTCGAAATGAAATATATCGTCCCATAATCGAACGAACCAACCCTTGCTCATTGTTGGCTAACAGCAAGAAAGCGAGACTATCGGATATGACGAGATCTTCCGTGGCAAACTTCAAACAAAAGCGCGTTCTCCCAGTTAAGGTGTACATTTCGCGAATCAAGATTAGGAATCACATTATTTATGTTACTGTGACTGAATAACATCTTTGTGTTCTACTGGGAAAGTTTTGCGTAAACGGAAGAATTTGCATCAATAATTATGCACTCTCAGTTTGCTGGTGAATGTCTTGCGCGTCTGTTCTGATGTTCAGTTCTGAGGTGCGGTTCTTCTCGTTCATTTCCTATCACTTTGCTTTTTAAAAAAATTATGGTAGTCCTTTTATGTCCGTTTCACATCGCTATGTACAACATATGAGATATGTCCTTCAACTGCATTTTACATCTTAACTTAAGAACGCACCGCCATGGACGCGCGAAGCGGGAGTTCAACGGGTGCGAAGCAGACGGGCGCCGGATCCCGGGGACGGCAGGAGGCCTCAATCAAATTTTACGGTTAATAAAGTAATATCAGTGACGTGGGAGAAGTTAAAACATTCTTTTTTTTAATTTTTGTGAAAAATCGTAATACTACGTGCCACGTTTATTGTTTTAGTAAAAATGATTCGTTATATAATTCAATAGGAAACAACTTGAAATCAGAGGATAATTTTTATTGTTTTGTTCAGTAACGGATACCGGAGGAAAAGAACTAACAATTATTTCCTAATTTTTTTTTAAAATCTTGCAGATTTCAGCATTCATTGTATTCGTGGCCAGCGCTATGACAGTGGGGCCAATATGAGCCGTGCATTTGCGCCAGTAGATGGCGTGTCATGTCAGGTAGCACGCTGTTATCGGCGGCACGTGCGAGTATGCTGTTTACACGTGCGGAGGCAAGTTGACTACGTAGGGTCGTGACATGGATTCGTCCAAACAGGTCCAGCGGGCAGTTATGAAATTTCTAACGGCAGAAGGTGTTAGTGAAGCAGAAATTTATCGTCGTATGAATGATGTATATGGGAATGACTGTCAGGCGCCGTGTACAGTATTCCGCTGGTGTTGTGAATTTCGTAAAGGACGTGTGAGCATGGAGGACACGCCGAGACCTGGGCAAACACACGTGGCCCTCACCATGGAATCGATTGCTGCCGTGGAAAACCTTGTGAAAGAGAATCGCCGAATCACCACCCGCGGGCTTGCGGCAACATTGTCCGTGAGTAAGGGAACTGTTAACACCATTCTCCATCGCCGATTGGGACACAGCAAGGTTTGCGCACAATGGATCCCCAAGCAACTCCAGAAGCAGCAAAAGACTCGGCGATTGGGCGATTGTCTGGAGCATCTGCATCGTTACCCCTCAGAGGGGGATAGTTTCTTTACGAGATTGTGGCCGTAGATGAAACTTGGTGCCATCACTTCGATGCGGCCATAAAACTGTTGCGTGTAGAATGGTGGCATCCCAACTCCCCACGCCCCACCCCCCAAGCTCAGTCCTCCTTAAGCGCTGCAAAAGTGATACTCTCGGTTTTCTTTGATGAGAATGGCCCTTTGCTGTTGGATTGGCTGAACGCAGGCAGTACTGTCAAGGCGACCACATACTGCAATACGTTACGCAACCTCTAGACGGCCATCCAGCGTAAGCGACCCGGTATGTTGTCAAATGGGGTTATTCTGCTGCATGACAATGCACGCCAACATGTGGCGATAGTGCGCCAAGATTTGGAAGTCCTCTATCATCCCCCTATAGTCTCGATTTGTCGCCCTGCGACTACCACATCTTCGGGCCATTGAAAAAGCTCTCAAGGGCCTCCGGTTCGTTAACGACGCTGAGGTCCAGGACGCCGTTGAAGACTGGTTCCACAGCCAACCGCGAACGTTCTTTGCTTAGGGTATCCACAAGTGCGTGCCGGGCTGGGACACTTTTTGACCGACAAGGCGACTATGTGTATCTGGTATGTAGTCCATCTCTCACTGTGACTTACTGTATGTTCACATAGTCCAACCTATAAACCCTTATGGCAAAACACCGACAGTCTCAGTTTAATTTGGGCGACTCTTATAGATAGATAGATAAAAGAGTTGACGTACGTTGGAGGGCTTAAACCCCAAAGCCCTCCCCCGTAGGTGCTCCAGTGGCCTACTCAATGATATGAATGTCATCAGTTGCGCGGAATAATACCACATTAGATCGGTTTCACAAATTCGCGTCCAGGACATTTCGTAAATGCCTACCAACATGAAATGAGATGTAAGTTTTAAGCAAATGCAGAGGTACATATAACAACGAGATTAGAGTTGCACTTAAAATGCATTTATTTGTAACGCTCATTCATTATTTTACGCTTAGTTTCGGCTAAACATTTCCCTACATTTCTGTATATACGTACTTTATAAATTTCCCTTTTCCGACAGGTTCAGTATTAAGCCCAGAATTTCCCACCGGTTTGTCTTCACTGTTCACGCCATTACTTTTTGTTCGAATCGGTGGCTAATTTAAAAGAAATGTCCATTTCAAGTATAAAACACTTGTCACTCAAACTACATGTCTGTTTAGATCGTCAGTTCAGATTTTCCTCTAGCAGAGCAGGCTTAACATAAAGGTAAACCACATCTGCTATATCTTTATTTTAAGAAATACGGTTTTGACAAAGGAGTTTACATCCTCTTCGCATTACAACTTTTGAAATGGCGAAAGGTTCATCTGCGTTATCCGACTGTTTAATTTCGTCCCTGCAATACGAACAAATGGATAAGATATGTGTATGCTTTCATAAAAAAACACAATATTTCCGATTTTGCATTATCACATAAAAATAAACTTATTCGCCCTACTTTTCTGCCCAGACAGCCCCGAAAAGTGATTTAGTGCCGCTAAGCTCAGCAAAGTAATGCCTTAGCGCCGCTAAGGCTCTTCGCTGGATTCATTGTTCAATTCAAATTTGCATTTGACTACTGAAGAATAAACAAAAACAAACCCAACCCGTTGCCCGAGTGATCAGAAGTGCAGATTTTCCGGCTAATTGTTCTAGCAGGTCCTGGATGACCTACGGGTGGTGTGTTTGTTTTACGGCGTTGGCTCTCTCTTCTCCTCCCTGAATCATCAGTCTCAACTTATAAAAGATCATAGAGACGGGAGATTATATATAGCCCTTATGAGTTGCTCACGGTGGTCGTGAAATCCAGATACAAAATAGAATATGCTAGTGATTTATCACTACATAGGAAAAAACGGCGCGCTTTAGTTTCATTAACAAAATGTTGCACTCAGTTCATTGTTACAGATTTTTTTGGCTGCTGCAAAAATTATATTTAGCACTAAAAAGAGGACCCAGCGTTATCCAGGTTTAACAAAACATTCATGTATCTGCTTCAGGGCTAGCATTTTTCGAGGTTTCCTGAAATTATGAGTAGAATATATTGCACAGAAACATTTAATTTAAATTGTTCCGATAAAATAATCAAAAGAAAGGAATTAAAAAAATAACAATGAAATTTATATTTGTGGAGGCAGAATTGGCTAAAACCCGCAGTTTTTAGTTACTGTGAATATGTGAAATCTGAAATGTTAGAAACATCAGCATTTTTCTTTTGTGTTGTGGCCAGTTTTATGTACAGTTCTTCTGAAGCGCAAGTAAGTTTATCCTGGAAAAGTCTCGGGGTTAACGCCGTTGAATGTTCTTCTGTTCAGAGCCAAATGAAGAGGTTTATACTTTTGCTAACTCTGAAGCAACCAAGAGCTGGCAATGGGAAAAGCATGGGTTTTCCATGTCGAATTCAGAAACTTTTAACGAATGATCCTGTGTCTTGTTGATACTCATGGCGATTCTGAGAAATCCATCCCGACGGCGCAGCAGTCTAACAGATGGCTTCTGACCACTCGTACGAAATGGCTACGAGTTCAAATCCCGGTTAATCATGCATGTTGTGTTTGTCTTACGACACTGGCTGTCTCCATTCCCTGGAAGCATTAGCCCTAAATCAGGGAGCGCCACTTCTTATAGCTCATCGAGTTCCCCCAAATAAAAAAGCAAGTGAGAAATACAGAAAATTGTAGGCGTTTAAACTGAAATGGAAGGTGAGATCGGATGATTGAAACTCATGGAATAAAAACATGTCATCTCGCAGCATGCCAGTCATGATGGTAGCTTCGATGGCATTTGACATGAGTTTCTTGACAGGCAGTTGTGTTCCATTACACAATGTTGTCGGATCCAGACTGCGTCAAAGTGAAATAAATGCATAGTCAAGATGAGGAAAATGCGCGAAAAAAAGAATAGCAGCGTTAAGCTTCTGAGAAATGAAATGCAAAAAAATTCAATTTTCTTTCTCATATCCTTTCTTATATCTATTTGACTCTTAGTGAAACGTATGTCGTCTGTAAATGAATCGCATGGCGATTTTTTTAAATAGTTGATATAGCGTTTTTCAAAAAAAGTATTTGTAGCCCGTAATGACACATGGAGAGCCGAAGTCTGAAACGTAAACGAATCCGCTGGCTATTAGGGTGGAAAGACATACGAAATAATTCGGAAGTCTAATACAATAAACAGCAAGATTGAATTTCAATCTGTAAATCCGGCACGTTATGTTGAATGCGAAGCAACGGTTAAAGAGACCTAGTCAAAATCTTCCAATTGAAAGAGTTTGTGCCGCCCCGGTGGCGCAGTGGTCTAAGGCGGTGGCCTCTGATCATTCGTCCCTAAGGGGTCCGGGTTCGAATGCCGGTGAGGCATGGATGTTGTGTTTGTCTTACGGCGCTGGCTCTCTCCGTTCCCTGGAACCAGTGACCCTAAATTAGGGACGGGCGACTGCTTATAGCCCATTGAGTTGCTCACAGTGGTCGTTAAACCTTCAATAAAAAAAAAAAAAAAAAGAAAGAGCTTGTAACTATATGGTAACCAACGCAACACACGGAACGTCGCGTCTAAAACGTTAACAAATACTCTGCCAACTGCAACACTAAGATACACGCACGCAACACTTCAAACGCGCAGCGCAAATATTTTGGCAGAAGCCATTAATATTGTTGCTTATATCACGTTTGGCGTGAGGTTCTCGCAATTTACACAACAGTGCAATAAAATACTGTTGCGTGTAAACATAGTATAACGAAATATTGCTGTGCAAGAGTGTAACGCAGAAATGTTACGCAAAAAGGAAATGAACTATTGCGTGATGTTAAGGCCCAGCAAACCACAAGATTAAACCCCTCAAAATGGTTGAAAGCTTTAAAAATTAATTAAATTAAGATTTTTCAAATTTGAACTCCAAAAAATGGCTCTGAGGTGCACACGCTTGTATGCCGCTGAAGGTTTCTGCCATATTTCAAACTTTTACGTTTAATAGCTTCATCAGTAGGCGACATTTCTTATATATATATCACAGTGTCTGTATAGACAGTGAAATATATAGAAAAGGAAATCGTTAGAGCCTTTTTAAAGTATTAAGAAGAATAAGACTCAAAGTTAAACATTACACCTAAGAAATATTTTAGACTTTCATGCTGAATATTAAACCAGTAAAAGTGAACTTAGTAGTAACTTAAATTGAAACAAAACTTTCAATTTATTGTTACAAAAATTATGTTTAGATTTTAATTCAACAGTTGAACGGCCCTTCAAACTGGAATGAGTTAATATCTTATGATGACTATGGCTCTAACAGCCGCAGTCGTACTTTACCTCGTAGTATATTCCAAGGGCGGTTGCCAGTAATGTCACAGAATTGTTCCATGGGGTGCTTTGATCTTTGAAGATCAAGCTAACAAAGAAGCTTCGCTGATAGGAAGTCCAGTCTAGTTCCAAAATCCTCATTCGTTCACGTGCTTTTCATAATTCAAAGCAGTACTTCGCTTTGGTTATGTTGGTTAGGAGTGCTACCAGTGTTGACATTTATTTACTAATTATTTTTCGTACGTTCAACAGCGATCGTTCTTCGAGAATTTCCGGTGCTACACTCTTTGAAAAAAATACGAAAAAAAAAACCGAAGCACCTAGAAGGAAGAATTACCCAAACCATCCACTCTAGATGAAAACTACTATGTGCAATGTACATGTATAGGAAAGAAAATTATTACATTCCAGAGCAGTTGGAAATTTATTCGGGTAAAACAGCTACACGAGTGGATCAAGTTAGTACGCTATAGCGTCATCTATGGCTCGGATACAGGCAATTACCTGGCGTGGCATAGACGCATACTATTCACACATACTGTCCTGAGGTATAACATGCCTGGTGGTGTCTAAATTGCAGGCCAGTTCACCGACATTCCGTGATGGGTTTACGTGGCGTCCCATCATGTCCCAAACATGTTCGATCGGTCAGAGGTCGGAGGACCGGGCTGGAACAGTAGTATCAGGTACCGTCCTTTGAGAGTGAACTGGTTTATTTGAAGATCTATTTAAGTAAGTTAAAGTAGGTGTACTAGTCACCAGAGCTCTTAATTTCTTGATATATCTGGTCTAAAGTTTAAGGAATACAGACTGAATGATAGCATGGGTGATAATTAACAGACGATCAATCAGAATTGGATGTACTTTTTTCGTTAGCAGTAAAAATTCCCTGTAAGGTCTCCTTTGTAAGAGTGAGATTAGGCCATGTTTACTCCTGATCTCAGCAGACAGTCTTTCGGTTTCTGCTGCTTGTATTATACGCATATCCTGTCTTAAGCGTGGGGAGCATGACAATTTGAGAAAGTTCGGATCACATTAAGTTCTCGACAATTCACCAAGCACTCTAAGTGATTTTCTTCAACTCCAAGCCTGTGTCGGAATTTTGTGAAAGTTCTATATACGCCGTACATCGTAATAGTTGGAAAAACAAAAACACATATCTCTAGGAGCGGCGATAGATAAGAACGGCAAACATTCGTGCAGTTAAAATTCAGTAGTTAAAGACAAAACCGTCAATACACGATTAAGAACTTATAAAAGGAAAACACTCTTCAATACAACCGTGTAAATCAAGTAAACTTTACTAAATGTTACAATTTTTACAGATAAAAAATAGTTAGATCTTTCGGAATCACTATGTCCAATCTCACAGACTACATTAGTATGTGCCAATGTGCCCTATAAATACACTGTCTATGATCTTCTATGACGTAGGTCCGATTTTGAAGAGTGCTCACCCCGCACTCTAGCGGATATCAGGTTACAGGCGGTTGTGTGTATTCTCATAAATAGCGATGAATATACACCGATGAGCCATTACATTATGACCAATTCGAGCCTAGAAAATGAGCGCGCCTGGAGATGGAACGGTGGCGCAGGTTAAGTTCACAGAGCAGTATATATATATAACCTGAGGACCGCTTTTCAGTTAGTAGAGTGCTCGGAGTCACAATGGGAACAGCTGCCGATTTATCGGAGTTCGATAGAGGACAAATTGTGATGGAACGGCGCCTCGGAACTACGTTCTCGGAAGCGGCACGGCTTGTGGGTTGTTTACGTGCCGCTCTAGTGAGTACGTATTAAATGGGGTGCACTAATGGCCAAACGTCGAACCGTCGTTCAGTAGTGTATCGTCCGCCGCTCACTGATGCCAGAGGGGAGCGGAGACTGTCATGCATTGTTCACAGCGATCGCATGGCCACAGTGTGACAAATCACCCGCAGCTACAACATTGGTGATCAGGGCCATGTGTCACAGCACACAGTTCATCACAGCCTTCTGCTCATGGGCCTGCGTAGTAGGAGACCCAGCCGTGTCCCCATGCTCACTGCACGTCATCGCAAACAATGAATGAAATGGGCCCAAGATAATCGAGATTGGACCGTGGATGATTGGAAGAAAGTGGCCTGGTCTGCCGAATCAAGATTCCTGGTGCATCACGTAGACGGCTAAACGCGGACAAGCTGATTACCAACGGAGGCTGTGGAAACTGGATGCACTGTTGGGCGGAAACAGGCCGGTGGCGCAGGTGTTATGCTGTGGCGATGAATTTTTAGGACAATGTAGGCCCCATCATCCCAACAGCACAATCCCTGACAGCTGTAAGCTGTCTGAACATCGCTGCTGACCAAGTTCACGCATTCATGGCAACTGTGTTCCCTGTTGGTGATGGCCATTACTAACAGAATATTGCGCCAGGCCACACTGCTAGAATCGTCAAGCAGTGGTTCGAGGAACATGCTGGTGACTTTCTGTTAATGCCCTGGCCTGCGAATTCACCTGACATGAACCTAATCGAATATTTGTGGATCGACTTGGAAAAGCAGGTTCAAGCTAAATCACCACCAACCCGAAACGTACGGGAACTAGATGACATGCTGTTGATATTTTGGTACCAGACACCCCAGAAGACCTAACGCCACCTCATTGAATCTATGCCTCGCCAAGTGGCCACTGTTTTGTGAACTAAAGTGGGTCCCACAACTTATTAAGGTGTTAGTCATAATGTAATGGTTCATGGGTGTATGTTCTCCCAATATTTTCTGATCTCGCTTTTCCAAACGTCCACTGATTTTTTTCAGCAGCCATTCAGATTCTCTCAGAGTGGTCCGTAATTATCTATATTTTCAGTATTTATGAAAATACGTATGCATCAATATACATAAATCTAACGTTGCAGTTTTGTCTTTTATAGTAAAAAAGTATCCCAAGTAACAGTAACGTTGTAATATTAGAAAAAAAAATTTCACATATATGACGAAAAACTTTCTTTTAGAAACAATGCGGCACATCCCTACATGTATTGGACACACTTTCGGCGCTCTACTTAGCTAACAAGGGGATAATTTGAAACCAGTTTCATCCATCTGTCATTGAAGACAGACGGCGAAATTAAAAAATTCTTCAGAATTTAAATTCTGTGGTATCCCACATTCCGGTGAAATATTTAACTGCCAATTTAAAAACGGAAGTACAAATTTAGCTTTATTTCTGAATCTCTTTGGAAATGAACGATGCTCACGATGTCACTGAAATTTATCAATTAGCAAATTGCTTTCTGTACAAAGACTCCTTTTTTGTATTAGAAATTAGAGAAACAAGTATTTGCTTTACGACTGTTAGGATTCTGAGTATGTTCTTTATTATCATCGTGGCTCTTCTATGTTGCACAGAGCAAATTTTTTAAACATTGTCGCTTCTGCATTCCAGAGTTTCTCTAATTCTCATATTGCTCAAGGAGTCATGTTACGTTTCATTTTACTTTGCTGCATGTATAGAGCACACAATTGTCTTTCCTTTAATTTCGGCAATTTAACTGCGAAAACTCATAGTTCTAAAGGATATTCATATGATCCATAGGAAATATACGTCCCTCTAGATTTGTAATGGGTGTTGCTCGGTTGAAGAGATTGCAAAGTAAATAAAATATGTACATGCAGAACCGTTAAAAATTATTACTCGCTAGCGTTAATGTTTCTTGTAATTCCAATGCGTTTATACAAGGATGTACGCGAAATTACACAGAAAAATTATCAACAAATTAAAAATCGTTCAAAATCATTATTTTAAAGTCTTTTCTGAAGACGCGTATTGATGTTTACGATATAAGTGTGTTATTCTAAAATCATTACTTTTGTGTTGGACATGTTTCCTATTCAATTTCTTACACTCACAGATTTATACTACATGAATAAATATATGCAGATAGCACTGGGACTGGAGGGATTTCAGCTAAGTCTTAGGGTTCCTCCCGTTTTGTAGTAGAGTTTCCACTTTAATCTAGCTCCGACAGTCATCGCTACGTCAGCTCGTCAAGAAAGCAAACGCTTTCATACATCCTTCCTGTAAACAATTATGTTTTCTACTTCTGGTCTGGATCACATGGGGAGATCTTTGTGTAGTTTTGTTTCAGAAATGTACAATTGATCCCATTATAATTTTCCATCTTTTCTCGATTTGTCGGTTTAACGGTATGATTAAGGCGGTATTTATATCCATTCACGATATTAGTTCTGGATCACTTATCAGTACTACGGTGACGATATAACTTTCCATATTTTTCAAATTGCGCCGCCGGAATTCTCAGAGGGGAATTTTATCTGGCGTGACTATTGTTACAAAGAATTCTGGCAAATTTTTAGTGCTAATCATAGGACTTTCTTTTTGGCGCCAAACCTTGCACTTCGTTACCAGATTTGCATATTGAGGGCAGCACCTATTCGATTATTGAGCAAAAGCCCTTCCTTGTCTAGACGTCAGTCGTATAGGGTAAATTCTGCGTTTAGTTTGATGTTTTTCTAGAATTCGTTACTACACTGCTGGCCAACCAAAATGCAACACCAAGAAGGAAGCATCCGATTGGCGTAAAATTCGCAGCATGCGTCGCCCGCGAGAGGACATGCAAACGATTAGCATTGCAGGGCACATGCAAATCATGTGCGCCCGGCACGCCACCGAGAAGCACTATAAGAAGGGTGCACAGAAGGCGGTGTGTAAGTAGTGGAAGTGTGTTGTGCTGCCGGATCTGTGCGTAGGAAACTACCTGATGCCTCGGCGCAGAATACGGCAGTCATTTCAGCACATTTAGGAGTTCGACAGAGGACGAATAGTGGCTTATCGTGACAGCGGTTTATCGTACCAAGACATCGGCGCCCGTGTGGGACGACTACCAGCCACAGTGAGGCTAGTATGGATTCGATGGGTGGAAGAGCGACGGACGGACCAACGTGAGCGATTGCCACAGCCGCGGTACACAACCAAACGAGAGGGCCGGCATGTTGTGCGGCGGGCATTGACTGCTCGCACCGTCACATCACGAACGTTAGCGCAGCAATTAGGGTGTGTTGCGGAACAACCTGTGTCAGCACGTACCATTCCACGTCGTCTGCAGGAGCGGGGACTTGTTGCACGGCGCCCATTGCTCCGATTACCATTGACGTTACACCACCGGCGAGTGCGGCAGCAGTAGGCCATTGAAAGCCACACCTGGACTACGGAATGGCACGATATTTTCTTCTCCAACGAATCTCGCTTCTGCCGGCAACACCACGATGGCCGGATCCGCGTGTGGCGGCACCGCGGCGAGAGACTGTATTACGCCCGCATTATGCATCGCCATACCGGTCCGTCACCTTGCGTTATGGTTTGGGGCGCAATTGGATATGACACCCGCACCCTTCTGGTACGCATCGCCGGTACACTCAACAGCCACCGCTACATCTCCGACGTTTTGGAGTCTGTAGTCCTCCCTTACCTGAAGGACCTGCCAGCGGCCATGTTTCAACAGGACAATGCGCTCCCGCACGTGACACGTATCGTGCAACAATTCTTCATGGCCCACTAGGTGTCACTGCTGCCGTGGCCTGCCTGTTCTCCCGATATGTAGCCCATCGAACACGTCTGGTTGCTGATCGGCAATCGAGTGGCCCGGCAAGCACCGCCCGTGGCTACGCCTGTTGAGCTTGGGCAACGTATGGAAGCAGCCTGGACCGACATACCCTAAGCCCACATCCAAAGCCTCTTTCGTTCGATGCCGTGGCGTGTAGCGGCCGTTATTGCCAGCCATGGGGTCACACGAACTATTGATGTCTGCGTGTTCCGCAAGTCGCACGGGCCTGTAAGCTCAATCGTTTCATCTTTGTATCTGTTGTTATGTGTCCAGTAAATCTGGCTTTGCTATCTCGTGTCCTTCTTGGTGTTGCATTTTGGGTGGCCAACAGTGTATATTTATCACAAATGTGAAATTCATGGTGTGTTGTGTGATTCACAGAATAAGGACCAGCTGCTATTTATTAAGTAAAGAGTACCTTCCGTATTCATCATCTATATGAATCTAAAGCAGTGTATAGATGAAGACAGAGTATTAACATGAAGATTATGGTGCAAAATTTAGGTACGAAACATTTCGAAAAACTGCGACGTACATCCTTTTTGGAATCAAAAATGGTGTAAAATAAAAAAAAAATTCATTGATAGTCATTTTTGAAAACGTTTTTTGCAAAATGTACTTGTCTATGCGGCACGCGGAAGTCCAGTCAGCGTCGACGATGAAGCTGTGACTGCCGCTAGAGCATCTTCAACGCCTTCCTGTGGTCTGAGTGGAAGCATCCCCGCAAAACAGGTTAGGCCTAGCCGTGCCACACGTGCAGCGCGACCGCCAGCTTGACAAATTGTGGTGAGCGTGGAAGGATACTTAGCCGTGACACACATACAACAGTATAGGATGGCTCCGCTTTAACAAGCAATGGAAGGTCCTCCTTTTTTACTTTATAATATTTGCTATTATTCAGTGGATTATTTTAGGAATTTGTAAAACTGTGAGAAACATCGATGTTTGTATATTTTGTGTCTTCGTCAGGGGCATATAAAAGGGTGGGTCACCAGGCCCTCGACCTAAATAGTGTCCCCAAAACTGTAGCAAAGTTTATTTATTTACGTCCGTTTGTTTTTATTTCGAAGTGTGGAGGTACAAAATAAAGCAGTACATAACAGAACAGTCAGAACGCAAAACTCCAGTTCTTCCAATAAAATTCTAAAAATTAAGAATAAAGCAATATGTTCATAATATGAACATACCAAGGGCGTATTTAGAGAAGGGCCAATATGAAACAATTTCTAGGGATTCCCGCCTCCCTCCCAGAAGTGTTTAATTTTTTAAAGGTTTTGGTTAAAATGTGACTTTCTTTCAAAAATTCGTTAATTTAATAAAAATGCATCAGCTTTCACTAGAACAAAATGCTTTAAACCAAATGCTTGAAAATCTGGGAGGGTTCTGACCCCCGACCCCTCCAGGGGTTACGCCTATGAGAGAGTCGGAAGTTCTGCTTTTTTTTCAAACCGGGCTCGTAGTTTTGCTTTCCCGAGGAGGTAAGAGGGAAGATGACGGAGATTTCTCTTTTCCCGTGGAGGCGGGAGGGAAAAAGACGAAGGGGCCAAATATTGGCGTTTTTGACCGGTGCATCGTACTGTCTGGAAACGTTATAAAAGAACCAGAAGAAAATCACGTAGCAGACGGATGGATTAACATGAGCACGATGGAATAAAAAATGCCGACGCAAGATATCTCCCCCATCTTGTCAGCCAGCCACTTGTAAGACCGCCTGTTACTAAAAAAAAGTCGAAATACTTATGAAACATCTGAAAAATAGGGTAAGAAAATGGAAATGCCGACCTCGGAAATTTTCCCTACCTATTTGGGTACTTCTTCCCGTTACGGGCAGTTCCCTTCCGTGAATGTGGCGCCATCTAACGGTTGAATGAACAGTTCACCGGTGACACGATTAATCGAATGTTCATTTCTTATCTGATAGATGTCGCAGTGTGCCCGAAAGGATTTTGCTCACTGACAGATTAAGTCCATCTTTTACATAACGTCTGCCCGTTAATTTTGTAAACATCACAGCGATTTTACTTTTTCCTCCCAATCATTTAGAAAGGATTATTCCAGTCCTTTCTAGTTATTTGATGATTATTTCTCACACTATTCGCGCACACACATACCGATCAGAACAGACTACTCTAAATAGTATACTATTAAATAGTTTCAGTATGTGTATACTATTTATACTCAAAATAGTGTACATACTGAACATGTAACAGAAATCTATAAATAGTAATTATAAAGTTAAACCTCTAATTTATTTCTCCCAAAAGGAAAATTCGTACCACGAACTTCAGTATGCCTTTCGTTATTTCTCGCTGGACGGCCTCTAACTGGAAGAAATATCGAAAAGCTTCAATAATATTGCATTTCACAGTTTTTCAACTGTGCACGTATTCTTTTGGTAAATATTGTTATTTAAAAAATATTAATATCCACCAAAGAATATTTCCGTTTCCTTTTCATTTGCAGATGAGCAATTACAACTGCGTTTTAAAATAGACGTCGAAATCTGGTAGTTTATCTTCATCCCCCTCTTTAAATTTCCCACCTCGCAATGAAAGAGACGTATTCCTCCCACGTATGATTACATCACGCTCACCCCCTCCCCCCAAAAAATAGTGAAGTCGGTTTCCCTGCAAACAAAGTAAAGATAGGTATCCATTTCAAGAGAAGTGGGGATTGTGGATGGGACTGCGGTGGAATTCGAACTCTATCCCCTACTGCCTCTCTAATTAAAACATCCCCTTCCAGTTCTCCCAATTGCCAATTTTTTGTCGCAGTGTTTCGAGAAGTTTCTACCCCTTCCTTCTTCTACAAGCTGGACAGCATCAGCTGAAAGTGCCAGGCTCTTGACTGAGTAACTTCTCATATCAAATTTATTTCTTAAAATGCTCTGTCGTTTTGAAAAACTTGTTTTACATAGCAATTTCGTCCAAAAAAACTGCTGACCAAAGAAAAATGGATTCTGAACAGTCTTTGTGTTGGTTTTTGCACTTAGCACTAGGGATTGTTTTTCGTAGCGGATGTAGCTGTTTCCGTCAGCGACAACAGCAAGGAGCAATGGTGTCTGTTTCAAGCAAGGCTGTGGCTGCACCAAAAAACATTAATCTCTGACGTTTTGAAAACTTGTTTTACATAGCAATTTTGTCCAAAAAACTGTTGAGAAAATTAAAATGGATTCCGAACAGTCATTGTGTTGCCTGTTGCTCTTAACACTAGGGATTATTTTTCGTAGCGGAGGTAGCTGTTTACGCCAGCGGCAACAGAGAGGAGCAATGATATCTGACTCCGGCAAGGCCGTGCCTGCACTAATCTCACGCGGCGTCTTCCCGCATCGATCACAGGTACACCTGCTCGTCCCGAACGACACGGCTCACTCTAGCGTCATCGTTGCCGCTGACTGGATATCCTCGTACGGCATAGACAGGTACATTTTACGTTAAATTTTTTCAAAAATAATTCTATGAATGATTTTTTATTTTACATAATTTCTGATTTCGAAAAGGATGTACGTCACAGTTTTTGGAAATTTTTCGTTCCTGAATTTTGCACTATAATCTTCACGTTAAACAGATGGCAGCACGTCAGCTCTGCATAGTAGCGTTTAGTTATGTCGTCAAACCGTCTTAAAGGGGAATTAGAGAAATTCCTTCCGGCCATTAAAAGGACTTTTATAAATGTGAGTTTTCGCTGAATCATAAATATGTATGGTGACGATAAATTTTTATTTCTTCATGAATGCGAAGCTGCATATCTGACAGAATAGATCAAATACAATACACTGACAGTTCGTTTTTGTAAGTAATCAAATACATTAAATACCTTTCAAACAAAATTGTCTGATGACGCGTATCAAGACCTCAAAACAGTGTTCTAAGAAAATATTATTCTCCCGACAGAATGAACCTGAATCATCGTCAGAATAAATATTTCAGAATGTAGTTCGCCAAATAAATTTTATAAATTCCCCTCTGTTAATATAATAAAAATCATCATTTAATTATTATCATACTACTGTACACAATATATAATAGATAAAAAATAAATATAATATATATATATATATATATTTAATTTATTTTGTAAACCATAATATAAATTTTTCCTCTGAACATCTACAAAACATACCAAATATACAGCACACCGCAGCTAACATATACTGCACCAGAGAGCGCGACACGAGAGGAGATAAAAGCGCTAGATTAAAAGGAAAGGACTGAGCGTTGACGTTAGGCCCTCTAGCACACGGTTTAGGGCTCTTTGGGGTGCAAATGCGGAAGGTCCAAAGTTGTCTCTAAACCTAGCACAAAGATTTGTTCTGCTCTTGATACCTGACTTCTACAAACAGCATGAGTGCTGATACCATTTCAGATCTGAGGGTATTTGGTCAGCTGCCCAACGGATACCAAAGCCATCCCGTTCTTTCCTTAAAACGATTGAAATGTTTGACACATTGCAAAATTCCTCATATTTTAAACTGCTGTGCCTTGAAAAACGTTTATTTAGTATTATTTTTACCGTGATATTTCGTCATTAAAGTATTGGATACCACAAAACTAATGATAATGCTTTTGAAGGATTATATTTAATATTTTTACATTAAAAATGCAAATAAAGTGGATGTATTATATGTAGATAAAATGAAGTGGGTTGTATTTACTTAATAAATAGCAGGTACTCTGTGAATCACAGAACACACCAAAAATTCAACATTTGAAAAAGAATTCTAGCATAACATTAACCTGAACGCAGATTTTAACGTATACAACTGACGTCTGGACAAAGAAAGGCTTTACTCACTCAACGAACATTTCCTGCACCTCATTACACAAATCTGATAACGAACATACAAGATTTGGCGCCAAAAACGGTGGCGATCTGATCAGAATAAATGTATGAATTTCTTACACTACGAATCACACAAACTAAAAACGCTTCACAATGCAGAAAATAATTCAACTATTTGATAAAATGCAGTGATGCCGTTCGATTGTTCATTTCAAACACATTCAAAATTAAAGTTAAATCTGTCTTTTCCTGGTGGATCGTACAGCAAAAGTTCTAAATTATCAATTAACTGTTTTACCAGAATGTATCATATACCACAATTCAATTTCTTATTTTGATACTCAGCCATCTGCCTTCAATGTCACATAGATGAAACTGATTTCGAATTCTCCCCATAACAGCTGCTTAGAGCGCTGAATGGGTGTTCAATACATTCAGAGATAAACTTCTGCCGGGTTCTGATTTCAGTTCTTTCCGAAATCTTCATGTATGGTATGGTATGGTATTTGAAGAAGTTTTAGGAAGGGAGTGTTTGACCCCAGGTCTAAAAACTGCCCTTAGAAATAGGAAACAAGGAGATCTGAGTATGCGAACTCCATAGGAAAGACAAACAGAAAAATGTAGTGAAAGGAGAGGGTGATCCGTGACATCAGTTCGTGAGGAAGGGGGTAAAGGGAAACGAAGCACCGCACAAAATCACAGAGAACCACAACACCACTCGGCCACCGACGCACAAGGGAGTGACTGAAACTCAACGATACCAATTCAAATGTCCGAGCAGAATCCATTTTCCCCATCTTGATGCCAATCTGAAACAGAAGGGGGTTGTGGTTTGTCTAACGCCTACCAGTGTACGCATACTTACTCTCTCTGTGAAGGGGATCAAACATCGCCGTCTTAGTCCTGGGATAACTGAGAAATTCGCTGAGATTGTAATCAACCGCGCTCCTAACAAGTCCATTAGGGTGGGTTTCCGCTTTCTCGAAGAACATTTTGGTGAGTCTGGTGGAAAATTCATGTACAGACCTCAAAAAAAAAAAAAAAAAAAAAAAAAAAAAACGAGCCACCCCGCTTAACTTTGGAACCACTTACCGTAGATAGACAAGTAAGGTACCGTTGGAAAGCACTCGAATGGAACTATCTCGTGATGGGAATAAAAATGCTAATTAAGCTAATTAACATGTTAATTAGCTCACTATCTCCAAATTTTTCCATATAAGAGGTATGTTATTTTATGCACATTCCATTTAGCACATGGAAAAACCCTTAAATTCTAAATATCGTCCAAATCGGATGATTAATAGCGAATATATTTGCAAATAAAGTTAGAGGGGGCATCCATATATCTACATCAGGGAAACACACCTTGAATGTTTCTTTCCCTGCAAGGACAGTGATATTGCTGGAAAGTTGGCATCTTACCCGAACCTCAGACAAATTGAATGCAGAGTACAGAGCAAAGGCCCTGACAGTGATTTGTAAGGTAATTCGGGCCATCCAAGGACGGAGTTCATTTACTATTGCGGTTTCCTTTATAACAGCTTCATTTATTCGTGCTAATGACTTGAATTATAATTAGAATAAACAGTATGCATTTTTCTAATAACGGAAAAGCCGAATCTGTGCAAGCTGAAATTCGTTTTGAATTTCCTGGTTTCCGATCCTTACACTTTCTTGAGGCACTGAGAATTCGCGTATCACTGAAACGTTGTCTCATAACAGAAAATTGAAGCAGAACCACGAAATCCGATTTTTTACTTTTTCCAACCGTAAGTTGAAGAAGCGTATATACTCCAGCTTTGTCCGTCTGTCTGCCTGACCGCACGACTACTCGAGTAAAAATGATTCGATTTCAATGAAATTTTAGTATGTGGTAGGGGACAACCTAAGGACGAACTCTGTAGAAAACGGACGAAATGGGGTCAAAGGTCAGAACATTGGACTGGGAACCATTCCATCGCCTTTATGCGTCATAACTTACGTAAAAATGCTTTGATTGAGACAGAACTTTATCATATTGTTTCGTAGATATAACGAACCAGTTCTGTTGCATATTGTCGAAAAGGGGTCAAAGGGAAGGACACAGGAGCTAGATTTATTCCAGAGCCATTATCCTCATAACTTGACTAAAAATGCATCTATTGCACCAAACTTCAGTATGTTGTTCCGGAGGTACTCTAAACCAATTCTGTTTAATATGATCGAAATGGGGGTCAAAGGTCAAGACACAGCTGCGAGATTTATTCCACAGCCTTTATTCTTTTCGGAAATGGCTTTAGTAAAGTGTTACGAAAGCGTGCGATCTATTTCAAATGATTTGTTAATTTCCACCTAAAAAACTCACTTTTCTTTTATAGTTATCGTGCTTAACATACGAATTAATGGGAACAGCTATGTCTTGTAATTTAAATTTGCACCTGTCATATAATAATTCCACGTGTCAATTTAAAACAATATAAATCTCTTTGTTCGAAAGTATGAACTTTTCCCCATTTTGTCGCTCACAGCCAACGCCCCCTGAAACAGGGCCCAAACACCTCCTGCTCTCCAACGTCTGACGTCACTACAGGAATACCTGTTAAATTTGACGAAAGGCCGTAACCATAGTTAGCGTCTGTGATCTTGTGTGATTATTGTAGCGTTTCTCCATGAGGTTGTTCATTGTTCTTGCAGCTTACTGATTCATATCATTCCACTCTTTGTTATTTATTTCACGGTGTTAAAAAATAATTTTTGGTTCTAATATGCCTTCACATTGTTGTGTACTAAATTGCCGAAGCAGTTACGACACAGGTCCTAAAGCGTCAGTGTTTGAATTTCCCGGGAATGAAGAAATACGCTCCAAATGGATGCGTGCAATTCCTCGAGATTTCCAGCCTACAGGAGCTTCAAGGGTATGTATGTTTTATTAGCTCTTTTATAATACAGTTTCTTTGCGATTTTGTATTTAGTGTGAACTATAGTTCAGTTGAGAGAACGATCTTTAGCCTTAGTAATATACCGCAATAAAGTGTTTTATCTGAAGATGTTTGAAATAGCATTAAATCTTGTAGTATATAAGGATTACCAATCTGTAAACTAGGTTGTAATTACTGTTAAAAAAGTTAGTTGTGGTTTTGTTAATTCTACGGCTGTATATTTTTCTATACACTAGAACTGCAGATTTTCAAACTGATTCATTTCTTAAGACATGCTTAAAACTCTGGTTTTTATACATCATTTTGGTGCACAATTTTTTTTATTCCTTCGAAAAGTAATAAAGAAAGTGAAAACCATGAATTGTTTTTACTATATGGAACTGACCTTAAAGTTCGCTTAATCAAATCAAAAATCCTTTTTTAACAGTAAAAAGAAACTTTTTGGCACGAAATAGTTTTCTAACTGTAAATGTTACATAACTGTAAATTTTTAACTGTAAATTCTAACTGTAAATTAGAATTTACTGCAAATTCTAACTGTAAATTTTTCATACATGAAAATTCTATTACAATTGGTAAAAATCCTACAAATACGTGGCGTCAGCGAATAAGCAAAGACATTGTTCTTTACACGTTTTTTCAACGCACGGCAACCGAAAAATGGTTATTTGGCTACTGCTTGGGAAACGAATCCCAAATCTCTCGGCTGGATATCAAGAGATCTGGGATTCGTTTCCCGAGCAGTGGCCAAATAAGAATTTTTTGGTTGCTGGGTGTTGCTAAAACGTGGAAAGAGTCTTTGTTTTTTTATAGCAATTGTATTGACACTTTTTTTCCACCAACAGAGTGTTAAAACTAAGTTTTATTACTCTTAAATTTCAATTCCCTAAGGTAATGCTACTATTTATGGCACACTGTTGGGAGAAAATAAGAACACTTCGAACTATTGAACTGACGGTGCAAAAAGGTTTCTTAACTAAAGATAACCAATTAGTGTATCTAACATATTCAGAAAAAATTTTGTTTACCTTAAATGCCCTAGATTGTGTATGTTGCAACTTTACAGCAAGAGTAAATATTAGTGATTGTAAGAAAAACGTATTTGTGAATGTTGAATAAAACTGAAAATTATAAATGCGTCAAACTAAAACATATATCAATATCATGTTCGACTTCTTTTCGGTATTATATTGGAAAAATAAAATTATAATAATATATTCGACTTTGCCTACATTTGAAATATTGCAACATTTTACTTGATAGTATTATAATGTAGTCAGTGAATTACTTAATCATTACGGACCATCATAAAATAATAATAAAACATTTGCCACTAATAAAATAAAAAAAAATTGAATCCATTTATATTTTTTCACCTCCACCTTTTTCTATTTCAGTACTTTCCCATTTTTTCATTTTTTCCTAATTTAAAAAGTTATCTGTTCATAATGTAAATTTATGTTCATTTTTTCCTAATTTAATTTTATGTTTTCATTATTTAAAAAGTTATTTTGTTTAGTCTAATTCTTTCTAATTTTTCAATTTGAAATACCTTTGTCATGAACTTCTTACTAAGTATATGTACAGTGTTCTAAAAGGTGATTTCTAAATAAATTTGTATGGACTTTTAAAGTATCCTTTCTTGAAGTTCAACAAAATTTTAAAAAGTTAAAAGAAAGTATATATTAAACACCTTAGTTTGCTAAAAGAATAAGTTTCTGCATGGAAAAATAAGGTAAAATATTAATAAATTCCTTAACAGTCCCTCATGCGTCGACCTTTTGTAGATTCGGACACGAGTAATAAATTAAAGAAACAGAAGAAAAAAGTATTTTTTGCTGAATAAATAGAACAAGATCTGTAAACTCAATGCACCGAAGTTGTCTTATTTATTAATTTTTTGTGGGTGATAGGGGATGTCTTTCCAGTGCAAGTGGAAAAATTAAAACGGAATTTCCGTTTTTTATTTAGCCACCAAAATACCTTAAAATTGAGTTGCTAAACAAACCGCCTAAGTTTCATAGCATTTGTCTTTCACTGATAGAATCAACGTATTGTTTCACTTGCCCTCGAAAAACAGCTCCCCCTTCCTAAAAAATAAAAAAATAAAAAACTTCTAACGGTGAGTTTACAGATCTTGTTCTATTTACTCAGTACAAATACCTTTTTTTACCATCACAAATATCTGTTTCAAATAGTTGGAAAGAACATAGTTTCAACTGTTAGAGTTTCGTAAGCATGTAAGTTCGGGATATCACAGTCGCGTTACATAGCACCAGTCCACTAGGTAGGGCGGTCACGGCAAGGTCTTCCTGTGATGACATCAAGAACTGGTGCTGCGGCCTTGTAGAACCGATTTTCAACAGCTGCTGGTGTGACGCCACTTCATTTAAATCATTCTGACATTTCGTCAGAGATGCATTACGTCATACGATTAACGTCACACAAGCAAGTCTTTTGAAATAAGAAAGCGTTACGTCAGGTATTTTAGTTCTACTTTGTCGTTCATAAACGTCATATAGAATTTTTCATTTAAAATCCTATCGTCTGTTTGCCTGTCTGTTAACTCTTTTTATAGGCAGTTCTGGCTATAGGTATCTCTCAATTTTTTATTCGGGAGGGTAATTGCCTAATTTCCCACGTTGACCAGACGGCTTGGGAAATATATTGTTCTGCTACTGTCAGCATGAATAGAAACAAACAAAGTGCATCCGGAACCGACTTGACAGGGAGCCATCTACGCATTGGTGTCCCCAAGCTCAGGGAGGCTGTGGAAAACCACAGAAAAATCGCAGAGTAGATGGCCGGTAGGTCCGAGATTCGAACACCCGACAAGAATTCTGTCGTATGAAATTTAATTTTAAGATTTCCCCTGCGAACCTAAAATGTTTCTTTTCTCATTTAAGTCTAAAACTTGAGAGTTCCAATAAAGTAGGTAACAGTGTATTTTTCTTATTTCATGCGCATGCTGAAGAAACAAGATTTGGGAACTTTCTTTTACTTTTTTTCTTAAACTACGAAATTCTTAGAATATAACTATTTTTTCTTATCGCGGAGTAAAACCAGTTATTATTTTATTTATATGTGTAGAAGAAATGAAGAATAAAACATAAAGAAAGGAAAAATGCAATTAGAACCGTAGTAAACTACACTAAGTAAGCTTAATGCTCCAAATCCTACTGGTTACGGTTATTTTCTTAAACGGTAGTCGAAAACGACGAATGCCGAAGAGGAAATTCGCGTGCAGATCCGGGCTACACACGTAGATTCATTCGTCTTCTGTATTGCAGCTAAATATATTACAGACAGTTTAAGCAGTATAACTACAGTGGAATATATCAATGAATCGAAACGATATGCAATTTTATTCGTATTATACCGTAATTCGAGACGGAATGGAGACAATATAAAATCTGCAATACGAAAAAAAAAAACCAGGCACACGGGTTCACTTGCGCAGGGAACAATTGGAATTTTCATTTTCATGACCACAGTTTCATAATATAACGAAGCTGTAAAGGTATTTATGTAAACCATACACAGAAGACACATACGAAGCTTTCGTTTTGTGAAACGTACTGGTTTTTTTTTGCGTTTTTGAATTAAACAATATACAAGAGTCAGCTATGTGAGTAATAGGAAAAATTTGAATATGTAATTGCAAGAACTATGTCGTAAGTTAAGTTATTCATGTGCAAAACTATTAACTTATGATGTTCATCATTAAAATTTGATATTCTGAATTTAAGGGTGTAACATCATTACTGCTTCATTCAACCAACGTCACGTATAAACTCTTTCTCCTAAGCGTTTCTTAGTACTGCGAGGTAAACCGTTCTACAGTAAGTAGAGGAAAACATGTTTTTCTATGATGCACGGCCCCTTAATCGATGTATGCTTGAGTTTTCGCTTATATCTCAGCAAGGTTTTATGCTACCGCGCTGAAAATTTGAGTTTACGAATTTAATGATATTTCGCATTCAAATGGACTACTAACCAGATATGGTTATAATTCATTTTTTTCACGATCATATTTTATAATTCCCTTAATATACCCGTTCTGATCTTGCACAGGGGCTCATATTATCTGGGCCTCTTTGTGTTTTATTGTAGCAACACCGAATCACCGTATCTGTTTTCGATTAAATTATACAAGTCAAAAAAGCTTTTGCAGTTTAACATTAACGGCATATTTTTTCCGTAGCTCACTGTACACGTATTTATTGGTCGATTCGCATGAAATTTGGAATTTAAGGGTTTTATTATGTGCTGAATAGAATGTGCTTAAAATAACACCTGTCATATGGAAAAATTCGGAGACAGATAGCTAATTAGCATGTTTCTTCACATCACATAATAGTTCCCTTCAAGTGCTTTCCAACGGTACCTTACTTGTTTGCATGCGACAAACGGTTCGAACGTTAAGGGGGTGACTCGTTTTTCTTAGGTCTGTACCTTCTCGATTTGAAGTCTGTTTCCCAGGTTCCGAAGTGGGGTCCAACGGGGAGTCGCAGTGATCATTCGAAGTGCTCGTCTTTGCACCCTCTCGATTCTCTTTCGCTGTTTCCTACTAATATCAATCCAGATGGAGGAGGCGTGGGTAAGCCCCGGCCTGACGACCGTTTGTACAGCAGTAATTTGGGCCGTGTTGTAAGGAAGCTTCTCCGGCGAAGTAGTGGAGCTAGCTGCCCAAGGCATTATCTAGCTTTTTTCGTGTGGTAGCTGGAAATCGACATGTAATGCATTTTTCGTAATATTATACTGGGTGCTTTTATTTGGAATTGTTTGTAAATATTAAAGCAAAAACTTTAAACCTAATATTCATGTATGTTTAGGCGTCCTTTTATAAATAATCAAAATATACGCAAATATTGACGACTGTGAGAGAATCTGAATAACTTCAAAAAATAACGTAAGAAAAGAAAAGGAAACATGTTTTTGACTATTTGGGAGAATACAAGTACACCAAAGAGCCAAAACATTATAGCCATCTCTCCAATATGATGTTAGTCCTCTACGTACCTCCAAAACAGCTCCTTCCTGGCGATGCATGGATGCTACAATATTCCAAAAGGTGTCTTGTGGTATCTGGTACAATACATTGCCAGCAGATCCTTTAACTTTTGTAAGTTACGTGGTTGAGCTCGATGAGATCAGATTTTCTGTTCCAACACAAACCACAGATGCTCGATTGGATTGATATCTGGGGAATTTGGAGGGCAGGGAATTACCTGGAAATCTTCCTGTTGTTCTGCGAACCATTCTCCAAAAATCCGGCCTTTATGGCATGGCGCATTTTCCTGCTGAAAGAAGGCACTACTAGATGGGAATATCGTCGCCATGAAAAGCTCCTGTTCTGCAGTGATGTTTAGATAGATGGAACACATCATAGTTTCTTCCACAGGAAAGCCTGGACCGAGGATTTTCCATTACAGCATTTTCTAATGAATTATACTTCCTCCACCATCTGGTTTTTGTTCCGCATTGCGTCCTGGTTCCAACATTTTCCCAAATGAAGGCCACAGACGTACCCGGCCACCCACACGGTGCAACAGGAAACGACATTCAGCTGACCAAACGACCGACTTTTTATAATCACTCAAACATTAGTTTTGATAATCGCTTTCGACGGTGAATCTAAGTTAGGATTGCTACTCGGAGCTGCCTGTGATTACGCAGCCATTCCAATATGGCAAAGTTTTTGTGTTGTGACACATTACTCCAGTCACCAGCATTCATATTACCTGAGTGTTGCTCCACAGTATCCCATCTGTGGCCCATTGTAGGCGCTTTCGACGGTAAATAGAAGTTAGGATTGCCACTCGGAACGACCTGCAGCTTCCCAGCACTGTTTTCAGCACCGTTAAATGTACTCTGTCTTGTAACACATTACTTCCGTCAACATAATTCAAATTACCTGTGAGTTGCGTCACAGAATACCCCTCCTATTGGCTCGTACCATGCGGGAAAACCTTCGCTCGCCTCTAGCATAGCTGAGCCATTGCCACCCCACACCTTGCCAGCCGTTCGTAAGTTTTTCCTCCTCGGACCCCTTTTTGAAGGTATCAACCACGGCTGATCGTGATCAAACTTTGCCATATCGGAAATTCTCTCACCTAGCCATCTGACTGTTATAATTCAGCCTTCGTCTAACTGGTTTAAATCTGCTGCCTTTCCAATCTCATGAACAAGAATAACACTGATAAGCAGCGATCAGTATTAAGTGTTATGATGTATACCATTTCATGATATTTACACCTGTTGTCGTTTACCAGCAGTTGCTTCGACTTACATAAACACTCTCTGGTCTTAATGTTTTGTGTCTTCGATGTGTATCCCTGGTGGAAGTGTTTTAAAATTAACTGTATGAAAAAATAATGAAAAGAAACGCAAAATGATTTCTGGACTTCCTACAAAAGTAGATATTGCTAATGTACTGTAGATCTACTGCAGTGCTACAATTATTAGAAATATCAAGCGACACAAGATGCCAGAATTCTACAACGCTTCATATACTGATAACCGTTGTAGGAAAAACAGTAGAATTTAAAGGTCTTATGCGCATTTGAATAACTTTTATTTAATTATTCGTAGTTTTAGAATATTGAAATTATACGTGAAAGCAATGACACCTTCACTTAATTTGAAATGTTAGCTTAGCGAGAACCAGGAGTTTAGAAGACTCTGAGTGACTCATTTGTCTCTATCCTCTCCTAAGCTATACGCGACTTCTCTGACTTCTGCAGTTATTAATTTTTATATTTGTTTTTCAGTTGGGAGAATGAGAAATATGTAGACTGATAAGTTTTACTTCATTCCTCACTAAATTTTTTGAAATCCAGAGTTTGAGGTAAACCATTCAGTCTTCAAGCATTTTTGTAAGTATTATTGCCATGACATTTGCTAGAACATGAATAATGCGATTCTAAATTTTCTAACATGTTAAAATAAAGGTACATTAGTTCGTCCATAGAAAAATCTGAGATTAAGTGTTACATTGGATATTTATTTGTGGCAGACGTTAATATTGCCGAAACTCTTAGAAAAGATGCATATTTCTTATTAAGTTTCGTAATGAAGATGAAATTCCCCAAAGTTACAAAAATAGTTGTATTTATTTTCATATGTTTTTGTAATTTTTTCAGATTTCCCTCAGTAATGACTTTTATTTAATTTTTTCAACAATTTCCATTTTATTCGCCGTAGCAGAACTGTTTGTTCTTCAGATAATAAGACACTTTACATCTGCAAAATTCTAAAAGGTTGACACTGTGCAGTTATTTCACGGTAATTTTGCAATTATTCTTGTTTACATGTTCGGTCTTAATTGTTCTGATGTTTTTATTTTGTTCTCCTCATGAACAGAGAAAATAGCAGTAATGCTTTGTCGTTCGGATGCAGAAACATTCTTTTCTCCAGAATTTTGTATGTGTTGAGTCCCTGTTCTTCTCAGACATGTATCTTTCTTCAAATGCAAAATGAATGCACTTTGACCTCCTGAAAAGGGATACACGTATATGTACACTTACCAATCGCTTCGGTTACACCACGCCCTGGGATGTGAATTTGAAATTTTTTACAGTATTTCGTATGTTTTATGCTACAAGTAAATATTTTTCACACAGTAATGTTTCGATAGAACGTCACGCAAAAAATAAACCTCCATGTCGCCATCTACCAAGCGGTTTCAGATTTAAATTGAACTTTTTTTCCTTTGTTAAGACTCAACTTCATTTTGGGCAATTGTTGTTGAAATTAGATCAAATTTTTGCAATATCAAAAATATTCTACTTACGGGTTATTAATGCGTGGTTAAAGTAACAAAACCACCAAACTTATTCACTTCATTAAATATTAAAATTCAACCTTTTCGTAGGGCAAGAATATATTGAAAAGAGAAGGAACATCAACGGGAAAAACAAAGGTTGAATGAATAAAATTTTACTTAAAATGTACACCACTCGTGGATACACCAACATGAAAAGTCAAACCAGAATTTAAGCTGGCTCAAAAAAAAAAAGCTAAAATGGGGAAGAAAGTTGTAGCAAAATGCTAAAGAAAGTTAGCCGCTTTTGTGTCGCTCGATAAATCGCAGCATCAGTTTAATTCGTTCACATTAATACTTGGATTCGGATGCTGGAATATCTCTGAGGGAGAATCGCATTGTTATCTATGTCAGTCTCTGGATAAGAGGGGTGGGGATGATGGGCCATCGCAATGGGTAGTAGTGTTCCTTTCAAGATTACAAACGTGTAGGGCATACCTGGCTCCAAGTCTAATGACATGTCTTCAGCTTGATTAATGTATAACAGCTTGCTTGGTCCGTCAGCATTGTTCTCAAGCAAATACAGAGGCCCTTGCTATGAGAAAATTCAAAACAGGAAGACAGCGTTCTTTCAGAGCAAACGACCAACAAAGATAGAAGCAAACTTTTTGTTTCTTTTTTTTTAAGAAATAACTTTTAAGGCAGAAATAAAGGTCAAATGAATAAACGATTATTTTTCATAATTTCTAAAATAATTATGCATCCATTTCCAAACATTCAGGCAAAAAGAACACAATAAATTGGGTTGTTTTTTGAGTTGTCCACCGGGAAATGTTCCGATGAACAAATCCGTCCCTGTCATGATTCCATCCACAGAGAGTGATAGCAATGAAATCAATATCCAACGAAGTAAAATGGCTAAACTGAAGCCACGAAATGTTACCCAATGTTAAACAACTGATTGAAGTGAAGAGTGATGATTTCCCGAAATGCATTTCAAATCATAAAATATATCACACAAACATATTACAATACCTATCTATATTTTACCTATCGTATTTTCTACTAAAAAGTAACTTTAAAACACTAGAAAATAAAATTTTAAATTTAGTTCCAAAAAATGCTTAGATAAATTCTATAATATATTTCTTCATTTATGCTACTTTCAAAAACATTTATACGCAGACGAATTATTTTAATTAACCGTTAAGTTACATAACAAAGAGAACAGACTTCTAGCGTTCTATAGAAATGTGAAATGTGAAATTCTTTTATTTCTCTTAATATAAATCTTTTAAGACATACAGTACTTTTAGACTCTCTCCATTTTGGACAACGTTGAAAGCACGAATTCAGCACTGCTAGAAAACTCATATTCTTTATGTAATACCGATTAATATTTGAGAAAAACTTGTACAATGTATGTAATAATAGTTAGAAACTTGTGTCTAAGAGAAATTGCAATGGTGTTCAATTTCATTCTCCATGTATTCTCAGCGAGTTTAGGCTTACGAAAAAAAGTTACGGAAAAATAAATAACCTGAGCCATAACCATACTGGATACACATTTATTCACTTTCTCACGAACTATTATCGCGATTTGGCGACCATTTCTTTAAAAAATTCCTTTGCCTAGTACAATTGAAGAAAGTAATTTTTTGTTTGGCTTTTGTGGAAAAAGAAATGAAGAAAATAACATACAATGTAAGCAAAATGCGATAATTTGGGAACATAAAGATGCTCATGGCTCATGAAAAATATTTCACTATAGCTTTCATTCATTTACGAAATTTGGTTAGAATGAATTGTCTAAAGATACGTTGCAAATTGTATCAAACCGTATCGTTTGAAAATATACAGCGGTAAGCAACACTGTTGCCAGAAATCATTCTTTAGCGCGGGAA
Source organism: Macrothele yani (assembly GCA_039090855.1). Taxonomy (NCBI): domain Eukaryota; kingdom Metazoa; phylum Arthropoda; class Arachnida; order Araneae; family Macrothelidae; genus Macrothele; species Macrothele yani. Next base: position 833,353 of record CM077016.1, read on the forward strand.
GGAACATTTTTTCTGAGCAATTGTATCAAACATGCAATCTATAATTATCGATTGTTGTTTTTTTTAACTATAGGAAACTATCGATGCTATCGATAGTTCTTCAGCTCTACCAAAACCTCGGGTTTTCCGTCTTAACATGACCGTTCGACACACGGTGATATTCAGTAGTTAAAAAGCCCTCTAGAAACGCAACGGCAGCCGCCTGCTTTAAAAACCAATTTACTGGCAGCCCATAATGACTGTTGACTGGCGTTACGTTTATGATACGTTATTTTTTTTAACAATGTATTGATTTGATCTGTAAATGATCGCATGTAGAGGATTTTAGGACAGGAGTGTCTGACTCCAGGTCTTAAACAGCCCTTAAAAATAGGAAGCTAGGAGATTTGGGCTAGAGTGCCCGATAGGAAAGTGACACTGAAGCAAGGTAGAAAGGGGGAGAAAGGGAGAAAGACGCCCTTATTTATTACCTGGATGCCAGTACCCGGGGTCCGACGGCTTAACGTGCCAATCCGACGCACGGCGGATATTTAGTGGATCGAGCGTTCGTACCTGCCTAGGATCAAACCTGAGGCCTTTCCGTGGCAGTCACGAATGTTGCCCACTGGGCCACCACGGCCCATGATGTATTGATTTCAAAAGTAGTCGACTATTTAAACAGAAAAAGATCATTCTAATGGATTTTTGAGCAGTGTGAGATAGCATTTCTGGTAACATCGTATACGGAATTATTACAATAACTTTTAATTTGGATTTCGCTTCCCATTTGTGTGTGTGTGGGGGGGGGGGTAGCAATTTTCCAATTACAATGCGCTGTTAACAAAAATAATGGAAAAAAAAACTAATCAAATATAAACAAAGTATATCAGTGTGTGACTCCTGAGTTGGCTAGTGCTGAAATTTTAGGAATAGCAAGTGGAATATGCAATACTTTGAGAAAAGGCTCTCCGCTGAAAAGTCGTTATTACTCAGACTCATAAGGAAATTTCAAAAAAGGTGTTGAAAATGTCCTCGAGCAAAGCGATTGGGTTCAGAGAACAAAATTTTCTCGAACCAGCTACTTATGTACAGTACTGAAATATTGTGTCATTCTTTCTGGAGTTCTAGATATATTACGAACGATCTGTATATTTTCTGCAAAGTTATTTTGTCTTATGTAAAACCCAAAACATTATTTTCTTCATTAAACTTTAATAAACGTCTTTCCACTTTATTGATGTTGTTTACAGTAAAAACTCGTCGGTATAGCTTCTGTTTCGTTTTCACGGTTCCAGTGAACTACTCCTCAGAAGATACAACGGTTTCTACATGAATGCAATCCTGGTAGTATTCTACCGTAATCTATAAAATGACGTGGACACGAATTGGACTTGCTTCGGCTTCTCTTAAGTTTTCCGAGCAATCAACGAAAGTAAAGAATATATAAAATAAATAAACGCTGTGGCAGTAAGGATTCACTAGCACTGTAAAATTAGATGAAAATAATCAAGCACCCTAATTTCTACGAAAATAAAATTAGAACTACGCAAGCAATTTCCTGCTAGATTGTCCGTAATTGTTAATCGCCCATACTCGAACGGGTGATAGAGTTATTTAGAAAATAAGGCACAAAACACTGTTATTCAAATCGAATGCAATAAATCAAAGATTTTCATTATTTGAATGCGAAAAATCAAAGGTTTTTCCTTTCGTGTCATCTGTGTGCTCATAGATTTTCGTTTTGAAAAATATTCACATTCATTCTGAAATAACTGCCTTACTTTTGGAAAATATTTATATTCATTCTGAAATAACTACCGAAATACAAAATTCCATTTGGACATACTTTTAATCCTTTGTAATGGATATACTGAGTTATTTTTGGAACACTGTTTAGTCACTAATTGCTTTTAAAAGACAAATAGCATTTTTTATAAATACAGAACAGCTAAAATATATTTGCAGTTTTGTAATGTCGCCTGCAAAAAACAATGTTTTTGTTGTCTGAAAGAATTCTACTTTACTCTATTTTGGGTTTCAAAATGATGCAGCAAATAACAACATGCAGCTGATTATATAAGTTTAAAATTACAGACACAAAAAAGCAGATTGTAATATTTTCTATTACTTAAGCTAACCTAAATATTGTTTCTTGGGAAATAATAATAAGGGAATACTAATAATGAACGTGTGACAGGCATAGCCATTTTTTAACTGCTTTATGTAGGCCTGAGACTTTTATATCGTGTTCTATCAATTTTTTCTTTGTTCAGCCTATCCCATCTATCGCTGGAAAGCTGCAGAAAATATTTCCACCGGTAGTCCAAGTGGCAAATTCCTATATTTCATTAAATATCTATAATTTATTATTACAATAGGTTACCGCCATTTTCGTCCACTATCGATCGGCTAATTTCAGAAATGTATATTTTACTGTAGTAAAATTAAAGTATGTAATTTGATAGGAAATGGTGAAAAAATTTCATCTTTATAATGCTTTTTAACGACTTTTATCGTAAACCTTATATGCAAGTACATATAATGATGCCAGCAAATGCTGCGTCTACCGAGTCAACCTTTGCTCCGCTGATGTCATCTCCGGTGGCCTCATTGTTTACATTCTGATTAAACTTTAAATTCAAACTTTTGCACCAGTTTGTGGTACACTTTTCTTTGTACTGTACTTTGTCATTTTCCCATTTGCAGAAATTGCTGATAATGCTTAGCTTAAAATTTGCATTTTCTCCTCAAAATATTCAAGAACGTTTAGTTGCTCCGACAATGTTGTTTTTGTCTTACGACAATGGTTTTCCTGTTGTCCTGGAACCAGTGGCCCTCAATTAGGGACGGGAGACTGCTTTTATTTTAGCCCACTGAGTTGCTCATGGTGGTCTTTAAACCCCCATTAAAAAACAATTGTTAGTTCCGTTTTTTCCCATTAAACGAATCGATTTTTGCTGATATTGTATTTCATTAGTCGTTTACATAAATTACACACAATTGTAGACGAAAGAAAATCTACTAATATATTAAGTTTCAATCACATTATGAAAAGACTTCAGAGGCAGTTTCCTTTTAAGTGAAAATAATTATCTGTACTCGGCCCCCTACTTGTCTACTAGCTACTTTGGGAAAAGGTAAGATACATCAACATTAGATTCGGTTTGGTCAAAAGAATATGTATTAGCATGCAATCAAACGCTGCAGAAACTTTGTCGTTCAAAGGCCTAGACACCGAATCTGCAAAAGTTAAACACAAAGCAAGTTGAAATGCTGATTATTGATTATCAGCATATGGCTTCCACTTTCAGATTTTCATGTGGTAAAAAAGAGAACTCTGAATCATGTTCAGTACTGTTAAACTGTGTCTAACTCAATTTACAAAGATTCGCAGCCGGAATATTAAGAAACGCCCTATTAGGTTCAGTTCTGTGATATTGCAGAACTTGCTGTCTCTTGGTATCTGGATTTAGTTCCACATTGTTCTGATGCAACGTTTTTATGTTCTACAGAAAGAGTGATATTTTTGAGGCACTTGCATGAATATCAAAGAAAAATCTTTAAAAGTTGTTAATTTTTTTAACGCGCAACCCATCCCCGTTTCAAAAGAACGAAAATAAATGAAATTGCGCATATTATACTTACGAGTTTACAGTAACAATATTTATTATATTTTACTTGACGCAGACACAAAAATATGAACTGAAAATATTCATCCACATTTCTGGTATGAATGTACGTGTTATATACACAAGTAGAAGATCCAGGTTTAATCATGTGTAAGAAATATTCTTGACATAATACGTGCAAACACATCAGAATTATCGGCACAGCAATTAGACATCTCTGAATTGCATGTATTTCTCTGTTCCTCACGTAACGTTTATCACATCGGAAAACGTGAAAAGTGCATCGCACTGGAGCCGGAATTGAACTGGCGTTTTGCTATTTCTGTTCGAGTATGCTATCCGTTACACCACACAGGACGACGAAGTTCCAAGTAATAATTCATATGTATTTCTACTTATTATGTAAAGAATATTTTTTCCACATTGTTTACTTGAGTGACCAGTGATTTACTTAATTACGCTACGAAGAAGCAGAATTTGTTTCGACCCGCGAAAATCAGATACTATATCTCTCAGGTAAATTTTCTTACAGCTATGCAGAACGAACATTTACCTGAGTGATTGATTCTCTTCTTTTAAATGAAGTGCTACTCAATATACTGTATATTTTGGAATGTGAGCTAAAGCTCATTTTACGATGTTTCGAGATTTGGTTGTACGTTTATAAATGCCTTAAGTATATTCTATACACATATTTTATTTTTTGAGTTTACTACTGCTCAGAAAATCTGACAAGGAATTTCTCATTAGGCTCTTTCAAATAAGAAAGGAAACTGAGCTAAATTCCTGACGTTTGTAATATGCTTCGTGGTTGCTTACCTAGGTTTCATTCCGTTCAGTTTCCTATTTTATACCGACTAAACTTAGGAAATTTTTCGTACTTAGTTTTTGCATCAAGATATTCGATACTTTCCTGAAGAAAGACGAAATGCTGACGAATTTGCTTTTTATATCAGCGCATTCTCAACCTGAAAACTGTATATACGAGTAACGTATGCGTTTGGTTTTTGAAGTTTATCAATTATCACAAGTTGCTATTAATTCTTTTTTTGTTCCTTTACTAATTGCATTGGAATATTTAGAAGCATAAGAGCATTCCTTAGTAAAGTCTTCTACATTCCAGTTAAATCAAGTAAATCAAAATTAAAAGATTTAAAAATAAGTAATCCATATATGTAAGAAGGGAAAGTTTCCCACTAAAAATATTACAATGTCGACATGTCTTGGGGTTGCTAGGCCATGGAAGTAGCCATTGTTTCCTCATTTTATCTGAACACTTCGTGCTGTACTAAATTCTCAACCTGAAACTGTAACGCAAACGGCTGAACAACCAACAGAAGTGGAAAAGTGTATGTGCTAAATACTTCATTTTTCTATCATGAATTTGAATTCAGGTAATACAATGCGTCTTAAAATTGGTGAGCTACTGTTTATTTCTGACTTACTTCCTCAGGAAAGATTTAAGAAACATCTATCTTACGCGGATTAACTTTTTGACTCCTTTGTGTAGAATTATTTCGAAAGTATTGCAAGTCATTGGTTTAAACACATTTGTTGAGTTTTCTTATTAAGAAACAGCATTTTTTGACAATTCCAGTGATTCAGCGCTCATTATACGCATATCTTATGCCACACCAAAAATGTATGAAGAAATAATGACAAAAGTTTTAATTTCATCAACAAAAGAAAACTTATAGAATTCAAACAGAATACAATTCTTTTATCTTTCCATAAAAACATTTCATGGTATTATATTAACATTAATGTCATACCGCATATTTATAAATTAGGTACGCATTAGCAGCGTTTTCTAGAGAAAAAGAACGAACTGTTTAGCAAAATGTGCATGAACTAATGCAACATTCAACAGCTGCCGGTGTCCGTAATGAAGCCGCGCGCAATGTAGTTGATTACATTTTGAAACCTTTCTCATGGCCTGAAATATTCTATGTAAAAGAATATTTTATTGCTGTTTGATCAGAAGACACTCCTTCAAAATCCAGTTTAGCATACATGCAAGTTGTTTTACAGCTTGCAAGTTTACACCTTTTACAGCTTTACACCATGCAAGTTGTTTTACAGCAGGTACACAAAATAAAACATAAAATCTTAAATGTGTTTTCAGGTTCCGTTCATACATGCTTCTCAAACACAAGTTTGACATTTGTAGCATCAGAAGAATTGAAGAAAAAATAAAAGAAAGTAACAGATTGTAAGTGATCGCTGCGGAAAATTTCGAAAGGTATTCAGCATTTGCACCAGGCGGCACACTGCCGACGCTCGCGGTTTTCATTTCAAATAAAACTTTAGCTCATTTGAAAAATACCGAAACATGTTAATCCAATTTTAGAATCTCATAAGAGTATTTTCCCCTAGGAAAATGATTCGCACTGAACGGAAACTGTTTTCAGTACCTTTCATGTAGCGGATGAAACGAAAAGAAAATAATTAATAATGCCTGCGTTTTACAAAGAAAATCAAAACTTTTCAAACGAAGGAAGCAAACGTTGCCTTCAAAAAACATAAAAAAGAAACAAAATAACATATTTATTTGGCCCGTCTGATAGTACTGGGCAATAAATTTTTACAAAAGTATTGCCCGGGAGATTAAATCAATAATCTCTTACAAATTTAAGGTGCTGAACACGGATATGACAATGAAAATGCAAAATTAGCTACGGTTTTTGAGAGATCCGCAATGGGCTCCTATTCGTACTTATCGTGTGTACCTCGGAATGTGCGCTTCTACGTCCGACGTCGCTTTGCTAGTCTCCTTTATATCTCCTAAGTCTCATCTCTAGCGAGCGTTCAACAGTAGTCAGCTAACATCATGGAAGTAGATCACTTTCCCTAGTATTTTTCTTCATCGTTGCAATTTCCTCATCACTAACAATCCCGCAGTTGTCGGGGAAGAAATCCAAGTGGAAATGGAGCAAGTGTATTATTAAGGACATATTGCAGCCAAGTTTGTAACACATTCACGGAAAATGAAATTTCCGCACCAACAAGGAAGCATCGGATTGAACTGACATTTTATGGACGTAATGACACAGATGATTGATACACATGATGACAAAGACAGAGCTGCAGGACAAATACAGAGGGATCTGTTGCATGCAGTCCGGTCATCTTCAATAGAGCGTCGCACCGCCTCGTGCGGCGATACATGCTGCACTACGGTCCGGCATGGAGGCGAACAAACATCATATGTTGTCCTGCGGCAGACAGACCAACATGTGTTGTACGGTGTGCTCCAAATCCCGGATAGTGCGGCACGGCGGCAGACGGCGTTTCAACTGGTCCCACACATGCTCGACAGGGGACATGCCCGTGGAGCGGGAAAGCCATGGAAGTGTCAGGAAATGATGTAGGCAGTCCTGGGCAACCCGAGCCGTGTGTGGGCGGGCATTATCCTGCTGGCATATCACATCTGGAATCCGGGCCAGGAATGGGAGCACATGGGGCAGTAGGATTTCATCCACATAATGCTGGCCCGTCAATGATCAACGTACCACTACTAGAGCTGATCGGCTAATGTGGGCTATGGCTCCCCAGACCATAATGCCTGCAGTGGGGAGGTGTGGCACTCGATAGCGAGGTTGCTCGATACCCGGACACGATGATCATCGGTCTCCTAAATGAAGCGGCACTTATCGCTAAACACCACACGTCGCCAGTCTGTGGCGTTCCACGTCGTTCTGCCCTGGCACAACTGCACACGGACCCGGCGATGTTCCGGTGTTAATAGCAGCTCACGTAAGGAGCGTTGCGATCGCCGATTCGCTTACGCGAGGCGTCGGGAAATGGTTCATGGGCAAACAGGAGCCGCTACGTCTGCCTGTATAGTGAACCGGGTCACCGTCGGATCCGTTTGTGCCTGGCAGACGATCCGTCGATCCTCTCTACAGGTGGCCATCCTGGTCCGTCCGGAGTCTATGCTCCCAACACAGTCGGATGGTATGGTCAGAACGATCCACGTGGTGGGCCACCCTGCGTTTTTCGGCGTGCCGACCACCCTGCCATTTTCAGCCCGATGATCAGGTCTCTCTCAAAGTCCGTAAGTTGTGTCAATCGACGTCTCTGGCGTCTACTCGGCATTCTTGTCACTCTGTACCCATGCTTGCGTCGGCCGGTGCTCTTCGCTTTCATGAGGCATTGACTACGCGCCGGTTAAAAAAGCTGCAGGTTCGTGCTTGCAGCGCCACCACAGGATGTGCGGTCATGCGCACTCGCAGGAAACATGGATCATTTGCATACCAGCAAACACTATAGCTATTTGCAAAGTTTCGTGGTTGTAACATGTTTTTTTGCAGATGCGCAAACTTTATTGTCCGTGACTGTATGTAGAATCAGCACTTCTATCCTTCGTCACCATCCCACATATTGCACATATTTTTAATGCACGCTAATAAACCCTTGCTCGTACCAGTGTGTGAGAAATACACTGCTGGACAATTGCTAAGGACTGATCATAAACGGCTATATTGCGCATAAAAAAGTAAGTGCGGTTGGATGCCAAGTGAAATAAAATAATGTCAGAATGCCAGGACATTACAAGAAAGACAATTTATTGTGCTCTGAAATCCAAAAGGCTTCGGAACGTGTTCAAGGGACAAACAGGCCATTTTGTGCAGAATACGTAAACGTGAAAAAAATGCAATTACCGTCAGCAGGCGTTCCGGCGTAAGATGTCAATACGAGATATGGCCACCATGGAGGGCGATGCAAGATTCCACACGCCGTGTCATGCTTTTTAAAACATTATCAAGCAGCTGTTGGGGTAATTTATCCCATTCCTCTGTCAGTGCACGGATGAGGGTGTCCTCGTTTGTCGGAGCGCATTGGCGACTAGTAAGACTCCTCCCCAAAGCATCCCACACATTTTCAATGGGATTCAGATCTGGTGAACGTGCTGGCCATACGAGGCGTTGAATATCCTTGCTCTCAAGACACTCCTGGACAGCGACTGTTCGATGGCATGTTGCATTGTCGTCCATAAAAATGAATCTATCACCGACAGCACTACGGAACATGCGAACATGAGGTAGCAGAACATCATTAATGTATCGTTGGCCAGTCATAGTCCCAGTTGGAAGCACACAGAGGGACGTACGGCCATTGATCATAATGCCAGCCCATACCATGACACTACATGTCGGATATCGGTACCTTTCCTGTATGTTTGCTGGACAATATGCAGTACTACTATCACGCCAGATCAGTTGTCGTCGACAATCAGACGATAGACTGTATCTACTCTCATCTGAGAAAAAGACAGCAGACCAGTCGTTATCAGTCCAATTGTGATGTTGATGGCACCATTGCAAACGGGCGGTACGGTGATGTCTGGACAATGGGATGCACACAACAGGATGGCGGGTCTATAGTCCTCCTTCATGCAAACGTCTGGCGACAGTTTTTCGGGAGATCCGCTTGCCAGTAGCAGTAATAAACTGATTTGCTACCTCACTGGCTGTGCTGCTCTGGTGTCTTTTTGTTGATAGCACTATGTACCGATCTTCTGCAGGTGTCGTACTGCGAACACGACCTCCCTCGTGACGTTTGCTACACTCTCCATTTTTTTAAATGATTTCCAAAGCCTTGAAACAACACTGTGGCTGACGTCGAACTCCCTGGCAACATCTGTTATTTTTCGCCCTTCTTCAATCTTGCCAATAATACGGCCACGCGTAAAATCATCTAGGTGATGTCGGGAAGACATACTGAAAATTGTAAGTTCGTCAATTGATTCTTTCCCTTTCAACTTTGCGTTTGAACAACAACGGTCAATACGCGTCAAATCCTTTATATCTCTTATCAGCGCTACGACGTCACGAACAAGTTCGGCAATCTAAAATTTGCATACGCTCAACACGTCTTACTGTATCCCGCACTTATGCTAATTTCCACATTTTCCTGCCTTCCATTTTATGGTTGCTATCGTTGCTATTGTCATCCGTCCTTAGCAATTGTCCGGCAGTGTATCTATGAAATTCTTTTAGGTAACGAAACAACTCCAAAAACGATTTTAATTTCTTTGTAAGGAAAGATCAGCACATGATATCAGCTATATTAATATCTGAAGTTCTATCCTCTCTCGCCACTCCACCTCTTGCACAAATTTTTAATGCACACCTCATAAATCCCTGCTCTGACCAATATGTGAGAATTTTCGATGAAAGTTCCTCAGACATTGAAGAAACTCCTGAAACGATTTCAAATTTCTTTGATAGGAAAGACCGGCACATGACATCAGCTATGTACATTAAAATCAACAGTTCCATCCTCCGTCTGCACCCCATATTTTGCACAGATTTTTACAGCACGCCTACTATACCCTGATTGGACCACTATGTGAGAAATTGTCACGAAACTCACTAACATATGGTGGAATTCCTGAAACGATTAGAATTATCTGCGTTCGGTGCTTTAGGTACCTTGGTTTGGTTCCAATTAAAAGACATAATAAATTTTTGTTCTATTTTTAAATTCCTTTGCATTAAAATGCTGCAAAGATACAGAACGCAGATTTCGTTGGCCTGGGCATTTATAGTGGAATTACAATACGTTGAATTTTCTGAGACACGCTTACGAACATCGAAATTAGCATTAATTATTGTTAAAAAAGAATAATTATCGATAATCGGAGTCCCAGTAAACCAAGTTCCGCTTAAACCGAGGTCATTCGCGATGAAACATAAAAAAAGTATGAACATCGAAATTAGCATTAATTATTGTTAAAAAAATAATAATTATCGATAATCGGAGTCCCAGTATACCAAGTTCCGCGTAAACCGAGGTCATTCGCGATGAAACATAAAAAAAGTATGCACCATAAAAAAAATCTAATAAAAATCCGGGCTACTTACACGTAAACATTTTTGAAAGAGAGTCAAAAAAGACAATTTTCAGGTAATTTAGAAGCCAATGCCAGGAAATATTGAAAGATAGCCAAGGGACAAAGCGTGCAACCCTGTTGGTGTGAAACCCTGGAATACCGTTGAAGCTGGAGGCCGTTCGAAGAAAGAAATATTTAATAAATTTTGATGCCATCTGGGAAGATGAAGGGGGAGAAAAGACCCCTAAAAGGAAGCTGAAAATATAACATCACAGGTGTTGTTTTAACGTCTCGGAGCGCAGGCGCCTATCTGTCGGAACTTAATGCAAGAAGACGTTGCTATTCCCATGAATGTGAAGATCAGTGGCTTGAAAAGAATGAGATCCAGAAGAGAGTATAAAATAGGTGGCAAAGGAATTAGGCGTTGGCGAAGTGACAGTAGGTGATTGGAAAAGGAACCGATAAGAAATTGAGGAGTAGGGCATCAAAAAATTTTCCGGCGAAGAGTGTGGGCAGGCCGAGCAAACAATTGCAAAAATGTGAATACGATAAAACCAGTGAGGCACTTTTTTGTGGTTTTCCCAGCAATGACTGAAAGGGAGTCCGACATCGGGTTCGATGCTGCAGGAAAAGGCATTGCATTTTTGCAGAGAACTAAAAGTAGCAGACAATTTCTCTGCTAGTGTAGGGTGATTAGACCGATGGAAAAAAAAGGTTCGGAGTTCGTAAGCTAACCATCTGGGGTGAGAAACTTTCTGCGGATTTTGAAGCAACAGATTCCTTTCGCACAAAACTCAAAGACTTGATGCTAACTGGAAATTTTATTGCTGAACAGTTGTACAGCTGCTGCAAAACGGGACTTAATTTTAAAATGCTACCTAGCAGATCTTCAGTGTCTAAATCTGAAACAACAGCACTCAACTTCAAGCAAAGCAAGGAGCGAATAACTATTGTAGCTAGTTCCAATGCGTCGGGAACTAAGAATTGCACTTAGTGGTGATCGGGAAATCTAAAAAACAACGGACGTTCAAAAATGTCGCAGTTTAGGCTTTGCCAGTATCCTAAAAAGCCAGAGAAAACCGTAGATGAGCAGGAAGATATTTAAACAGTAGTTTCATGAAGAACTTGTGCCCGACTCTAATAAATATTTGAAGGAAAACAACCTACCTTGAAAAGAGATACTTCTACTGGATAACGTCCATCATACCCCATATGTAAAATTTTTCTTCCGGGGAGATAAAGGACATGCTCTCCCCTCCCAGCGTTACCAGCCTCATCCAGCCAATGGAACAAGAGGTGATTAATAACCTAAAACAAAAGTACCGCTAGCAATCACTGGCACGTATTTGAGAGGAAAGAAAACAGATTATGGCACTGAGAAAAGAAGATGGTTCTGTAACAAGAAATAGAGGCGAAATTTTGACAAGAGTGAAAGATTTCTACTCCAAATTATATGAAAGGGATGATACATGTACTCCAGACATCATGAAAGGTACCAGTACCAGAGTTCTTCCAAACCTCCCAGCAGAAGTTGCACATGCAATCAAGAACATGAAGCGGGGGAAAGCTCCAGGAGAAGATGGAATTACTGTAGATATCATACAAGAAGTAAGTGGAAAAATTGAAACAGTACTTGCCCAAGTTTTCCCTCGATGTCTTAATGAAGAGAAGATTCCTGAGGATTGGAACAACGCTACAATGATCCTATTACATAGAAAAGATGACATTGAGGATCTCGAGAACTACAGACCTATCAGCCTCCTATCAGTGGTTTATAAAATCTTCACTAAAGTTTTTTCACACCGCTTGAAAGTAACACTGGACATGGCTCAACCGAGAGAACAAGCTGGATTCAGGAGTGGCTACAGCACTATAGATCATATCCACGTACTGAGAGAACTAATTGAAAGAGCGAGGGAATATGAACTTCCATTGTGCATGGCTTTTATCGATTATGAAAAAGCCTTTGATTCGGTGAAGCCATCAGCAGTTACAATGGCTTTGAAATCCTGCGGTATTGAAGATGCATACATTAATATTATTAATAACATCTATGAAAATGTAAGTGCAAATATTCGGCTGTTTGAAAATACAACACGCATTAAAATTGGGAAGGGAATGAGACAAGGTGACACCATATCTCCCAAGCTCTTTAATACCACATTGGAAAATGTCTTTCAATTACTGAACTGTGAAAACTAAGGGATAAAGATTAATAGAGATTATCTAACTCATCTTCGTTTTGCTAATGACGTAGTCATTTTTGCAACTACCCCATTACAGCTGGAGAGTATGATCCAGGAACTTGCTGACAAGAGTAAAGAATTGGGATTAAAAATGAACTTTCAGAAGACAAAAGTGATGTTCAATGCTTTTACAAGAAATGAAGATTTGTCGATTGATGGGAAAAAGCTGGAGACAACCAATACCTACATTTATCTTGGACAGCAGATATCAAGTGAGGGTCACATTGATGAGGAAATTAATCGGCGTATAAATTTGCCTGGAGAGCATTTGGAAGAAACAGTATAATTTTCATGAGCAATATGCCATTATGTCTTAAAAGAAAAGGTTTTGATCAATGCATCCTTCCAGTGCTTACATATGGTGCAGAGACGTGGACCTTAACTAAAAGAGACATACAAAGACTGCAGACAACTCAAAGCAGCATGGAAAGATGCGTGCTTGGTGTAACCAGGAGAGATAAGAAGAGGAAATCGTGGATCCGAAAAATGACAAGAGTGGAAGACATCATGATCAGAGTTAAATTCCTTAAATGGCGATGGGCTGGACATACTGCCAGAAGGACAGACCATCGATGGACAGCCGAAATTTTAGATTGGATTTCAAGGGACAGAAAAAGACCCAGAAGAAGACCACATGGGAGATGGGTGGATGAAATTCGAAAGTATGCGGGAGTAACATGGATGAGACTGACATATGACAGTCCGTTGTGGAAGAGGCTTGGAAAGGCCTTCGTCCAGCAGTGGATTGATAATGGTTGACGATGATGATGATGATGATGATTTGAGAGGAAACCGAAAGAGAAGAATCCTTGGCAGTTCTTTTAAAAAACCTTCGATCAAGGGCGTGGTTTACTGGCTTGCGGAATCATGGGCGCAAATCAGATCCCTGACGCTCGTGAAATGTTGGTGTAATCTGCTCAAAAATGAAAAAAATGATGACTTGGATGATGAAGAAAACGCTGGAAAAGGCGATCTCACAAACCTAGTTTCACAGATACCTGGATGCGAGAAAGTACGTGAAAATTGCGTGACAGGTTGGCTTTCTTGCGATAACCAGGAATAATTACAGATGAAGCAATTGTTCACATAGTTACTAATGAAAAGGATTCGGAATCGGATGAAGAAGGAACCGACTGCACACAGAAAAAAACGTTTTCTTGTGCAGAAGGTACGACGTCGCTAGAGATCTCTCTTAGATACGTAGAGCCACAACCGAAATCTTTGAAAACTGATGTGATTTTTCTAAAAAGATGGAGAAATAGAGCTGCGGGAGAAAGATGCTCCGCGAAAAAGCAGAAGACATTAGATGAATTTTTCGTCGTTAATATGATTTAAGTCATATTCTTTGTACAATTCATTTTTGCTAACATTTCCATTGATCCTTAAAAATCGTTTCTACGAGTTTTAGGTTCATAATTAACTACCTTTGCTTAAAATCGTACTCGTGTTTTGAAATTCAAGTTAATCCATCTCTTAGGACATAAACGGAAAATATTTTTTACAGCGGGAGCTGTTTAATGGAAAAATAATTATTAGCGTGATTTTTAGAAGCAAAGGTATCAAGAAAACTGTTCACTTACATACGTTTTACCATTCAGTTGCTACATTTCACAGAATCCCTTTTTTTTCGCTTTTTCTTTTTTACATTTTGGTAGCACTTCAGTAAATTTCAATGACGTTTGGATGGTGTCGTTGAAGAACTTGAAAACCTGAAATGCGAGATTTTAGGAAGAAGTCGAATAGAACTTTTCTTTCTTTTTCTTCCGTTTCTCTCTTTTATCCTTTGTATCTTTCTATTTAGTTCTCATGTTTTTCTCCTTATCTCTTTCTTTTCTCTCTTGTTTCACTTTCTTTTTTTTTTTTAATATTGGCTGAGAAGCTGCTTTAAATTTGATCTTGCAGCATACATAGCTTCGACGGAGTGAATAAACAAAAATGCTACTGTTCTTTCGAGAATAACAAGATCAGGGACGGACTTGGACAGTTTGGCGCTCTTGGCAAGAGACTTTCACGCCCTCCTCCCCCTTTGCATCCTCTTTTATGTGCATGCATGTATGATTGCGGATGGTCTCAGGAGTCTCATCCTCAGCTTTTTGCGGTTTCAGTCCGATACCGATCGGCGGAATGTGTATATATTGGGTTGGTGTGAATGAAATGTTCGGCACGAACGAGTAGTGGGTATTACGGGCATTACGTCACAGAGTTACTATAAATAGCTAGCACGTGTGTAAAGAACAAGGTTCCGGCGTATTTTGCTTGGACGTAACGTGACTTGCAAAGGAAACATGCAGACGCCGGATTTGAGAGTCATCTTCTTGTATGAATTTGAACAGGGCCGTTATGCATGAATTACCACTCGAAACGTTAACAAAGCGTATGGGGAGAATACAGCCAACGAACAAACCATTCGGCTATGGTTTGTGAAGTTTCAGAGCGGAGATACGGACCTGCAAAACGAAGCACGTGGTCAACGAGATGTTGCTGTTTCTGATGATGTTCTGTTACGTGTGGTTGAAGCGGACCCAAAAAAACGTGTCGTGAGATAGTGGCTTGGGTAGGTGTCCACCATACGGCAGTTATTCGGCGTCTGACTGCACTGGGTAAGGTCAAAAAGCTGGACATGTGTCTGCCGCATGAGTTGACAACTGCCAACAAGACTAGGCGTTTGGAATTCTGCACGTCGCTGCTTGCCAGGAATAAACAGGAACTTCTACTGCATCGAATCGTCACCTTAAACGAGAAGTGGGTCCCTTATGATAATCGGAAACCATCTGCACAATGGTTAAGCAAGGCACAGCCTACTGGACGGCATACTAAGCCACCCCTACATACCAAGAAGATGATGCTCCTTGTCTGGTGGTCCAAAGCCGGGATAATTTATCGGAGTTTCTTCGCAAGAGGCCAAACCATCACTGCTGAACGTTATTGTGCTGAATTACACCAGATGCACCGGAAATGTCTGCAGAAACAACCTGCTTTGGTCAACAGAAAGGGTGTTCTTCTGCTTCAGGAAAACGCCCGCCCTCGTGTCGCACAACTTATGATGCTGACACTAAGTGCCTCGGGCTGTGAAGCACTGGATCATCCTGCCTATTTCCCGGACTTGTCTCCGATAGACTATCATCTGTTTCGTCGTCTGGATCCCTTCCTGTGCGGGTAACAGCTCACGACAGACAACAAGGTTCAACGTGCAGTTCATGACTTCTTCGGGTCCCAGCCATAAGAGATTTTTCGTTCGGGGATCATGGCCTTGCCGGACAAATGGCAACTATGTGTCGATGCCAAGAGGAATTATTTTGCCTAAGTACGTTGTCCTACTTTTCCGTTGTCGTCATCCACGCGTACTGGTCCTTGCCGGAGATTTCATTCGCACCAACCCAATAATATGGTGTTCAATAATATGGAGTTCTATTTATTTGTGGATATTACAATTGCCATTTCGATGTGTTTTAAGGTACAGTTCTGAAATTACCGTTTTAACTTTTTTACAGTGAATGAACACTGCGTATCAGTTTGTTACAAAGCAAGTAACATATAACTACAGAGTTTGTCCCAAAACAAGTGAGAATGTTTTTGTAAAAAACGTGCAATACTGCGTTCCACCTTGACACGAGGCTCGAAAATACGGTAGTCGTTGCAGTAACCATAGCAACCGGCCGCACCTGTTTATCACGCATACGTCGTCAGCAGTGCGTAGTTTAATAAGCGTTATTTCGTGAATCCCTAACAAGTATTTTCGCACTGTGGTTTTTCGAAAAAATAAATGTGAAAGAAGAACAAAGGTGCCCCATTAAATTTTGTTGTCAGCTTAAGAAGTCTGTCGGACAGACTTTCCGTCTTATGCAAGTGGCTTATAAAGAAAAATGACTAGGAAAATCAACAATTTACATGTGGCATAAAGAATTATTTACGATTAAAGCTTTAAATTAAGTGCGCATGGAGGAAGATCGTGAACGAGTATTTGCATGTTAATTATCAATAAAATAGGTGTTAATATACGGACGATAGACACCTATCAATTGAAGATATCGAAGACATAATTCACATTTTAAAATACTAAATTAGCAGAATTTTAACCGAACATTTGGGCATGAAACGAGTTTGTTTACCTCGGATTTCCCATTGCATTTCATGTGTGGCCCAATGCAAGGCCACACATGGCCAAATCTATCGTTTTTTATTTGGATAAAATGAATATTATGTTTATTCCCTAACCTGCATATAGTCCAGACTTGTCTTCGTGTGATTTCCGGTTGTTTCCCATTTTGACAAAGACATTACGGGGACCACAATTCGAGACTGATCAACAACTTATTACAGTTGCGCAGGGTTGCTTGAACAGCATTTCAGAAGAATTCCAGTAGACATTCAAAAAGTGGAAGGAACGTTGGGCCAGCTGTACTCGATGAAATGGACAGTATTTTGAAAAAGATTAACACTTCCTTGATAATTAAGGTACGCATATGTTTTTTATAATATCATTATCTCATATTTTGGGACAATACCTGAAAATTATTGGAGACCCCTCAGCGGTGATGATCTTTTCCCTTCCGTAAATCAGGCCCTGAACAAGACCACATGAAATTTAAATTCTGCATACATGAACAAGTTAGTAAAATCATGCAATGCATTGATTATGATACGCTTTCCAACATACCAGAAATTATTACTCAAGTTATGTGGATAATGGCTGTGGAATAAATCTCGCTCCTGTGCCCTGACCTTTGACCACATTTCGATGATATTCAACAGAACCGGTTCAGTATACCTCAGGAATAACATACTAAAGTTTTGTCGCAATAGAAGCAGTTTTACGCAAGTTATGAGAATAATGGCTGTGGAATAAATCTTAATTTTGTGCAATGACCTTTGACTCCATTCCGTTGATATTCAACAGACCTGGTTCACTATACCTCCGGAACAACATGATAAAGTTTTGTTGCAATAGAAGCAGTTTTACGCAAGTTATGAGAATAATGGCTGTGGAATAAATCTTGCTTTTGTGCAATGACCTTTGACCCCATTTCGTTGATATTCAACAGAACCGGTTCACTATACCTCCGGAATAACATGATAAAGTTTTGTCACAATCGAAACATTTTTAGGTAAGTTATGATGCACAAGGGCAATGGAATGGATCCCACTCCAGTGTCCTGACCTTTGATCCCATTTCGCCCATTTTCATTAGGGTTCGTCCCCAGTGGCTCCCTACCACATACTAAAATTTCATCGAAATCGAACCATTTTTACGCAAGTTATGACGCATAAAAGCAATGGAATGGATCCCGCTTTTATGTCCTGACCTTTGACCCCATTCCGCCCATTTTCAATAGGGTTCGTCCCCAGGTGGTTCCTTACCGCATACTAAAATTTCATCGAAATCGAACCATTTTTACGCAATTTATGACGCATAAGGGCGATGGAATATATCCCGCTCTTATTCCCTGCCTGACCTTTGACCCCATTTCGCTTATTTTCAATAGGGTTCGTGCCCAGGTGGTTCCCTACCACATACTAAAATTTCATCGAAATCGAACCATTTTTACGTAAGTTATGACGCATAAAGTCAATGGAATGGGTCCCACTCCTATGTCCTGACCTTTAACCCTGTTTTGCCCATTTTCAATAGGGATCGTCATCAGGTGCTCCCTTACCACATACTAAAATTTCGTCGAAATCGAACCATTTTCACGTGAGTTATCGTGCGGACGGGCGGACCGACAGATGGACGGACAAAGTTGGAGCATATACGCTTCTTCAACCTACGGTTGGAAAGCGTAAATAAAAAAGACCATCATTTCTTACACGTGCTGTCGCCACCCAGATCACTCTGATGCAGTGATTCACGCGCCCGGTGAGGATGACGAAACTTAGTTTCGCGGAGTTGTTTTGCGTTTTTACTCCTGACCGATCACGTGATTGGTTTGCTACTGTAATCATAATATAACCCAAGTGTCGACACATGCCTACCAATTTGCATGACCCTCTGACAAATGCAAATGCCGCTTCCTGGTGTGGCATTTTGTACTTAGAGCAGTGTAAAGCAGCCGTTTAAATCCTCTAGCAACGCATTTAATGGGTAATAATTTAGAAAGACCCATTTGTTCAGCTTTCAGTTTGGCATAATTGTTTCCATGGTTTCTTAATAAAAAATATTTTTACCCCGAAACTCTTCTGTTTTGGAACAAAAATTTTAAATGACCTAAATGAAGGTATACAGAAGCGCTACTTTTTAGCACGTCTTTTGTAAAAAATGAGTCCGTCCACTTGTACCCACGGTATCTCCGCAACTATTAGTCCGATTTGAAAAATTATTTTTGCATTCGGAAGCTTAAAATATGCGAATGATGATCCTTCATTTCGTTTTTTTGAACGATGTACACTTTTGTCGCTAGGAGGCGTAAATGCAGATAATATCGAATTCAAAATTACGTTTTAATCCACATATTTGCTTCTAAACATCCGATTGAAATTTTTTTTTATCTTTCGATTCCATTTATGTCGAAGAGTGTTTTAGGTATAGTTTCCTTTTCAAATTACGCATAGATTTCCCGCTAGGCGGTGTAAAACTAAATTACTTTTTTTCCGATAACTCTTCTCCTAAAACTCCGATTTGAAAAATCTTTTTTCAGCGGATACATCTCCTAATATAAAATCTTTTGCAAATAATTTCGAATTCTTGGTAAAGAATACTTTGGCCACCAGGGGGCGTAAGTGTTAATTTTTGCTTCTGATGTATTTGCCATAAAATCTGAGCTTCTAAAATATCGATTGAAAAAATTCTTTCGTGGACTGATGCCATCGCATCGATAAACCTTTTCGGAATATTTTCTTCATAAAATATCCTACAGTTTCTCCGCCAGGGGGCGTAGATATATATCTTATTTTTGTCGATATCTCTACTTTTAGGAGTCCGATTTGAAAAATTCCTTCTCTGTTGGATAGTGTTTTCCGTGTGACATGTTTTTCATATAATTTCAGAATTTTCAAGTAATTCATAGACTTTCCGCTAAGGGGCGTAATGGTAAATTGCGTTTTGCCCTATATCTCTGCTTCTAAATCTCCGATTTGAAAAATTCTTTCTGCACCGGATACAGCTTCTGATGGGAAATCGTTTGCACAGAATTTCTGTTTTTTGTAAAAAAAATGGTTTGGCCACCAGGGGGCGTAAATCTGAATTTCCGCGTCTGATGTATTTGCAGCAAAATATGAGCTTCTAAATTCTCGATTAAAAAAACTGTCGCTTGTAGACCGATACTACTCATGTCGACAAACCTTTTAGGAACATTTTCTTTTTAAAATAGTGCATGGTTTCTGCGCCAGGGGCGTAGACGTATATCTTATTTTTGTCAATATCTCGACTTCTAGGAGTCCGATTTAAAAAATTCCTTCTTTGTTGGATAGTGTATCTAGTGTTACATGTTTTTCGTATAAATTCAAAATTTTCAAGTAATTCATAGACCTTCCGCTAGGGGGTGTAAAAGTAAATTGCGTTTCCCACTATTTCTCTGCTTCTAAACCTCCGATTTAAAAAATTCTTTCTGCACCGGATACAACTCCTGATGGGAAATCGTTTGCACATAATTTCCAATTTTGGTAAAAAAAATGGTATGGCCACCAAGCGGCGAGAGTCTTAATTTCCGCTTCTGATGTATTTGCAGCAAAATATGAGCTTCTAAAATCTCGATTGATAAAAAAGTCTTGTGTTGACCGATGCTACTCATGTCGACAAACCTTTTAGGAACACTTTCTTCTTGAAATAAGGCATGGTTTCTACGCCAGGGGGCGTAGATGTATCTTTTATTTTTGTCAATATCTCTACTTCTAAAAGTCCAATTTAAAATATTCCTTCGTTGTTGTATAGTGTTTCCGATGCGAAATGTTTTTCCAATAAATTCAAAATTTTCACGTAAATCATTTAAGACTTTCCGGTCATTTATGGCTTTGCACTTGGGTTACGAGAAATAGTCATAAAGTTGTTTCTCCCATGAAATTAGGGAAAATAAAAAAATAAATAAAATATACACTTAGTTCAATGGAAAATACCT
Organism: Macrothele yani; assembly: GCA_039090855.1. Taxonomy (NCBI): domain Eukaryota; kingdom Metazoa; phylum Arthropoda; class Arachnida; order Araneae; family Macrothelidae; genus Macrothele; species Macrothele yani. Next base: position 854,093 of record CM077016.1, read on the forward strand.
TCATACACTCGTCTGACAAATCTTTAGGGGCTGTGTCATTTCTACAGGGCCGGCCCTAGGCGTGGGCGACATGAGCTTGCGCCCACGTCGGCGGTCATATGGAGGGCGGCTGGATGGTAGGTAGACTGCCCTTATTTTGCTTTACTTTTTTATATAAATATATATATATTATGTTTATGAGATAAAAACCTGAAATATACTGTTTCCTAAAATACATATTATTTACCCCTTTTTGTTAGTGAATCAATCGCGCTTGTTTCATCCGTATTATTACATAAAAGCGAATTCTTAATTGCAATATTTTATAGCAGTTCTCATTCTCTGCCGCTTTTCTAAGCCAGTATATTTAGCCTTTCTATTTATGAAGTCTCAACCTTTGCGTCTCTTCCTGGGCCTGAGACAGCATAATTGATTACAGAACAGTTTGTTGACATTCAGGTCATATTAAAGCTAGCATTTGACAAAATCATAATTGCAGGAAGAAAAACAAAGCCTGTTTACCACAATTTTCAGTGCCTATCCTGTACTATGTTCTTCTTTTTGATTATTTACAAGAAAAATTTTAAAAAAAACATTTATATAGTCATCTTTTCTTAGAAAAAAAAACAGTTCACACAGGTCTGTAGCTAAAGAAAAAATTAAGGTAACAAAAGGATTTCTGTATGCATGTATCAGTTAGAGGGAGTGATGTATTAATTGTTCATTTGTTTCATAAGAACATACAGTGTTTATTGAGGTATAGAAGTACTTGGTTAGAAAATTAGGTGAGATAGTGTGCTGTGTTATTCTTTCAAATTATATGTAGGAGTAACTTTTAAAATTAGTTTATTGAGTGCAAATACAGCACTTTAATTAATAATAGGTATAAAGAGCTTTGCATGTCTGAGGAAAAGCCAGATGGTTTTGTAAACATGATATCTGTAGACCCACGTTTTTATTTTATGCGATATTCATTTTTCATGAGCTTGTGGGACATATTTTTCAGTAAAACAATTTGAGAAACAGAATCGGGTGACTAAGGGTATTGTGAAAGAACGGTAATACGGTATATTTAAATTCGCTTTTGAAACTTCACGTATCAGATGTTCGTTGTATGTAGCGGCGTATTTTCTATCTCATAGCGGATTTTCAGCGAAATTGAGAATTTGCTACTAAATTTTGATCTAGAAATTTGTTGGTTCGCATTCGCACTCGAACATTCCTTCTGCGCTATTTATACGATATATTATGCGTTGAATCAAACACTGTATGTATCTCTCCAATAGCTATATATATCCCACCAACTCCTCGCGGTTACTGATGGCGCTGCTCTCTCAATTGCTGCTCGTTGCCTCAGAAGGACTGGCATTGCGTTTGCCACTCAATTCTCCTCCAAGGTCTTTGGTGGGTACCCTTTTTTTTTTTTTTTTTTTTTTGATTGGAGGTTTAGCTACCAACATGATCAACTCAATGGGCTATAAGCAGTCGTCCGTACCTAATTTAAGGTCACTGGTTCCAGGGAAGGGAGAGAGCCAGTGTCGTAAGACAAACACAACATCCATGCCTCACTAGGATTCTAACCCGGACTGCTTTCGAACAAATGATCAGAAGCCATCGCATAGACCACTGCGCCACCGGGGCAGCGGTGGGTACTATCCCAAAGCGTGCATTTCCGTTGAAATCTTGAAGTCGAATGTTTTCACGATTACAATACTTTCTAAAGGTAAACGAGAAGTTTTTTTAAACACAATGTACTGAAAAACTTTAAAGAAAGAAAAAAGAACTGTTAGCCAACGTGACTTAGAATGTTTTAATCATTTGTTTGGCTAGTTAAAACATACCCTTAAATTGAGAGCATATTCTGATACTTGGAACTCGCAGATCTGAACACTATAGAGATGTTTACCTTGTTCCTGGCATATGAGTGACATCTTTACATCTGTCTGCCTGTAGTATCAAGAAACTAATGCGCAAAAATACGAGATTTACAATAAGGGTTGAACTAAGATACAGCTATTAGAAATGAATATCAGGAAATCTTCGTGCAGCTCTACTGAAAATTTAAATGTCGGCAAAATTCTCTCGGTTTTTGTTAGGGGAGTGAAGTATTTATCATTTATTACTGGTTATTCTAGATATTTATTTTAATTAACTTTTAATCTCATTGTCATTGGGGTGAACCAGGTATAATAGCTCTTTTAAAATTCGTATACGAAACGATTTGGTTCTAATTGTTCAGTGCCAGGCTTCCTAGAACCGAGTAGGAAATCGGCATGTTTGGTTGGTACAACATGTAATTCAGCAGTTCTCATTTTACCCGTATGAGGTGAAGAGAATAAATACAGGAAAAATACTCTAATCATTTAGAGGAATAAAGAAAATTGGGATTTCAGTGGGGAAGGAAATACGTTTTTTTTTTTTTATTTCATTTTCGAAGGATTTTTAATTATTTGTCTTATCCTAATTGCTAATGAAATCCAGATTGCTAATATAATAAAAAAAGAAACTAAATAAAAATGCGTACACTGTAAAATTCAGAGAGCTCCTCAATCCCTTTTTTTAGATACCTTCGTGCATACAGAGCTATCTTAATGTGTTGGTCTCGAGCCTCGCATTAATCAAAGGACACCAACTTAATGTTTTAATCGAAAGGAAAAAGAAATTTCCTGAGAACTTTAAAGTGTAAAATAAGTATCTGGGAATTTTCCATGTAAGTTAGTTTGAATCCCTTCCCCCCTCCGGCTGCATGAAGGAAACATTATCCGTCGTCATTTCTGATATACATTCCACTGTCGCTTTTCAATATTTCATTTTTCTGTTGCCTGTTCTGAAAGTTTTGGAAGTATTCTCATAGGACGTATTTTTTTCCTGATGTGTATTCTCACAGTATTCTTCCTCGAAAGACAAACTGGCAATTTGTGTAGGTTTTCATTGAATTTTTGGAAGATAATTCCATAAATAATGCTATCACTATGTATACTAGGTGCCTCAAGAAAAGTGTGTGTGTGTGTGTGGAAGTGAGGGGGGGGGGGGTATGTAACAAAACATCTTAATTTCATCTAAAGGCCGCCAGACCTCCACCTTGCCCACGCACGAAAAATATCACGGGCCGGCCCTGCATTTCCAGGGCAACAAACAAAACCCGAATACTGTTTATTTGATTCAGGAAAACATTCCCTAAGTTTACTCACAACACAGGAAGTGATTACTTTTCTGATTTCCCGCCTTACAGGTATCCAAGCATTGACCCAATGTACGAATTGTTTGTATGTAACGTGTCTCCATAGTTTGTTACATACAAGTTCATATTTTTCTTCTCGTATTTTTGTGCCCGAAGAATCATTTGATAACGACTTGTCTGTAAGGAGTGGATGTTTAAAACAACACTCTCGAATGATTCGAGGTTTATTTTACATTGGGCACTACCTTTTATTTTCATCATCTGATCACTCTCGTTGAAACAGAAACACTCAGAGTCTGTTGACATTCTCTCACAATTATCACATTGGCACCAGACAAGATTACGTTTTCGACCCTCGAATTCGTTTTCACATTCCTTGTTAAACATTTGTACTGTACCGGCAGAATATCGTGGTTTAAATGAATAGGGATTTACACCAGCCATTTTACAGGTTGGTGGGATCTACTGCGCTGCACAGAACGGTAAACAGTACCGACTGGAGCCCTCTGCATGCTGAGCGTCCGGTCCTCTTATCTAGTGTAACGTCAGTGCTGGTTTTAAACAAGTTAGTAAAATCATGCAATGCATTCATTATGATACGCTTTCCAACATACCAGATATCATTACTCAAGTTATGAGGATAATGGCGGTGGAATAAATCTCGGTCCTCTGCCCTGACCTTAGATCCCATTTCGATGATATTCAACAGAACCGGTTCAGTATACCTCCGCAATAACATGATAAAGTTTTGTCGCAATCGAAACATTTTTACGTAAGTTATGATGCATAAAGGCTATGGAATAGATCTCGCTCTTGTGTCCTAACCTTTGACCCTATTTCGGCCATTTACAACAGGATTCGTCCCCAGGCTGGACCCTACAACATACTAACATTTCATCCAAATCGAATCATTTTTACGTAAGTTATGACGCATAATGGTGATGGAAGTGATTCCGCTCCTATGTCCTGACCTTTGACCCCATTTCGCCCATTTTCAATAGAGTTTGTCCCCAGTGGTCCCTACCATACTCTAAAATTTCATCGAAATCGAACCTTTTTTACGTTAGTTATGACGCATAAGAGCAGTGGAATGAATCCCGCTCCTATGTCCTGACCTTTGACCCCATTTCCTTCACTTTCAATAGGTTTCCTTCCCAATTGTTCCCCTACCACATACTAAAATTGCATAGAAATCAAACGATTTTTACGCGAGTTATCGTGCGGAAGAACTTACGCACACAACGCGTGACGTAATGAGGCAGATGGGAATCGCGACCATCTGCTCGCAAGAGTGTGACGTCATAAAACTTTAATAGGATCCAAACACAACGCGTGACGTTATGAGACAGATGGCGTGACCGCGCGCCAACATCTCAGTCGCGAGAATGTGACATTATAAGATTTATAAGCATGGGTAACATTAATGTGACGACACCATGACATTAAAAACGTGGTAATTCGGGCAGGGCAGTAGCTAGGTCCCAGAACTAGGGGGGGGGGCTCACATTTTTGCTAGGCATGGACAAAGAGGGCAGTCGCTCATGCAGTTTTTCCGACTTGGGGGACATTCACTAAATCCAGGAGATTTTAGAATGGAGTTAGTGGCAGACATATTGTTTTTCGGATTTATGACTTTTTCAGCCGATTTTTTAATGTTTTGAACGATTTCAGTAACTTTTTACATTTATGGTTTCAAACATTTAAAATGTTGTATTTGAAACTACTTCAGTTCCGTAGTTTCCATAACCGTAATTTTTAATTCTTATAATATGCAATCCCTTTCCCCTTTCCGCTTTTAGGGTCACTGGTTCCAGGGAAGGGAGAGAGCCAGTGCCGTAAGACAAACACAACATCCATGCCTCACCGGTATTCGAACCCGGACCCCGTTCGGACGAATGATCAGAGGCCATCGCTTAGACCACTGCGCCACCGGGGCGGCCTTTTATTTTTAACAGGCACAGAAAGCTTGCTTGTGCCAACTGAGTTACACTAGAAGAAAAAAAAAGCTGTGATCCCTTAGGCCGTAAATATGATAGTGGTGCGATGAATACTCCCTTCTCGTTCGCTCGGAATGTAAGAGAGGCCGAGAGAGTAACAACGAGCAGTGGACTATGATGAAAAATAGGTTTTGGCCTGCTAAGATAATAATATCTTTTTTTTTCTCAGTAAATTCTTTGAACTAGATTTTTTAGGCATTTTAAAATTATTAGTGTTTTCCCTCCTCCTTAGATGTAGAACTATCAGATTGTGTTTTGTATGCTTTAGAATTCCAGAACTTCTCGCCTTTAATTGTTTCCGTCTTTGGAGCCCCTTCGCGTCACCATATGTGTTAGTAAGTGTCACGCCAAGAAAAGCAAAACAAATGTACGAATTTTTTACCTCCAGCATAATAAGGGACCTTCCCTTTGAGGGCACGGAACAGACCCAACGGCAATAGAATCCCATGTGGTTTTAAAGTGCTTCGTTCACCATCAAGGGCCACATTCAATTGTCTCCTTAAAACTACAAAGGACGCAGCCTGGGACTTAAGCCCCCAAAGCTTCCCACCTACCTTTAACCTTTAATCCGGTCCCGAGTGCAAGTACGCCTCCACCCTTGATTACTTTCTTTTAGCTTGTTCTTCAAAATTTAACGCCCTCCCTTCCCCCTCCCCTCCTAAAATGCGTTTCTTGTTCCTTATCAAGGTTAGTACACTCCAAGGTAACAAGGGCTGGCTCATCGCTTTGTGTTTCTGTTCGTTGAAGTGGTCCTCGCATGTGCCGCTCAGTGACGTCACGGGGATGCATGTCACTTGTCAGTGCGCAATGTAAAGCGCTCGGTAGATGCTGTTAACCCACGTTTGTTGCATTCGGATTAGTTATCTGCTGTTTATTTGGTTGACTTTCTGACATTGAATTCTTTTTATTTAATATCTTTAGTACATCGTTTTCGTACAATGGCTTCTTGCAGCTGTTGCTACGTGCCGAAATACCTGCAGGAGTACGAAACATAATTTTTCACTGTTTCCCTCGAAACGATCCAATAGTTACCAAAGACTGGGTTAACAGGTGTTGCAGAGCAGATTCTTTTAGTTAGAAAAATACCAGGATTTGCAGTGAGCACTTTTTAAATACTGTAGTAAGTACGAAGACGATATGATAAATCGCCTGCTTGGTTTACCAGTGAAAAGAATATTGAATTCGTCGGCTATACCAACAGTCAATTTACCGAGATCAAACGTTGAAAATGTCATTGCAAGAGGTGAATCACAAAGAAAGTGAAAAATACGGCAGGTTGCTTTTGATAGACTTAAAAATGTTTAGTCCCAAAAGAAGGTCTTTTGCAGAAAATGTGGCCCCAATTCAACCTGCATGAGATGAAGAGACAATTTTCTGCGTGAAATGTGATATGTTCCAAAAAAAAAAAAGTAAATTTTTTTAAATGACAAATTGTCATTAACGGAAAAAGAGAAACTTTCTGAAAACAGGTGAAAAAAAAGGGGGGATATTTTTATCAGCTTTTCTAGAAAAGCCAGACGATGGAATCGTTCGCACCGGCTTTTATTGAAACAAATCAGAGAACTGAAAATTAAGGTTTAAAACCAAAATACGAAAAATCAAAAATTGAAAAAAAAGGATGAAAAAATGCTTTCGAAACATACTTACAAAAACACAGGTAACCTCTCTTGTACAGAGTAAAAGTCGAATTAAGTGGACACTTGAATATCCGAAACGTTTCACAAAAATTACGTAGCCGAGGTTTGGAGAGACAATTTTTTTGCGTGAAATGTGATATGTCGCCCCCCCCCAAACGAATTTTTTAAATGAAAAATTGTCAATAAATGAAAAAGAGCTTAAATTTCTGAAAACAGAAAAAAAAATGAAAAAAAAAAACAAACGATATTTTAAAGAACTTTTCAAGCAAAGCAAGAAGATGGAATCTTTCGCGCCGGCTTTTATTGAAACAAATCAGAGAACTGAAAATTAAGGTAAAAAAACAAAATACGAAAAATGAAAAAGTGAAAAAAAAATGACAAATGCTTTCGAAACATACTTACAAAAACACAGATAACCTCTCTTGTAGAGGGTAAAAGTCGAATTAAATGGACACCTGCATATCCAAAACGTTTCACAAAAATTACAGTAGCCGAGGTTTTGTTATTAACAAAAAAGCATTATTTTCGCGCTTAATGTAAGTAATACACACATATATATATAAAAGGAAACAATCAATGACATATTCTGCTTCACTCCTTTTGCTTCTTTCAATCATTTCACCATTTTGTTTCATATTCGGCAGCTCAGTAGTTGTATTTATCATCAGAGTTCCCCGCACAGAGCAAAGCAAACGCGATTCCTAACCCTCAGTGATGCATCCCAGCTACGTCACCAGCCGCAACTTCCGGGGACAACTAAAATCTGCCGTATGAGCCAGCCCTTTTATCTGGAGCCCTGCCAAGGTTATGCTTATCCGACACTTCCGCTGAGCACTACTCAGGGGTCGCCTTCGTGACGTCACAGTCCCGGAAATCTCCACACCCCAACCGCCTAAAGCCAAAACCTCCAGGGGTTTTGCTAAAGCTGCTTGCTCCCGTTTTTCTGGTTCAGGGTCTGAAAGCCACATTGTCTCATTTCCGAGAATTTGAAGCTAGGTATTTGTAGCAAACAAATTTTCTTTTCCTTGGTTATACGTTAAACCCTGAACATGCCTGGTTCGTGCGCAATAGCAACGTGTCAAAATTATTATTCGAAAACCAGAAGGAATGGCATTCATTACCATAAGTTTCCGAAAAATGAAGTTTTGCATAAAACATGGAAATTGAGATGCAAACGAGCTGACAGTTTCAACGAAATGAATTCAGCTATTTGTTCGGAACATTTTCCTGAGGAAGACTACGAACGCGATTTAAGGAATGAACTTCTAGGTTTGCCTATCCGCAAAATGCTAAAGGACACAGCTGTACCAAGTTTAAACCTCCCGGGAAACTTTAATGTACATTCTAATTCAGAGAGAAAGAACAGACAGGAGAAAAGGAAACGAACTGATCTTGTTGGCGATTTGATAAACTCTGATAATGCAGAGGACATTTTGGAAGACATGTGGAGTGCCGATGATGAAAATACTGAAATTGAATGTATGAAAGACCTGAAAACAGAAAATGAAATTCTATTGAAGGAAAATTATATTTTGATGAAGGAAAATGAAAAGCTGAAAAAACAAATATTATCTTTGAGCTCTTCAAACCATAGTCTAACTTTACGTGTAAAAGTCCTCACAGTAAAACAGAATCAAATGCAGAAAGAACTATTAGAATTGCGAAGGTTACGGAAAGACGAGAAAAAAGACAGAGAAATGTGCATAAAAAATTTGCTTTCTACAGTGTTTACTCCAAGACAGATAAGGGTTTTGTTAGGCCAAAAACGGATTCTTTGGAATTCTACTGATATTGCAGCTGCAATAACATTAAGAACTGTTTCCAGGAGAGGATATCACTACTTGAGAAATAAAGTTAATATTCCGCTTCCTGCTTTGTCAACGTTGCGCCGATGGGTAGCTACACTTGAATGTTCACATGGAATTTAAGCCACAACTTTAAAACTGATGCAGAGCCAAGGAATGCAAATGACTGAAGCCGAAAGAACATGTGTATTTTCTGTAGATGAAATGAAAGTTTCCAGCAAAATGTGCTATAATATTGAAACAGATGAAGTTATGGGACCGTGTAGGTACGTACTGGTATTCATGGCAAGAGGACTTGTTAATCCATGGAAACAACCAGTATTTTACGATTTTGACGTTAGTGGTTCCAGTCTCAGAGAAATATTAATGAAAGTAATTTGTGCCGTAGAAAATATCATGTTTCCTGTATTTGCTCTTACTTCAGATCTGGGAGCTTTAAACCAGAAATTACGGAAAGAATTGGCTATATCGCCTAGGAGTCCGTTCTTTGAAAATCCTTTCGACAAAAACAGACATATAAATGTATTTGCTGACATTCCGCATATGGTAAAGTTATTGCGAAACCATATTTTGGACAGTGGCATAAAAATAAGAAATATAGTGATAAATTGCTCCCTATTTGAAAAGCTATTAGAGAAGGACAGTAAGGAATTAAAAATAGCGTATAATATGAGTGAAACACACATACGTGTTAAAGGAGCAAATAGGCAGATTATACGTTGTGCTGTACAGTTGCTTTCGGAGCGTGTTGGAAATGCCATCAAATATTTATTTCCCGAAGATGATGAAGCAGCAAATTTTATTCCTGTTGACAGATTTTTTTGATACAATGAATTCGAGGCAACCATTCTCAGACAAACCATTCCGATGTGCTTTAGGTAACAATCAACAGCAATTTCAACTTCTGAATGAGGCTTACAACACTTTTTCGCAGATGCGCGTTGTTGGAAGAAAAAACGCCCTACCATTTCAGCAAGGTCTTCTGGTTAGTATTACATCCGTAATGGCTGTCCTCAAGATTCTAAGCGAAAAATATGAGCTAAAATATTTTTTAACTCACAGAGTTAATCAAGATGTCCTAGAAATTATTTTCTCACAGATCCGTGCAGCAGGGAATACCTATGATCACCCTTCACCACTGGAATTTCAAAATCGTCTCAGACTGCGGGTACTTGGGAAAGTAGTCTGGAACTGTCAGAAATCTAACG